>VZTA01004927.1:83196-137385 GCA_013398855.1 Mohoua ochrocephala | reverse complement strand
AGGACGGGCCGCGTCGCCACCGGCTCGGGCCGCCTCTCCGCCGGATCGTGGGGGAATATGAGGACGGGGGGGACACGATGAGCGCGTGCGGGGCACGCGGGGCTCGCTCGCGTAACGGGAGGTGGGTCGGGGACAGCGGGGCCGGGACTCGGTGCTTGTTTACGCGGCCGCTCTCGGCAGCGTTTCTGGGAAATGGCGCAAGGCAGGAACAGCGGCCGCGCCTGCCCCCGGGGCAGGAGGCGCCCCCGTGCCTATATAGCCAGGCCCGGCCGTGGGGTCCGCAACCCGGCTGCGCGGCGGTCACCCAGCAGGACGGGCACAGCGCAGGCAAGGGGAGACTGTAAGTAACGATGGCGCTGCCAGCGGTGGTGTCGCCTCTGCTGTCACTGTGGAGTCGGCCTGCGCAGGACTCGGCCTGCGTGCCTGCGGCATTTGTCACAGGCGCTGGAGGAGCCTGGGCTTGCTTTCTCAGCAAATAATGGATTTGCACCTGCGGTATCAGCACAGCTCTGGTGTGTTGTGTAAAACGCTGCTCCACCAGTTGCATCTTTCTTTGCAGAGTAAGGATATACTCTGCAAAGTGTACTGCCCTTGGCTCTTAGGATGGGCACGTTTCGTTGAACTTTGCTCAAAGTTCACTTCTCCCCCGTGAAGAGTTCTGCAAAGGGGTGGTAATATAATGACGTTTGAAACGTTGTATCTGCACAAGATAAGTTGCTGAAGAAACAGCAATCAATTTTCCATATGCCACTAAGTGCTTTTGAGAAGTGTCACACATTGCTCAAGATGAGCTTAAACCGGCCTTTAGGGAGTAGCATGTTGAAATGTTGGGGTGACGCTACCAAATGTCCTGAGCACTAGATATGCCCATGAGATTATTTGATTTGATTTGAGTGTTTATCTGTCTTTACCAAAAGGATACATAAGCTTCATCTGTTTTAAACAACTCTATGATTTTAGCTTAATTTGTTTCTGGTTTGGGGTTTCCATTGTTGGTTTTTGTTTTGCTTTTTTTTTTTTCTTTTTCAGACAACACTACATTACGGGACTTATTTATTGACATATATATTTTTGGAATGAAGTAGAAAGCAACATAGAAAAGGTGCAGTTATTTATAAGTAATGACAGTTCATTTATCCTTGGACGCATATTTGTTCTTTTTGATTAACCCAAAAAGTCTTTGGTGGAAGCAAAGAAACAAATACCTGTGTTTCTGTAGACCTAAACCCTGCTGGAGGATAAATCATGCTGCACACCTGAGAGTTTTTCATACAAGTGAGCCTTGGTGTAAGTGGGCCAGAAGCAGAACATTTTGGTATAACAAGTACATTTATAGCCATGAGTTTTTATACTACAGAGTTTCCAAACTTTTAACTTCTTCTTCTAAAGGACTTACAAGGGTGAGCATTCGCATGTCACGAATTAGGAATACTATAGAATCCGTTTCAAAGGCAGTGTCTGGCACTCACAGTGAACTGGTGTCACGGATAGCTCGATTGAAGTCCCACTCAGGTACTTTGGGTAAATCAAATAAAAGTAGTGCAGATGCAAATAGCATCAACACAAATCTAGAAAATGATAAACAAGTCGCAGATGTCAGAACTCAGGATGATTGCAACAGAGGCCCAGCTGCAAAGAAATCCACTTGTGCAAGTGAAAACTTGGAATCTGTGTTAGCAAGTTCAAGCGGCACTTGTCAAGATACTCCAGAAGTTTCAGCATCTACTAAAAGCCACCTTTTTCATATAAGCTACTTTTCTACAAATTTTGGAGAGACTTACAACTTCGTAGCTGATCATATCAACTCTTACTTTAATAATTCTGTTATGGAACAAGAAAAAAAAAGGAATGCTTTATTACAGGACTCTGAAAGCGAAGAGAGGAATAAGCTTGATTCGTCAGCAAATACTGTAACAAGCGAAGAAAAGAGAGTGGATTCAGCAGGTACTTTAGTTCCTGAAGCAGAGACCCTGGCTACTGAAAAGACAAATACTGCTCTCCCAGTTTCCACTAAAAAAAGTATTGCGAACTTTCTTTCGTATCCCAGTAACAGCGTACAAGCTTTTGTAGACAGCTATATTGGTGGGTTGGTTCCAAAGTTACGATCTGATGCAAAAGTTGTTTCACCAGAAAAGAGTAAACAGCAAGAACAAGAAGTGTCTGAGAAGAGTGATGAGGACAAAGCAAAAGAGGCCAAGACTGCAGAAGAGAGGGAAAAGCATCTATCTCTTCAGAGAGAAAAGGCAAGTCTTTGTTTAGTGTTAATTTGCGTATTATTTCTATGTATATTTTATACAAGTGTATATATATGCTACACTAGTGTATATACCTGTATGTAAGCATAGATACCTACACACATTTACTTACTTAAGTAAGTATATACCTGTGTATGGACTTACATACATATGTACACATATTTTTACTTATATATAAGTACTTGTACTTCCATTTAAGTATATATGTGGTATCCCTGCCCACAGCAGGGAGGAGGTTGGAACTAGATGATCTTTAAAGCCTCTTCCAACCCGAACTGTTCTCTGATTCATTCTGTGTACTTTGATAAATAAGTAAATATGTGAAACTATATAGATTTTATATATATATGTATGCATACTATATGTAAACTTAAAAATACATATATGCACTTAAAAGTAGCTATAGATACATCTTTGTATAAGTATTACATGTTTTTTGTAAGTATAGGTATGTTTATGTAAGTTTATATATAAAGGGTGTGTGTATACGTATTTACACACACCTCTGTGTGTGTTGTAGGTACATATATTTGGTATATTTGGTTCATATATACATAGAGCCCATAAATACAGTCAGATCTAGTTGTGGTTTTTTTTTTTTTTTGAGTTACAGTAATTTTACAGTTCATGTTTTGTTAATGGTTTAAATACCAGAGAGTTGCCCTGAAAATTCATCTGAATACATACTGACATGTTTGTTTGGTGTATTCTTGCTGTGAGCTGCCTTTATTTAGTTTTCTAGTAAACTAAGAATCAAAAGGTTTTTGTTGACCATTTAAGCAGTGCTTACTTGGAACCTGTAGGAGATCTCTAGTACACCATGCTGTTCATTACTTCTGAGAAATCTTAAAATAACACATTGAAATTAGTCTTGACAAATTTTACACATTTCTTAGAGTAGTTTTATGTTGTCTGTTTGTCTTCTTTAGATCATTGCAAGAGTGAGTATTGATAACAGGACTCGAGCTTTAGTTCAAGCCCTACGGAGATCCACTAATCCAAGAGTCTGCATCAACAGGGTTGAAGAACTGACCTATCATCTTCTAGAATTTCCCGAGAGCAGAGGAGTTGCAATTAAGGTGCAAATAGTTTTTATGCGTAGATTAAAAAAAAAATCTGGCAGATGATTGATATAGAATAACATAAAACCTCATTCTGTGCTTTTGTGGACTAGTCATATTTCCTATTTGTAAAGATTGCCATTTGTCTCTCTTTATAACTTTGTAGCTGGTTCAAGCAGATTCATATGCAAACTACTGGGAGTTTAGCTACAGGCTCTTAAGCTTGCAATGTTTAATTTAGAAGCATACGACATGGTCATGTGGATAGGTAGTATAGCTTTTTCCAGTGGTAGATAAAGGTCGTACACTGTGTCCTCTGTGGCAGTTGACCAGATGGGAATGTGCTGTACAGTTGATCTGTATATGCACAGTACTTTCTATGCTTGTTTACATGCTTTCTTCGAAGAGAGGTGGCAAGAGAGCCATCAAATAAATTCATGTAATCTAGTCCTACTTGTTTCCTTCCCTGCACTGAGAGGGCAGGAGGTGGGTGGTAGACTATTCTAGAAGTACGAGCTAAATCACAGCCTTTGTCGACCTCGTGCCTTTTTCCACAAGATGTGACAAACGTGTGACACAGATTGTAGAGTTTCTGGAAAAGCAGCCTTTGGGAATGGAGTGCAGGCCAGATGAATCATCTGGGCAGGGTACAAGTCAGGCGTTCACATAAGTATATGTGAATTACTTTATTATGAAAGAGTGTGTTCGCTACTCCCGTTTTGATTGTAATGCTGTATATCTTTGTGGTAATGTACCTTTAAAAATACTCTGTGTGAGGAAGCATTTTAATTTTTGTTTTGATATTAGTGTACTTAGAATGCATTTATTGTTTTGAAGCCACGTGGTACTTATTAAACAAATCTGGGGTGTTACCATGCTTGGGTGCTTCATACTTGAGTCTACACTTGACTGATGTGAGACTAAGTCAATAAAACTAAACTGATAAATGTAGCTTTCCTAGCTATTCAAAAGATTTACATATCATCTCAGTTGTTTAATTCTGATACATAGTTACTATAGCAATGAGGTGTGTACGACATAATATTGACATCCATTCTTTCCCTTGTGAGAGAAAGACGTGGGTAAATACAGATTTAAAGAAGTTTTCCTCCAAGTTTAACTAATATATTACTTCTGTACTTAAATGCCACACTAGTAAATTTAAGAATGGATTCTTTTGGTTTAAACATATGGTTAGAATGAAATATCCTTGTATTTATCAACAGGAAAAATTAATCCCATGCCTGTTGCGACTGAGACAGGCTAATGATGAAAGTCTTCAGGCTGCTGTTAGAGAAACTTTAGCTCTGATTGGATATACAGATCCCGTGAAAGGCTGGGGAATTCGAGTCCTCACCATTGATGGAGGAGGAACAAGGTAAAACTTCTGGGGTTTTATATGCTTGTAGCCTTTTTCATACTGTAACTAGAAATAAAATTTCATTCTCTCTTTGATAGATAAATACCCGAAGAGGCAATTTATGTGTTACATTTCTGTTACATTTGACTATCTAAGTGATGGGTATTGTTTTTGTATGCATTTCTGCTTGAATGGTGTTTGTTTTGGTGCTCATTTTGCCATATGCAGTCATCTCGCTCTATCCCAACAGAGTTCACACTGCCTCATGCCAGATACTGTTTCATGCTGGAGAAGCACAAATCTGATGGTCTCTAATGCATCTCTCCCATTATTTCAGACACATTGAATTGAGGCCAAGCAAACCCCACACTGGAAAATACTATGCCCCAGGGGGCATTTTATAGCCTTGTTAAGACCAAAATTTAAGTGCCGTGTGGTGGGGATGCAGCTAAAATCTGTCCTGAGTCTACATCCACAGAAGCTGATCACCCCCTAGCCTTTGCTATAAAACAATATGGCTGTAGCTGTGGAATACTATTTTTGGTATGTCTGAGTATGTGATTTATGTTTAGTATTCATCATTCTATTTTAACTGCGTTCTGCTGCTCTTTTATTTCCTGAACTATTCAGGATTCTTGTTGTTGTAGTTATTCAATTATAATGAAGCAAAGGTGATTGAAAGATGATAAGACTGCCATTGTATGTGAAGGAGATTTTTGTGTTTCAGGGGTTTAGTTGCACTTCAGACTCTACGGAAACTAGAAGAATTAACTGGAAAGCCGGTTCATCAACTATTTGACTACATCTGTGGTGTAAGCACAGGTAATTATTAAGCCACAAGGTGGAGTTTTGATATCAATATAGTAAAAGAACATCTGAGAATAAATGTAGATTTTGCAGTTTCTGACTTAGAGTGTAAGCTGCGAAAATACAGTTGTGATTTCTAGAGTCTTTGCTTCTGAATAAGAACTTCATGCAGTTCATGATAAACTTTTGGCTGCAAACTGATTTGTCATTTTTTGAATTTATGTGAAATCCTCATTTTGCATGCAGAAACAGTTATCTTAGATATTTATGGAGCTTTACAGACTACCAAGGTAATATCCCTTAGCAATTGATACTGGGTCAGTCGTGTTTCCTTTATTAAGTTGACAGCAATGTTTCATCTTTACTAATTACCTGCCAGAAGGACAGAATGTGCCTGTAGCAAGATCTTGAATGATCTAAAGTAGAGGAAGTGGTCGGTGCCCTCTGTTCATATTGGTCTGTACAGGCTGGAGAAATGGCTTGGCAGGTTCAGTAAAGCCAAATACAAAGCGCTCCATCTGAGGTGGGCTGACGGGCTAGAAACCAGCTTTGCAGAAAAGGACCTGGTCTTGTTTGGAACAAGTTGGACATGAATCATCAGTGTACTCTAGAGCAAAGAGAGCTGACCACGTTGGCTTGCATGGACAAGAATGTACCCAATCTGTTTGGCCTCAAATGTCTTGTTATGAGCTCCTCTATAAACCCTTAATCTTTTGGGTATGTTTTTGTACATACTGGATGAGCTGGCAGAGAGCCAAGTAGGCGATCAGGGGACTGGAGCTCATGACATGGAAAGGAGAGATTGCAAAATCTGGGTTTATTTGGCCTTGAGAAGAGAAGGCTAAGGGTAGGCCTTTATCCTGGTTCAGCTAATGGGAAAATAAAGATAAGATGGATCTAGAATCATTTTGAAGGTGCACAGTGATAGGAGAAAAGCCAACAGACAAGCTGGAGTATGGCAAGTTATAATTAGATATGGGATCATGCTTTTTCTTGCAGGGATGGTCAGACACTGAAAGGAGTTGCCTGCACAGGCTGTGTAATCTCTGTCCATGGAGATACTCAAAATTTGGCTGAACAAGTCCTGAGTAACCTATTCTAATTATGCCTGTTGGAACAGGAGGTTGGACTAGATAATGTCTGCAGGTCCCTCCCAGACGTCATTACTCTTATGATTCAGTGATAAGTTACTCTCCCTAGAAAGCAGGAAATTCCAAAGCAGAAGTTTCCCCTTAAAAGACAGTAATCTCTCCTTCAGAAGTTGTTAGACCAGTAGCAACAGCATTATGTTTTCTAACATAGGAGGTATGCTGTAGTTCACTAGCTCAGTTTCCTTTAGAAAGCCACATTGAAATTTTTTTCTATACTTATTCTATACAGGTTAATTCAGAAATTATATTATCACCATGAGTAGATAAAGTGTGTTTTGAGAGATTTTCTTAATAGACTCAAAACAGTGGAGGAGAATGTTTAGGTCTCCTAGGCAGAATTTGTTTGTAGGCACAATATAGTTCCCTGCTTTACATTTTTAATGGTCTTCCAAATAAATCCTTTGTTAGTTAATTTAGCAGTAAGTGGTTGGTTGTTTGGAAGATGGTTTCCCTGCAAAATACTTCTCCGGTGTCATTTTCAAGGATAATAAAGGTAGATAGAGAGGCCTCTCTTGGATAGAAAGGCCTGGTGTTCTTAATTTACTCCCACTACTGTCACTAGAACTAACTTTGTTTTTAATTCTTCCTCAAATTTTGGGATTTATGACTGCCAATAAGTACTTAGGATATTCTTTTAAGTTTTGTTTACACAATTAAGCTTTTGTCTGCAGTTGTCCAGCTTGCAATAATAAATGAAAAGACATGGCTGGGTGAGGTTGTGCATGTCTGCCAGCACTGCTGGCAGTTCTGTTTGTATTGAGAATACATATGCCAGTAGTCTTGCAGCTGAATGAATTGTGCTTTACAAGAGTGGTGGATTAAATGATAGGAAGGATGCCTCTTGTGCACTGTACTTCTCTGCTGCACTTTTTGTACTTCTTACTATTGTTCAGCTTATTGTTTGAAGTTTAGAAATACCCTTGCTGTGAATTCAGCATTGCTGTCTTTGTAGTTAGCTTCTCTGTCCTTCTCTTCATTGGGGATCAGAGGGTGTAAATGCAGGCAGTCACAGAGAGAGATCACTGCAATGATGCTGCTGTAATAGGCCCTGCATACTTTGAATCTGCTCACCAAAATAGCAAATGTGTGATCTTGTAGAACTGGTGCTGGAGAGTTTAGAGTCAGAGAATGTAGCAGGGGATTTGCGTGACCCGGGAAAATGGTGCTTCTCTGCTACTAGGTGTCCAGTCTGTGTTGAATACAGGCATCTGGTGAATTTGGCAATTGAGAAAGTTTCTCTTGATGAAACTTTGTGTCAAGTAGGCCCAGGTTGCCTTAAGCATGTGTGCTACTTTTCAGGGGACCATCAATCCCCTGATGCTCAGTTATCACAGTGGTGGGGATTGTGAGAGTGAAAAAGGGCTTGGAAGTCATGTTTCCTTTAAAGCCATCTGTGACTTCCTGCCTGCAGTTTTTTCTGCACATGCATTATAGTCTTACTCTATTTCAAAAATTGGCACCTTTTAAAATTAATTTTTTTTCAATCCTATGGCATTTATTTCCAGATTGAAAAAATCATGTGTCCTAATTATTCCTAACGCTTAATTACACATTCTCACAGTATGGCACAACTAGATTTAAAGGTTATGTGTGTCCCTTTTGGTTTAATATATCTAAGAATTGTAGTAATGCATTAATTGTATTTTTCCACAGTCCTTTTAATAGTATTTAGCAGCAATGCTTTTTGAATGCTGTTATTTTGTTCCTCCAAGGGTAGGTCATAATTTTTATTAGGCACACACTAGATGGCAGCATGTATGAAACTAATTATAAATGGTTGCAACCAAATGTAATCCAAACTACTAAAATCTCCTTTATTTTTACAGAATTTTCCTAGACTATTTCTCTGCTGACTTAAGAGTTTGCAAGGTAGCAAATAATGGTCCACATAAATTTTTAATACCACAGCATAGATTTCTCTTAGTCGTTTCTCTTTCCAAGTAAAGTAGTGGATTTCATTTGCTTTCTACCATATACTTGTTGTAATCTGCAAAATGAAATAATGTAATTTTTCAATTTCTCATATTTCTGATTTTGAAAGTAGACTTTTTCTATCATGTATATGTTCTTTTAAAAGATGGTTTGTGATCTCTGAGCAGGAATTTAGTGCTATAAATGTCAATTGATCTTCCTGTTTCAAGACAGATATTCTGCTAACCTATGAACTATGTTAACTGGTAATCCATCTTTGCAATCTTACTCCAGGATACATTTTACATTGCAAAATATTTGTTTTTTTTCAGGAGCTATATTAGCTTTTATGTTGGGGTTGTTCCATATCCCCCTGGATGATTGTGAAGAACTGTACCATAAGTTAGGATCAGATGTTTTTAAGCAGAATGTCATTGTTGGAACAGTCAAAATGGGCTGGAACCACGCCTTTTATGACAGTGATATATGGGAAAAAATGCTCAAGTAAGTAAAAGATGATCAGGTGAAAAATAATTAGTACAATGTCTGAGTGCATTTGGTTTTGTTCGCTGCTTCACTGGTGTGCAGATTCTTAAAACAACTAGAAAGGATTAACATGTACTCTCATTCTTTTGAAATAGCTGTTTTCATATTTACCAAAACATTGAAAGCTTTTAATGTAATGATTTAGGTTCCTGGGGAATAAAGTAAGCTTTACTGCACTGATTTCTGATTATATTCCTGTGTGCTTGCCAGGTCTGCTTGATCTGACTCATTACAGATTTGCTACAAATTTTACTAGCCACCTGCTGTGCCTTTTTTCTTAAAGGAGATTGGTGAGAAATGAAATAATGTGCTGCAGTAGGGATTTTTAATGTTTGTTGCTGTATTGAAGGGCTTTGTCCGTTGCCACTTTCTTTGAAAGGGAAATGAGCTGTAAGGGTTGCAATGAAAAATTATCCTCAGTGTCAGAGTTGCCCGTGGAGTGTATTCACATGCATTAATGGCTACTCAGGAAAAGCCGCTAGAAAGAATTACTCTATTACAGGTTTTATTTCTTAATTTTATTCATCTGTATTTGTATCAATAGTTCAATTGTTTATAATTTTTAGCAAACTAGTGTCATAGTTTCCCAACCAGCAGAAGTTGACCCTGCCACTGAAAGAACTGGAACAATCTTTTCTCAGAGAAAATGTAACATGGTAAAAGGTTCCTTCTGATAAGTAATGACAAGTTCCCTTGGGAATGCGATTATTGTGTTTTATGGGATTAAAAGAGTTTTTTTCATGACATAATAGTGGGAATACCAGTGCTGTCTGAATTTTAAGCATCTTACTTCTTTGATGAAGTGGAGAGAGAAGATTCTAAGCACTTCTTCTCTGTGCTCTTGCATATTTTCAGAAATAAATACGTTTATCAAATTAATATCGTGATCTTCTCAGATATCTGAAGGTCTTTTTTTAGAAATTAGATTTTTCTCTGTTTTTCCTCATTTCCTTCCCCACCCAATTAAAACAAGTCTTGTGAAAATCCCAATAACCTCATGTGAAAGTATTTTACATGCTTTTAATTAAAATACTCTTGTTTTTCACAGCTACATGTAGCACATGAGGGAAGTAAAGAACTCTACTCCTGTGCAATAGACAAAAGCAGGCGATTAATATATTATCCATAGAGTAAATTAAAAACTAAATGTGCTGATCACCAAATGACTTCTCGGTGACCTGCGATGTTGAAGGGAGATGCTATGCCTGCACAGCATTTTGTTGAGGGGATTCCTGGAGGCTTCCCTGTGGTGTGGGGACTTGGAGCTAAGAAGGGAATTGTAAGGTTATATCTTTATAGCAATATTGAAGGTCAGGTCTAACATTGTCATAGCATGAGGAAACTGCTTTATGTTTTGTTCTGAATTTAAAAGCTTTACTTGTGCTGTGTGCGTTTTTGTAGTTTAAATGGTAACTTGTCAGCCTTGCTTGAAATAGAGACAAAGCATTGACAACGTACAGACATGTAGGACATGTTTAGTCCTACCACAGTATCAGTGGTGGTATTTTCTGTCAGAAGCTATTTATGCTGAAAATAATTAAGTTGATGTTTCATCAGGCTAATGTTGCATGCATTCATGGGGTATATTATAAATTGCATTTCAGAAAATGACAACTAATTTTGGTTAACTGACATTTTATTCAGAGTGCTTCAGGGAATTGGTTTCATGTGTTCTGTGTATGTCTGGGGTTTTTTTATGTGTCCTCTTATGTATTTCTTGAGTTGTAATTTGAGGACTGGTTTAATCATTGAGTCATTATGCAGAAGATTTTACTTAAAACATATCCGTCTATGTAATGCTGTATTGAATTGCATTTGTAAGAACCTGGCTTATAGTTCCAACTTCTCTGTTTTGACTGTTGTTGACATATACAATTTTCTTCTTGCATGCTGTCTTAAGAAACTGCTGGAGAAATTTGGTGAGCAGCTAGGGGTTTCACAAGCTAGCTAAAATCTCATGTTGGGAATTTATAGTCTTGAGAAGCAATCAGTCACTGTATGGAGCGTAGGATAAAAATTACATGTTCTCTTTTGGTAGGAAAATGGATAGTGCATGTGCTTGGGAATACAAGTAATACTTCAGTATTTGTTTTGCAGATCGAAATATAAATTGACATTGCTCTCTAGTGACTGGATGGGCAACACGTTCCATACCAGCACACGGTATAAAAGTCCCTCCTGTAGGTTTGGTAAAGATGTCACAGTTTCCTGGTGCTACTGTTGTTGTTAGGAGAGGGTAAAAGTTACAATTTTGCATTGAGTGCTCTTTCTCCAGAGTGTTTGCATCACTGCTGTAGCCCATTAGAATGTTTCTTTCAGCGTATGGTTGGCAATATGTTCTTCATGGCATTATTGAAATAAGTGTTGCAATATTAGTGACTGGAAGCAATGAAAGAGCAATGTTTGTGAAAGAGACTTGTTTAAGTAGGTCATGTCTAGAGGACATAGGTCACAGACAGACACAAACAGATAAATGGAGAAATAGGATGGCGAAAGAAATTATGTGTAAAGTAATAACCGATGAGTGGAAAATTGTAAAATGCTTACAGGATTTAAAGTAACTTTAATATCAAAAGTGATTTGGTGTTGTCATGGACAGTTTAATGAAACATCTGTATGCTTGTGGTCAAACAAAATGATTCAGTGTGTGACAGTTGGGATTGAAAATACAGAAGTTATATTAATTCACAGTACAGTTTCATTTAAAATATTATTTACAGACCCGGTTATCCCATTTTAGAGAATATTTCTGTTGCAAGATTGGGAAAAAGTAGCCGGTGACCTAAAGACAACACACATTAGGAGTCTTTGTCATTAACAAAAGCAAGCAAGTTAAAGTGGTAATTTGAGAGAGTAAGGCATCTTGAGAATTACCAGTTTCTTCTTTTCTTTGATAACAGGGGACTGTTCAATAAAATTAAAATTAGAAGGTTTTATTTTTTAACACAGTATGTGAATAAACTGTGGAATTACTTCTGCCGTGACTTCGTAAAAGAGAATTGAACAGTGAGAGAAATACGTTTGTGTAATACGCAATTACAGTATTAATGCTAGCAACAGAACTAAAATAAATGTGGAAGTGATATTAAACTTTTCTCCTTAGACCATAATGTCTAAAGTTGCACAGTAGTGTAAGGGATTTCTTGTGCCTACTCTGAAGTACCAGTTTCTGGCCTTCATAAAAAACAAGATGTGGTGAGATAATTATTCAGTTTGATGGTTCCTATAATTAAGCAGAGGATATTGCTTATGCATTTTTTTAATCTTTGCATTCGGGGTCTGGGAAAAAATACCTAATACAGACATTTCAGAAGTAGATGAAAGTGATGCAAATGAGTAGATGTCTTTGATATCTCACCTCTGTCAGTCTCATTTCTTTTATTCCTACTTCATGGTTCTGTGTGCCTTCGTCTCCTTCTGTAATCAGTGAGTGCAGATGGCACTCTTCCCCTTCTGGCTGGTGATTCTGAGACTAGAATCAATGCAAAAATAAAATAAAACAGTGCTACTGGTACAAGAATTGTGTCAGCAGGAGTTTTCCATCGTAGGACTGGAACCTGTCTCCCTTCCTTCCTCCCTGTCAAGGACATGTATGCAGCCATCCTTCAGGCACAGATATCCACTAGAAGAGCAGCAGATTGTCCTACTTGCACATACAGTCTACTGTCTGCATGGAGGACTGCTGCTACAGTTGCCTTTAAAGCTTCTGTTATTTTCTGACCTGAGCAGGTCGATAGAGGTGTTGTTTTTAACAGGGGAAGCGCTACTACCTCCTGTCATGGGTGTGAGCTATAGAGGGGTGATCTCATAACATCAGCACGTGGAATATCCTTACTTTAAAAGTGTGGCAATATGGAAAACCATCATTGCACAATAAGGCAGATGCACTACCAGTGTTTGGGTGGGCTGTGTTCTAGGGGAGGAAGAAAGCTTGCCGATTTAAAGGAAAGCCTGTTTGGAAACATTATGGGTGACCACTCACTCTGTAGGCGTTTTCTACCTTAATTGTAAGCAAATCAAAGTTGAAATAGGTGGTGAGGTGAGATTATTGGCTAGTATGGTAATTTGCTCCAGTCTCTACTGTGCCAAAGGGCTACCTTCTAATTAGCAACGGGAATACTGACTCTGATGCTGATGAGAAATTACAATGCTGACCATTAGTGTGATTTATAAAAATGTACTCACATGAAAAAATTTTACCTCAAAAAGGGATGGTATTGGATTACTTTTACGGAAGATTACATGTACATGTTTTAATTTTCTTCTAAATCATATGGAATGCCATCTTTCTCTCTTTAGCTTTTGTTTCTGTAACTACAGAAGAGTGATTTTTCATTACTGTAGAACCATTTAATAAGGATGTTGGTGTTTTGATTCCTAAATGTAGCAAAGTATTTTGTCTAACTATGTAGTTGAGTAATCCTAATGATTTATGGTTACCTATGTGAACTGAGTAACTTGAATCGAGACCTCTTCAGTCACTCTTCAGACTTATTTCCAACAGACTAGAAGGTTTGAATTGTCGGTCGATTGAAGTCAGTTGTAGAAATCTGATTGTTCAAGTGAAATATAAGCATTGCTTCTTTTAAATGCAAAGGTCTCAGAAATAAGGATGATAAAAATGTACATCTTGTTCATGCTAAACTGATGGAGCGTTTTCAATTTTTTACACTTTTTTGTAGAGAAAAAATGGGCTCAAATCTTATGATTGAAACGGCAAGAAAGTCCAAATGTCCAAAGGTAAGTCCAGTTTTCTAAGGTAAATACTAATTGTGTATTTCACAAGTACTTTTAAGAGTTCTGAGTAAATTCTATATCTAGAGGAATATTGGATAGACAGCATGAATGTTAAAGTGCTCTTCAGGCTTCCATATGTGATAACCCATGCTTTTAAAGGATAAAAATTAATTAGATTCTTAAATTTCTGCAGCAGTTTCTCATATTTTTAATACTTTTAGTTGGAATATATTGCAGAGATGTTAAAAAATTGGTAAGCATAGAAATACTGGGTCAACATTTTGGGGTTGTGCTAAGCTTGTTTTTTTCATGTAAGAATTCTAGTGTCTGGGGATCCTGTCATGTCAGCTGTGATGTGTGTTACTGTGTTGCAAGAGGACAGGGTTTCTTCTCACTTTGTTTGGAGTACCTGGTTTTCTCCGGTCACATTCTTAGGCCCCAAGAACTCTTCTCTTCCTGTATGATAGAAAAGACACCAAGTCATAGGAGGGGTGTTACATACAGCAGCAGCACGAGAGTGAAAGATGAGAAAGCATGGGTATTTTATTTTTGGTGAAGGATAGGGTGTGAAGAAAGAAGAGAAATATAATAGGATATATTTCAGAACAATCTGTAATTAACAGGTGTTTTGGTGTCATAGCACTATATTCAATGCTTTACTGTTAAATGGAAGATATTCACATTTTTCTAAACTTAGAAACATGTGCCTTACTGACTGCATTCTTAGTCCATGTCTAAAACAAGGACATGAAAAGGCTGGTGTGGTATGTTGCTTTCTGAGAGAGAAGCTATTCAATGTTGACTTGAAAGTTATCTTTGAACCGGGATCTTTGGCTTCCTTCCATGTTCTTCAGTAATAAAATGTGAATATAAATAGAGTTGAAACTAGCTGTTCCCAGTAATCGCTTTAGAGTGCTGTCAGTGGTGGCACTCTTTACAAGGCACAGCAAATTCAAAATAAAACACGCAGTTGTATGCTCTGCTGCCGTTAAATTCATGGCAAGATGGATTTTTCCAGAAGGTGGTGAGCACTTTGCAACTTAGACTGCATCATGGAGTGTACATGGGTATTGCCAAAAATAAAAGCATCCGTTTAATACGTTTTCTATTAAATTTTCTGAATTTATTTTTCTTACTGCTTCTGGTAGTGCTTAGAACTAAACCCTCCTTTTCAGAAAAACAGGAAACTTTTCCTCCATCAAATGATGGAGTGTGAATCGGGCAGCGTTTTGCTTTTGCGTTGTAATGCCAAAGTTACACTTTTGTTTTCTATAAGGATGAATTTACAGTGAATAAAGTTATTTAAATTAAGTAGCTGAAGAGTGAAAATGCATACAGTGATATCACAGCATCAGCTGTGCTGTTGAGTAACATTTCGTGAAAACACCCTACTCTGTAAAATAGTAAACAAGATAGAATTGAACACCCACTTGGCTGCTAAAGGGTATTGTTCTGACAGTGCCAGCCAGGCTGGCTGCATCATCTCTAAAGGTCTTGCACGTTCTAACACTCATCCGTAACTACATTTACTTTCTCCTTGTGATCATATCTGTAAGATACATTCTTTTTGCCGTTATAGTCGGGGGTTTTTCAATGGAGATACCATTTTGGCTTTTCACTTAGATGAGCATATGTGATTTCTGTTACTGACATGTCAGTGACATATCCTTACAAAAAAACTTTGAAAGACTTATGTTTGATTCTTGTGCAGGAGAGATTCTTCCTGCAATTCTTTAACTCTGGTTGCAAATTAAGTAACCATTTTCTTGGAGAAAGAAATTGATTGACAGTTCTGACATTCATATTTAATGGTACTGTTGTATTGCTGGTTACAGACTTCTGAGAATGAAATACTATTCCTAAAGGAAAAATATTTTAAAATCTTATAGTTGACACCAGCATTTTGTTTAAATATCTTAGATACTCGTAGAAACAGAATAGCCAGTGGAAACAATTAATTGCAGGTTAAAAATAGCATTTTCTTTAGGGACTTGGGTCTCTTGTTTCTGTTTTACTTTCACTTTTTCAAATTTAGATAGACATTATAAAAATGTAAATAAATAATGAACCTATTAAGATTCCAGAGGTGCATTAATGTATAAATTGAATTTCGTGTGGTGAGAAGCTTTCATTCTCATACTATGGTTATTATTATCATCATATATCACTAATTTTGTTCCTCCTCATTCACTAGGTAGCTGCAGTAAGCACCATTGTAAACAGAGGAACACCACTGAAAGCATTTGTGTTCAGAAACTACAACCACTTTCCTGGTGTTAAGTCCCATTATATTGGAGGCTGTCAGTATAAGCTGTGGCAAGCAATTAGAGCATCATCTGCTGCACCAGGTTACTTCCAGGAATATGTTTTGGGCAGCGATCTTCATCAGGTAAGTTGAAATCTTCTCCTTGAGTAAATATTTTCCAGTTTTACACCTGAGAAAAAACATGGTCTGAATCTCTGAATCAAAACTAAGCAAATAAGTTGGTAGCGCAAAGGAAATCTAGGACAGATGGGGTAAGAAAGGATATTTTTAGCTTCTATAGCCCATACAGAACAAGAAAGGCTTAAAAATCTTAGTCTTCTCAATACAAACCTAAGCTCTTCTGCTGTTGCTTTCTTCTCTGTCTGGAAGGAAACCTTATATGAGTTGTAAATTGCCTCTGGCTTCCTGCTTACAACTGGTATTTCACTGAGTATTATTTCACTAAATAGATGGTGTAATGTGAAAATCTAACCATATTGAAAAATGTGAAAAAACCAGGTTGTACACTTCATTGTTCTTTCTGTTGGTGCATAATTTCAGTTTATGGTCTACTTTTTAATTCTTTACGTTGATAGTTTCTTCAGCTTTACCCTGGTTCTGGGCTCGTAAGAAGAGTAAGGGATGCCACAGCAGTAAGACTAAACTCAGAGGACAACTGCAAAAGAAATTCCCTTGAGGATAAAGCAGTGTCTCCTGTCAACAGTGCATGCTATTTTATTGTATTACAGCCTCTCTTGGTGACCCTGATGAGTAAAGAACAAAGCAAATGTATTTCTTTAGTAGTTTTTTAACCATAGAGTTTTAGTCCTCCAGTGCCCCTGTATTATTCTGCAGTTCTCCAAGTTTTCAAAGAATACTTCTTGCAGTGCATATTAATTTAAAACTATTAGTATTTATTTTAATAAATATCTGATGCAGATCTGTGGTAGAAAAGACTACAAAGGATGACTGAACCAGAGACCTTCAACAAAGAGAGCATAGGATTGAATCACTTAAGTTTAGTGAAAGCATCTGTTATATTTCTGTCGTATTAATTAATATGATGGCATTAGCCTCAAATGCTGGAAAAAAAAGTAGCATATCTTGAGTAATAAGATATACCTGGATCACATACAGAATTTCTGATGGTGTCCATTGGAAGACTGTGTAATATCCTTATCATTGTAATGTGCTTGAGTAATACTGAAGTTTAAAGGCTAACAGATAAATGAGCATAAGATGAAATCGAGAAAAATTCATTAGATTAAGAGGTGGTAAAGAGAAGCATTGAAACAAAGCAAAGAAACAGCTAGAATTTCATCTAGCAAAGAACCAGCTAGAATTTAATCTGAAAAAAGCCGGCATGTTTCCATATTTTGATTCAACATTTGTAAGGTGATGAAATAATTCAGCTCTATAAAAGCTGTATAGAAATTAAGGGGTGAAGGGGAAAGGCTCCCATGGAGGAGCAAGTTCAAGAGATTCTGAAATTCCTTTCATTTTATTGTTTCCCCTTTTTGTTTAGGAGACTCTTCTCCCCCTCCCTCCCTTATCTGACTGCCCCCCACAACCTTCCCCGTATGGTACATCTTGTTATCCTCAAAACATTTTAATCAACTACTATCTGAAATAAGCAAATAAGTTTTGAGGGTTTTTTAAATCTAAAAGTGGAGTAGCACATCAGATTCCAAGCCAAAGCACTGCTTGAAATCCTGAAATGTGTTCATCTTCCATCTGGCCAAGCAAAACTGGGAAGGGAGCTGCTTTAGCCTCAGGAGCTGTTCCAAGCTGCTCCCTAACTGATTTGAATAGGTCAGTGTTAATCTATGTGAAGAAGTTTTCTTTCTCTTCTCACCTTTCCACCCCCTCTTTCCTTGAATTGAAAGTACATGGAAGTTGGTCTGTGCTTTTACATGACAGATAGCTGAATAAACAACACGATTTTTAACTTCTACACAGTGCTTTACACAGTTCTTTGTCTTGCTATAGTTTTTGAATTGCCGGCTGTGTGTGAGATGCAGTAAGGCTGGTACTTATTTCATCTATGTTCACTTTTAAGTCCAGTTTACCAGACTAGAGATGGTGTAATTAGTGTTAATAAAGATTAGATCCAGTATTTTCAGACACACGGGGCTGGAATGAAGTCTATTTTATTTTTCCCTTGCTCCAGAGTCTTTGGACAAAGGCCTTCCATCTGATCTTGCAAACCCTGTTTCCCAAGTTCATCATTCTTCTCTTTTTGATGCATTTTAATGACTAGAAAGCAAGGGCTTAGGATGCAGTTCACTTTTGTCAGCCATAAAGAACTAAATACGTTCTCAGTACTAAAACAGTTTATTGTAGTAGAATTAGATGCTAAATTTTGAGATTCTCACTTTTTCATGTAATCTGAAAAATATCTCTTCTACCCAGCCAGGAATATTTAAACATTTGAATTCTTATAGAAACCATATTTCATGTCTGGCGTGCTTTTCTTTCCCCAGATTACACTTTTCTTACCACATCTCTATTTCCATAATTATCTGGTTTGTGTGGGGTGTACTTGGATGTCCAGCTAGCGAGTTACTACATGGGAAATGCTCCATAACTGTCTTCATGCAGCTTTTTAGCTCAGATTATAAATCCATCACTGCACAAAGAGCCTCTCTGCATGTAGCAGACCGTTACCCTTATTTTCCTGGGAGTTAGTGGTACCTCATTGGAAAAGGCAAGGTATTCAAGAGTTTTGTCTCTGCTGAAATATCCAGCATGAATTGAAAGAAATACATATTCATAAATATATTTTAAAATAGATAGAATCCTAAATGCAGCCATATTCTTTCTTAAAATAGCTTTCTTATTAAAATATGTTAATATTGGTAACTCTTTGTTCTTACAGTTCATATCATAAATATGGGAATAGTAGATTCTTGTTAAGCATCTTTATTCTGAAAAGGGACTGCAAGTGTAATTTTAAGTTCCTTGGCCAGTAACATGTATGTAGTGTATATGGAAATTCTTGCTCTTTTTTGTATGTACACTGTCTAACAGATTGAACTGCTTTTGAACTAATGAATAAATGAAGCATAATATTGTTAGACGTTTTTGATAGTACTGTGATTTTTGAAAAGTGCATCAGCACAGTGTGCATTAAGTGTAAATAATAATTTATGCCGAAGGCTTCAAAATTGTAGTATAGTGTCAGAAAGATGGTCTTTTAAGAATTTTTTCATTGACTGGGGACTTCCATTAATCACCATAATTTGTTTTCTAAACATAAACTTGCTAGTTTATTAGTTTATCTATAACCTGTCTCTGAAGTGTTAATATTTCTAAACAATTCCAAGAACAGGGCTAGCCAAAATGTATGTGAAAATTCAGAATAGTAAGTACCATATTTGCTTCCTAGCTTTGAAGCTTGGGACTCTTTAAGAATTACATAGAGAACAGGTTTCGTGTTAGCTTATCAGTCAGTTGCACATTTAAATCTGAATGAGAAACACTCTGGCAGTTCATCTGACCGAAGACTCTTCAAATGCGTGAAAATATTTATTTTGATTAATGGCAATATAGTGGATTTTTTTTAGGGTCATCATGCATGTTCTTGTCTTATGTTACCTAGCTTTTGTTGGAATCAGAGTCCTTTCACAAACTGTGTGAAGTAGCTGAATGAGAGTTACGTGTAGGGTTGATAAGAATTCTTAAAGTTTTTGTGTCTGACTCTAGATGTCTGTGGTGGAGTTGTGGCTGAACTGAACTGTTGGCTTTGACTTGCTTTTCCATAACTGTGTAGTTACATATGCACGTGTATTTGTGTACACACACGCATGCCCTTTTTCTGGAAACATTTCAGTTTGATTTCTTATACTAGGCACTCTCAATGTTCAAGGGGATTGTAAATTGTGTTCATTTTTTTAGTGGGGTAATAACGTAGTTTTGCAATTTTTCTGATGTCATTGTTTAGAAAGAGATTTCTAGGTGCCTGAACACTTATTTGTGCTGCAGGTGAGCTGATGCTTGGTTTGTTAAATTTCTGCAAAAAGCCAGCAGTTCAAAACCAAACAGCAATATTTACATTCAGGTCAATCATGCCATGTTATCTGGTTCCGCTGTGTCAAGTAGGAAAAAACAGTGCAGCTGTTGGTAGATGAGGGGAGTAGGATTAATATTCTTTGTGGTTCAAAAGAGGAACACATTAACATTCAAAGGGATTTAATCCCTGTAACATGCTTCTCCAGGAACCCTGCAAGTCAAGAGAGACCAAGTCTCCATGTTACAATATAGAAGCTGTATTGCCACATGTCAGTTCCTTTATTTTAAAATGTATTTTTGAAGCACTGAAGGCTCTTAACCTCTCCCTGGTCCTGCTACAACCAGTGACTTTTTTTTAACCCCTCTACTTCCCACAGTGGGGTGTTATTTCTTATATCTATTCTTTTTCTTTTTTTTTTCCTTTTTTTTTCCCCCTGTAGTGTGAAAAACATTTGAGATACTCAATAATGTCACTTCAGTAGACAGTAACGTATACTGAGGAAATTATTAATTAAATTAATTAAAAGAGCAATTTAAAATGTAAGAAAATCATTATGCACACTTTGTTTAATAGCTTTTACAGTAAAAGCTAAATTTGTCCCACAGGATTAATTCAAAAGGCAGCAGGGATTGTGTATGTGATGGTGGTAAATTCAACAAAGCCATAGATTTTTCTCAAATAAAATATACCCAATTTAATACGAAGGACTTGATCACCTTTTTCTTGACAGCTTCCCATGATTCCATTGTTGTGTTACAGTTCCGTTTATTATAGTGCTGATGTTAATGTATAATAGTGTTCAAATAATTGTGTTTTCTTTGAGCAAGATCAGATAGTAAAGCAGTTTAATTGGCACCTAGTCTGTTAGTGGAGTTTTAATAATGCAGTTGTAACAGGATGTGTGATGAGAATACAACCCAGAAATAAAGAATATATGTAGTACAATAGGATGATATAACTAAAATTTCAAGTCACACCTTCATTGGAAAAAGATGATTCATGGTTTCTTCATATTTTTCAAACTTTCCCTTTCCTTTTATTAGGCAGTAAATCTGTAAAGCCATCTCATCTTTGTAGCTTGTTATAGGAGAGGCCTTCAAAAGTGATTCGCTCAGTGCATCCTACCCTAATTGGTTTTACATGGTAGCTTTTAAAATTAGATTCAAGGGTGCTTCCCAGGCTCTAAGAAGACATAGAATATAGGTCACATTGAAGTTCTTTTCATTCTTAGGATATGCCACGGTGATCAGTATGCACCAGAGCTTATGCAGACTGCGGTTTAATAGGTGTATCTTGTTCTCACAATGATAGAAACAACTCTTTCTTTGTTTCTCTGTCTACTTGTTGCCATACACGTTTGCCTACAGCCCTCAAGGCAGTGTTGCTTCTTACTGTTTAAGGAAGGGGGAATTTACTGGAACGTGTAAGCTACACGGATATCTGCGTTTCTTTCTCTTTTATGGATTTTATAGGTTTGGATAGCAACTCTGAAGGTGGACGCGCACTGTGCTGTTTACCAGCCTTTGTGAAATTGCTGTGGTTACTGTACCGGTGGTATTTTGCAGAGCAGACTGCTTGAAAGATTCCCTTCAGGGGCTTGCTAAGTGAAGTGTTATTGGAAGATTTGTTTAGTATAATGGAATTGAGAGTGTATGTTGTTTAGGCATTTGACTTGGAACCATTCTAATTTTTATCTCAATTGTTTCAGAGTGATGTTTTCCTGATGTAATCTTCAGAGTGCTTATTTAAGAGAAGAAACAAAACCTTGCTCTTAAATAAGCTGTATTCTTTAACTATTTTTTTACTTAGACTTCTGAGTCCATATATCTTCAGTGACACCGTTGACCAGCTAATATTTGCTGTAAAACAAATCTTGTAAAATCAGAGGAGGCTGTGTAGAGTGGGAAATTATGAACTGAGTCCATTCAGTAATCCCTGTACAGACAATCTAGGTTCTGCACTCATGTTCTGATGTTAGCAACCACCATTTCTTAGATCAAAAAGAAAAATTTCTCAGTTCTTGACAGCTTACAGTTTTTATTTTCCTAGGTTGTGTATTTGTCCAACACTGACTTAAATGGGGCCACATTTCCAAAGAAAATAGCCTTGTGATATTCATTGGAAATAAAAGCCCAAGGATGTAGTGAGACTACTGATATACTTTTAACTCTTCCGTCAAGGAAAGCTTGGTTTTGATATATATTGGTCTGGTGCGTAATGTGAAAAATCATTTCATGTTTTGTCAGCTACCATCAAGCCTCTAATTTTCCTTCTCTGTTGTAGTTTACGAAACTGCCCTCTTCTTGCCATGGATGCAGGTGATAGGAATAATTTTCACCGTGCATACAAATGGGCATAAAATTCAATACCCAGTGCATTCCTATTCATTGAATAGGGCACGTTGTCTAAGCCCTGTTTCATGTACTGAGCTTCTCTTCCAATACAAGGATTAATCTGTGGTGTTAATTTTGCAAATCTGAAATCATTTGGCAATCTCGTCAAAGTTTCTTTGCATTTCAATGTTTCTTTTACTTGGGGTATATTTACATTGTTACTTTTAGTAGCAGATATATATAGATAGATTTAGATTTTTGGTTACAGAATTTAATTATTTCAGCTGTCATTTCAGTAGGAAAAAAAATAAGGGAGTACACAGAAAAACAATTTCCCTCAGGTCACATTTAGTCCTCTGTCATGGTCACCACAACAGCATCATAGGCTGTAAAAGATAAACATGTGAAGCTGTGTTTGCTGTTGCTACTCTTGTAGAATGTTATTTCACTAAGGTATTTCTTCATTTTTCTCATGGCCAGAAAATTTCACATTTTCACATTTTAAGTCTGTTCCTGGCTAATTGATTCAAATTGTTCTTGTGCCAGTACTGTTACCTAGTTTAATTAACTTTTCTTCTTGTAGTATTTATGCTTCTGATGCTTATATAAAACCACTCATATCTTTTTTTCTTAGTCTAAGTATGCCAGTCTGTCTCAGTTTTGCAAAACAGACTCTGTTCTCTTTAAACAGATGAATGACCCACATGTTTTAAGTAGCATTTATAAGTGATATATCCAATAATGAGCCACCTACTTACCCTATGGGTCACTACTGGTCTTTCTGTATTTTTCTCAGTGCATTTTGAAGTTCCTGACATTTTACTATTGTTTAATAAGCTAGCAACTAAAAATAGAGACCAATTAGTTAGGAAAAGTAGTATCAATAAGTAATAGCTATAACATTGATCAAGTTATTGATGTAAAAATGTATTGAGTCTAAATATTTCCATTGTTGTCTTGGGAAATAGATTTTAAAGAATTTTGAAATTGTGAAAATTTAACATGGTCACATTTCACAAAAATTAGGATATCTCCGTATCTGGGATTCCTTGCTTATGTATAGAGGTTTTATATTAATGTGATTGTTTTGTGTAGCTCCTAGAGCTTTCTCCTTAGTCTGATACATTCTGCCATAGCAAATAAAGTATATACATGCTTCCTAAGTTGAATGCTGTCAGAAAGGACAAAACTTCTAGACTTGACTACCCTGGCGTCATCATAACACAGAATGGTTTTATTCAGACCCATGGGTTGCGGGTTTTTTTGGTTGGTTGGTTTGGTTTTGGGGTTTTTAACCATTTTTAACTATTGACCCTTGCCTGTGCTTCACAAACATCACAAGAGAACCTGAGTTTGGGTCTGTGTGTGGGGTCACTGTAGGTTTAGCCATGGGCCCATTTTTTTCTTAGGTTACACGCTGTGATCCTCGCTTGTGATATTACAGTCAATTCATCATTTGGGAAAGACGGTTAAAATACATACTGGTTTTGTGATGTGTGCTGTTGTTAGCTGCAGAATTCATGTAACTAGATCTGTCATGCATAGCTTATGCTTTTAAGGAAATATCTGACAATATATTTTGTTGCCAAATAATTTTTTCTTTTATGATGTCTACTAATATTTGGTGAACTTCCTCAGTACCCTGTGAGCCTACATTTTCTGTATCTGACATAAACCCGTAAATTCAGTGATGTCTTCAGAGCAGCTGGTCATTTTCTGTGAATTAATGGCTCACCAGAATGAGTTAATAATTCAAGATAATCACCTAGGAGTCTACCTCAGTCAGGCATTCATTCTAATGAATGTGAAATATATTATTAAATGTTTTGCATATAAAAGCAATACTATTGACAGTTCTCGGAAGCATTGATCATGACATTTGGGTGTATGCCAGTTATATTATGGTATTGCTGATTTTTAGGGGGAAAAAATGATAAATACTGTACAGGAAAACAGTTGTACTGAAAATGGAGCTTTTCAGTAAACTTTCAAACGTTACTAGATTTTTTTATTTTTTTTTACTTTGTCGTGTGGTCTCAGTATAAAGTCTCTCTGTAACTGGTGTGGCAGAAGTACAAATATAGCTAATGCATCTTCAGATTTTTTTTTTAATTGTAAGAGAATGCAGTAATCAAAATTTAATATTAGTGTCATTCAATAATATAGATACAAAAGCATTTAAGTTTCATATTCTGTAAAAATGTTTTCTCTAGAATTTTTCCCAATGCCAGTTCAAGGAGAATCCCTTTTCCACTGCACTCTTTAGAACTGTGACAAGTAACTTCTTAAGTGTTTATTTTTCTAGTGTCTAAAGAGAAATCATAATTTTGAGACAGCATTTCAAAATAATGAGCACGAGGTGTGTATTTCAGGAATTTAAAGGAGCACTCTGCCTCTCCCTAAATAAGGGAATTGGTTCTTTCTGTAATTGTTAGAAATTTGGTGTATAGGAGGATTGCATTAATATCTGTCACCAGTTAGGGCCTCTGTTGGGAATCGGCATAGTGCAGAATATATTATAATTGTATGTAGTTGACCCAGTAGTCTCCTTATTAGCATGATTATGAAGCAAGGGTGAATCTTTCCAAATGAATTGGATTAAATATTTGTATAAGGAGACAACTGTAGGTCATTGTATGCTTTATAAAAAATGACTGAAGTGATTTTAAAAATTTTCTCACTCAAACAGCAACGTGGAACAGACACACCATTAGAATGAAGCTAAAACAAATTGTTCTGAGTCACTATACATTTTAGACGGAGATTTATTAGAAATATTGGCACCACCATCCATTGCTTGTCAGCAAGATAAAGAGGAAACAGTTCTGCTTCTGTCCTGTTTCATGTTTATAAAACATTATGTGTTTTGCCAAATAGTTTGTTAAGGAAAATAAAGATTTCCTGTCTTACTGGGAGCTCCTCTTCATCAGTTTCATCGTCAGTAGTACTGTGACCAGTCTGACTGATTACTCCCAAGAGGAGAGCCATAATTCATGTATATTTCAAACATACTTGGATATATGTAACAGAACAGCATAATCGTGAAACCTTTGTATTGAAAAGGTTTGTATTTGTGCTGAATGCTACAGGGAGCTAGTTTATTGTACAGTTAAATCTGAATGTATAGATTTATTTTTCACAAAGCATATGTCAAAAACTATAGTTTTTTCACCCCAGTGATGCTTGACTGAGCAAGCCTTAAAGCTTAGGGTAGATACACTGACATTTTTGTAACAACCCTGGGTGCCCAGAGCAGTGAGAGGACTAGGCTGGGATGTGAATCTTGAAGTTACCTGTATTGACAGACCTTACAGGTAGTAAAAGAATTCTCCCTTTTCTCATTCCTGTCTTCTACTCTGAGGGCACTTGCTGCTACTTATGTAAATGTAATTTAGCTGATTTTTTAGAACAATTTGGCAAGGCATACCCATTTACTTATGGAAAATAGAGTAAATGTTTTTAAAGTAGTTATTTTAATTTTTCCAAGAAGTAACCCCTTATTACGATGCAGCAACTCCTCAAACTCCTCATTTGCAGCAACAAGACTTATCCTTAAGCTGCATATTTATTATATTTATGTTGACTTTAGGCATAAAATTTTTAAAATGCTTTTCAGAAGTCCATTCAGAATCTTAGCCTGTCTTGTCCTAGCCTGTGATAGCTTTGTGCTAATTCTGTCTTTGCTTTTTCACAAAGACAATGAAAGTAAACAAGAGAGCAAGTCTTTAAGAGTGAACTAAAATGCAAAGCATGTCTGCATAGGCAGTGAGGTGAAGTGGTTACTATGGAGTCAACAAACTCAGCTTCCAAATATCAGACTTGGCTTTCATACATTATATATCCTTCATTCAGTGCTAGATTATTTTCTTCACAAAGTTTAGCATCATTTAAGTGAAACTGTGCAGCACACAAGGTGTTATACAAAACAATTACAAGGCACAACTTGAGTCTGACAGAATTAGGAAATGCAGTGAGAGCCTGTGAATGTAGAGAATGTTCTTAACTTGTGAGAAACAACTGCTCTCCCATGATAAAGTATGGTATGATTTTTGAATTTTAATATCTTAATTTTAAATAATTGTTTTCATAGTGTTGACTTAAGCATGTCACTGGTGACTTCATGCCCATTCACCATAATTATTTAAATAGGACAAGATATTCAGAAAGTCCTGTGCTACCAGGCTCCCAAGTGCTCTGGAGCACTTCTTTGCGACTTCCTAATCTATTTTCCCTCTAACTGTAGAATTTGTACTCACCCATCTGTTTTACAGTGTTTAACCAGGCCTTTCTTTATCTCTAGAACTGTGCAAGCAGGGTATCTCCATCATAGTTTTTATTGGAGCATTTGCTTACAAAAGGTGCATTTTTCCTGCTTTAAATAATTTAAGATCTATTAGTCAAGTCACAAGGGAGCCTTGCCTGACCGTTTTGCAACTATCAAAACCTTAATAAAAAATACTAGCTATAGCTTTAGACTCCTGGTTACTCACCAGCAAGCCCTAAAAATATGGTTACAGTTGCATTAAGGAATTTTTGTGAAAAAAAAACTGTGAAAAAAATTAATTGGCTTCACCTGGGAATAAGATATTAAATAAAACAGAACAACTGAATGTTTACCACTTGGAAAGCCTTTGACAAAAGACTGAAAACAATGTCCCAGTCCCTGAGTTCACTGCTTTGCTATCACTAGCAAATTTGGGGTTGTATTGTTATTAAGCTCCATTTTAATATTAACTTATTTGATTACTTCCATTATTTTTAATTTATAAATGTTTTAAAAGCCTTTTCCCCTACCGCTTGCCTGCATGACGACATTGGGAGAGTTACGCACCCTTTTCTAGTATTTCCTTGCATTAGCATTCCTACTCCAGCACTTTGTGTTTGGTGTACCGCCAGCAAATTAAGTTGACTCAAGTGTAGAATGGTTTTGCAAAGTTCAGCAGATGAAGCAGTGTCTGGCACTTGCCAGTGCACTGAGCGTAGCAGCAGAGAAGGGAAGGGGTGACTCATGTATGTTTGGGAAGTGAAAAACAGAGTTGGCGATTGGATTGAGATCTAGCTAAATGAGAAGAGGTGGTGAAATGTAGGGAAGGCCAAATAATCCAAGAATGGGAGAACAGAAAGGAAAAGGGATCTGTCCTGGCTGTTTGCCCAACACTGAGTCCTGAGTCAAAGCTTGGGCCAATTGCACCTTTTGTGGATATTGGTCAACAGTTTCGTCATTTGAAGAGTTCCTCTAAGTTACCCTTTCTGTTACAAATTGCAAGGTGTGAATCATAGACTCATTTATGTGGGAAAAAACCTACAAAATCCAGCCATTAACCTAACACTGCCCAGTCCACCACTAAACCATGTCCCTAAACACCACATCTGAACATCTTCTAAATACCTCCAAGGATGGTGACTCCACCACTTCCCTCTTCAGCGTGTTCTAATGTCTTTCGGTGAAGACATTTTTCTTAAATGTTCATCAGAAACCTCTCTTGGCACTATAAATTTTGCATTTTCCACAAGACTGAGACTGGACTGACAAAATTCAATTTCTAATAAGAATGGATTTTGAAATGTAATTTCATTTTACAGCTAAAATTACATGCATCTGTGATTCATGCAGTATTTCTTTAAATAGAGTAGAACCTTAGGAAAACTGGAGGAGAAGAGGGCCTCAGGTGGTTATCTGGTCTAGCCTCCTGTTCAAAACAGGCTAAACCACAAAGTTGAGTTGGGTTGCTCAAGACTTTGCCCAGCTTAGTTTTGAAAATATCCCAGGATGGAGATTCCACAACTTCTTCAGCTCTTATTCTGTACTTTTTGAAAGAATCTGTGTGTTTCTACTTTAGATAGTGAAACACTGTGATTAGCTTCCTCCTTGGCTTTCTCTTTTTAATGAGGTAAGCAAATCTAGCTCGCTGCATCTCTTCTCATATGCTATGTGCTTCAGCCCCCAAACCATCTTAGTGGTTCTTCACTGTATGTGTTCCAGTTCTTCAGTGCTTTGTAACTGCGTGTCCAAAGCTGTACACAGTATCTCTCCCTGGTCTGGCCTTGTGTGTACTGAGTAAAAGGGGATAATCACTTCACTTGATCTCCTGGTTTTGCTTTTACACCCAGTGTATGTTGATAATATAGTAATTTACTGAATATTCTGCTCATATTGTCTCTTTTTCTGTGTGCACACAGGCAATACCTTCCACAGGGACATAGCTAACACCATAGAGGAAAGGAAGGACACAGTGAAGACATTCCCTCTGTCAAAAAGGAATTGATAAACTTAAGAGGAACCAAAAAGGTTTAGGGCTGTGCATAAAGTTAGCAATGCTTCACAGAATTTGAATTGAAGCTTGAAGCTTACAGTATAAGTTAAAACTTGAAGCTTATAGTATAAGTTAAAATAATCACTTTATATCAACAAGATTTTTGCACCATCACATGTGGTATAAAGATCCTTATTTTGCTTGCATTATTTTGTTTTGAGACAGAGATTGATACTGCATCTCTGTAGCTGTAGCTCAGATAAATGGACCTTGTTTACTTCCAGTTGTTTAATTGCATGGAACTTTAGAGTGGGAAGAAAGCTCACGGAAACTAGCCTGGATGAGGAAGCTGAAGACATTCCATACTACTGGCAATCATTCAGTCTTTGTTTATTGCATTTTGGTTAATGTATTTTTACAAATATGTTTTAGAAGCTGAATGCTTGCAATAAAATATTTTAATTAGTAAGTTATAAGTAATTTAGATGAGTTTATATAGTATTTTATAGCTACAGAATAACTTCAACGGAATCAGAAAAAAATTCAGCACAGCAAATTTAGCAGCTCTCCAAAACAAGGATCAGTGAAGTTTCTTGTGCTTTCAGTATCTTCCGTACAAAACTGCAGAGTCGATCACTTGAGAATTCTGTTCCTGTGACTCAAGGAGAAGGATATGTCATGATTTCTTAAAATTAATTTTAAAAAACTTAGATCTGGCTTTCGTATTTCTGTATTGCTAGTTCAGTACACTTCTTGGGATGGGCTTTTTTCCAGTTTTATGAAGTCAAGGGAATTATTCAGAAGCAGAAGGGTTACTTTCTGTTCTTTAATTTTCAGAATGGAAAATTCTTTGTTGTTTACAGTTTTCTTAGAATGCACATACATGTGAAATCATTGTAACTAATTTTAAAAGTGGTGAAAATACTTTTTCACAAGAATTTCAGCTTTTGACATAATTAGCTCTATGGTTGCTGGAGCTGCAGATTTAAACAAATTACTGCAGTATTTCCTTCTCTGAGTCCTTAATAGTACAGTTTAACTAATAGCATTATTTACTCCTTTACTAGTTGATCATTGTAAGCAAAAACAGTATGATGAACATCGCTTTTTTAACAGAGTAATCTTATTTGAAGTGTTGATTAGGACATGGTCATTATCATCCATAACCTCTTTGGAGGAGAAGCAGAAGGTCACTTGCCCCTTCTCAGTCCTGATTTTAACTTTCAAAAACTGACATGTGTCCCTTATCTGTACAAATGCTAGAAGTTGTGTCTAAATTGAAAATCACTAGGAATTTACTGTCATTACAATAAACCTAAATTGAAGAATGTTTAAATATGGAAATCATTGCACAAAGCTGTTAGTTATCATCACAAACACATTTGGTATGTGCAGGTATTTTATGTACCTTTGATCTTTTATTTGTCACTATTACAAAAATATTGTAGTGTTTTAGTATTAAATACCCTCAAACTTCTGATAGCACTAATTTTCCCATGGTGGAACAGTCATATTTAATTTAATTATATTGACAATATCAGTGGAAATTATTTTGTAAACATGTTTTTAATCTAGGATTTAAAGAAAGAATTAAGCACCACCAAGATAATTATTAAGATTTTAGATAAAGATTCATGGGGAATTATATAGAGGACAAAAACATCCTTGTATTTAGTTTTCTAGACTAAACATGAGCAAAGGATAATGGACACTGAAGAGACCATTCATGTTAGAAGTGTATTTTGTGTTTTGAGCAAGGCGGATGGTATCCAGAAAGAGTTCAAAGAGCTTTCTGTAGGTTGAAATGAAAGGTTAATTAAAAGAAAACTCAAAAAACTACGCTCAGTAATCCTGTTTTTACTTATCTAGCACAGCTGTAGTTTCAAGGAGTTCCTTTAAAATGTTTTTCATCTCCAAAACCTTTTCTATTCTAAGCTGTTTCTGAGTGGAGTTGCTTTTCCTTATTGTTCTAATAATGTGATGGTCAGATATGGGATATAGGGAGTTCAGGGAACTTCAGAATATAGGGAGTGCTTGCATTATACTTACTGTACTGAATATTCTGTTTCTTTTATATTTTACTTATTTGTATAGGTTCTGAATGGATACAGCTGTCTTCGTCTCTGCTATTGATAATGTTCTTAAGCTTAAGTTTTGCCTTTTGTAACTGCTGGTTTTAAGGCATTCCCAATATAAAAAGGTCTGTTTAATTCAAATTCCAGATTAATCTATTTCTTAGTTAGAGTGAAGGTCATTTTACTTCCAAGAAGTGCCCAACATACTTCTTGAGATTCAGTGGATCAAAATCTCATTGTCTGAATGCTTCTCAGGCTTACTGTCAGTCACACTGATTCTTATTAGTCCTGAAGTATTTTATCCCAGCCTCATCAGCTACGCTTTTAACATGTTGCTAGCAAAAGATTCTCTCCTCAATTCCAGAGTAACATTTGTTCCTAGTAGTATTGGGCTGAATTCTGGTCTTCAGACAACTTAAAGAAGCCTCCTATCCCCAGGGCTGCTCCTCAGGGGACCTTGAATCATCCTGATACCTGATGAAAGGACAATACAGAAGAGCTCAAGCCACTAAGGAGATCTTTCAAGTGCATTGACGTGACAGCAGCTGTCGTAGTTGATGGTGGGACCAACAAGGAAAGGTGCTTTACTGGACCTGGTGATTATGAAGAATAAAGAACTGGTCAGGGATATGAAAGTTCAAGAAAGCCTTGACTATAGCGACTGTGAGAGGATGGAGGTCAGGATCCTAAGAGGAGGAAGCAGGAGAAAAAAGCAGGACTACAGCACTGCATTTCAGGAAAACAGACTTCATCCTCTTCAGAGCTCTGCTTGGAAGAACCTCATGGACCTATGACCTTGAAGAGAAGAGGGGTCTAGGAGAGCTGGCTGATAGTCAGTAACCACTCCCTCCAAATTCAGGAAAGGACTACCCCAATAAGCAGGAAATCAAGCAAAGATGGCAGGCAGGGATGAGCAAGGATGTCCTAACTGAACTCCAACATAAAAAGGACGTGTACAAAAGGTGGAAGGAGGGACGAGTGACCCAGAAGTATAGATGTCCTGTCCAGTCTTGTGGAGGTGGGGCCAGGAAAGCAAAAGCTGGTCTGGAGAGGGATATGAAGGGCAACAACAGAAGATTCTACAAGTACATAAACAACAAAAGGAAGACTAGGGAAAATGTGGGCCTGCTACTGTTTGGGGCAAGAGAGCTTGTGACAAATGGTTTGGACAAGTCCAAGATGCTTAATGCTGCTTTTGTCTCAGTCTATACCAATTTCAGGAATCCTAGGTCCCTACAGGTAGAGCGAAAGTCTGGTGCAAGGAGGACTTGTACTTGGTGGAGGAGAACCAGGTTAGGGAGCAGTTAAATGAATTGGTCATACATAAATTCGTAAGGTCTGATGTGTTGCACCCACGAGTGCTGATGGAGCTGGCTGAGGCCATTGTGAGGTGACTTGATTATTTTGAAATGATCATGGCTTTTGAGAAAGCTGATATCATTCATGTCTGCAGGAACAGAAAGAAGAAAGCTCTGGAGAGCTTCAGGCTCATTGACTTCAGCCCAATCCCTTGGGAGATGATAGAGGAAATCCTCCAGAAAAGGACTTGGAAAGTCATGAAGGGCAAGAAGATGATCATGAGTAGCCAGCATGGATTTGCAAAGTAGTTTACTCATGATTGACCAACCTTGGCAGCCTTCTGCAACTGGTAGACAAGTAGAAGGCATTGGATGTTGTTTACCTCAACTTTGTAAAGCCTTTGACGCTTACCTTCCGTAATAGCATAGACAAGTTGACAAAGTGCGGGTTAGGTAAATCGACAGTGAGGTGGACACAAACTAGCTGAATGACTAGGCCCAAGCTGGGATCGATGTCACAAAGTCAAGTTGGAAACAAGACACTAGAGGTGTACCTAGGGGTCAGTACTGGGGCAAATTCTATTTAACGTCTTCATTAATGACCTGGGTGATGGGACAGAACATACCTGCTGGAATTCCATGGATGATACAAACATGGGAGGAATGAGTGGTACATGAATGGCTGGGCCACCACTCAAAGGGACCTCAACAGGCTGAAGAATTCTTGTGAAGTTTGAAAAGGCGAAAAGCAGAGCCCTGCATATGTGGAGGAATAGCCTCGTTACACGGAGTTGTAAAGCAGCTTGGCAGAGAAGGACCTCGGGGTGCTGGTGGACAACAAGCTCAACATGAGCGATGCACACTTGCAGTAAAAAAGGCCAACAGCATCCTGGGCTGCGTCAACAACAGTGCTGCCAGTGGCCATGGGGGATGGTCCTTCCTCTCTGCACTGCTCAGGCCGCATCTGGAGTGCTGTCTCCAGTTTCCCAGTGCAAGAGAGACATGAGTATATTGGAGTTAGTCCAGTTCAGGGCCGCAAAGATGATTAAGGGACTCTCCTGTGAGGAGAGACTGAGGCAGCCGAGACTATACAGCCAAGAGAAGAGAAGGCTCAAGGAGAGGATTTTACCCATGTGCACAAATCAAGGATGGGAGGGAATGAAGATGAGGAAGCTGTGGTCTTCCCAGTAGTGCCCACTGGTGGGACAAAAGACAATGGTGCAAATGAAAACATACAAAATTTCATCTGAACACAGGAAAATTTTTTTACTGTGAGGGTGGTCAAACACTGGAACAGGTTGCCCGTAGAGGTTTTGGAGTTTCCATTTGTGGAGGTACTCAAAACCCAACTGGACATTGCCTTGGGCAGCATGCTGTAGCCGATCCTACTTGAGCAGGGGGCTTGGACCACAGGAGCTCAATAAGTTCTTTCCAACTCTTCAATCAAGGCTGTAGCATCCTGTGTAATGATTGTCCTTACAAAATAAGCTTTGGCCAAGCTTAGGTCTTGTGATTTTTCTTTTTTAATTTATTTTGGAATCTACAGGTAGTGATTTGAGTTTCGTTACAGGAAATTGTCTTGTAGTATCACTAATAAGCATTTCGAGGGGCAGACTTTTTGATTAAGAAGTTGTCAATATGTGTATCTGTCTTACTGAAAAGGTCTTCAGAAAATGAAGTCATAACTTCTCTAGATATTCCAGTGTGAATGCTGCTGTTTCAGCCTACCTCTTCTATATAATGCAGCAGAATCAGGCACAGCCCCAGCAGCTGCTCTGACAGTGCCCAGGAGACCAAATTATGCAGCTGCTGCATCGCACAAACAGAGCAATTGCACAAAAGTTGGAAATTAGTGCTTATTGGTTTTAATTGGGTTTGTATATTAGGGCTATGCTAATTTATAGTTGCAGTTTCTTTTATGACCGTATGTTATGTATAGTATCAATATTTGTATTTCTTTTTAATTTACAGGATGGAGGTCTGCTCCTAAATAATCCTTCTGCGCTGGCAGTTCATGAGTGCAAGTGTCTTTGGCCAAATGTTCCATTGCAGTGTCTGATTTCACTGGGCACTGGTCGGTACGAAAGCGAGGTAAAGACCAACGTCACACACACCAGTCTGAAAGCCAAACTGACGAATGTTATCAACAGTGCAACTGATACAGAAGGTTGGTGTCTTAAGATACACTTGTACTGTGACTATCCTCAGTTTTATTTATGTTTCTTAGAATTATAGTTCCAATTCAGCGAACAATCTTCAACGTTTTGTCTTTCCCCTTCTCCCCTCTACCAGCCCCAGGAAAGCATAAAGTTACATCTCTTTGTAACTTACTGTGTATAGTTTTAGTACCAATATTACCTGTTTTCTGGAGGATAAGTCTTTTTACTTGAGCTTTAGGATAAAAGGCATATTCAGGAATTTATTTAAAAATCACATTTTCTTATATTTTGTTTTTCCCATAACATAGAAATGCTTAGTAGTTAATATAGAACATTGTTTTCAACAGCTTCAGAAAAAGTATTTGATTTCTGATCTTTTTATATACGCTTTTAAACCTGTACTTTTCTAAGGACTATACTGTATCTGCCAGTCCTGATGACTTCCATTGCTGTCAGAAAGAGCCAAGCATCTGTTCTCTATAATAAATTTGGTTCCTGGATGGGAGTACACTGGAACTCTGTCACTAGCAGTTTACATCTGTTTTGTTTTTATAAACAGGAAATATTGATATACAGATAATTTCACCCTCCCCTTACAATTAGGAAACTGATACAAAAAGCCAGGGAACAAGAAATGCTCTTACAGTCTAGATCCCTTGCTGTATAGTCTCTGTCAACTGACTGTCACTAGTAGGAAAAAGTCAGATTTTTGGGATTGTCTTTTGGTTTTTGCACAGTTGTGGAAAGGCAGTGGGAATTGTAGGAAGGAGATATGTGCTGTCCACTTTCTATCAGAAAGTTTCATTGCAGCTGAAAAATGAGGCAAGAAATTTGATGGGAAGAGGAAGAAAGGAAAGTTCATTGTGGAGACCAAAGGAAAAGATATGGAAAGAGGGGAGAGTAGATTTGAACAAATGGGAACTTATATTATGAAGGAAAAAAGGGAGAATATTAAATAGAAAGACTGGATGTGGTGAGACAAGAACAGACATAGATGAGTAATTTGCAGGAGGAGAGGCCAAGCCAAGAGGATTTCAGATTTACAAGAATCTTCTGCTGTGATCTTACCCACGATATTTTTTTCACTTCAAAGTTTTTATGACAATAGATGTTTAAAAGAATGGAGGAACATGGTAAGAATGCAAAGAAGATAGAATGAATGCTGAAGGAAGTGACAGAAAGGGAATTTTAAGTGAGCCAACAAAAAGATCTAAAGGGAGAGAGAAACAGATTATAAAAAAAGAACATACAAATACATTACACAGTTAGTTTTTTTTTTTTTACTAGTTTACTGAAGTCAAATAATTTAACTTGAATATTTTAAAATAAATGCATGTTAAATTCAAGCCTCAAATCTGTAGTAATATATAAAAAATTAGTAGTTGTAAATAAAGGTTTAATCTTACATATTTTTACTTTGAGATTGCAGAAGAACATGTATCTGTTGTTTTCATAATACTTACTAATGTTAGTACCAAGTAACAAATCGTGGGTATCCTGAAATGGGAATATGCAAGTTACATTCCCACTCTTCAGGATATGCTCTTACTTGTTAAGGAATGGAATGTAATTAAAAATCTAGATAGCTGCAAAGCCTTCTTAATTGTCATACCAGTGAAGTTGTCTTGGAATAAAAGATGAAGTTTTTCCAGAGTAAACAGAGCTACATGGTCATTTACAAACCTTCTAATGGGAAAGGGGTTTCGATGAGGCAATGGTAGAGAAATGTTTACTCAGCAAAGCAGCACATATTTGCTCTTACTGTGCCATTCCAGGGCAGTTGCTGTTCAGAGCGCTCGCAGGACTGTTAGACTCTCTCATGTGAATTTAACTGTTTTCTTCATTTGTTTTCAATACAGAAGTTCACACCATGCTGGATGCATTGTTGCCTCCAGATACTTACTTCAGATTTAACCCTCTTATGAATGAGGACATACCTCTGGATGAAAGTCGTAAAGAGAAACTCAGTCAGCTGCAGACAGATGGAATTCGTTACTTAGAACGAAATGAAGAAAAACTACGAAAAGCTGCAAAAATATTAACACAAGAAAAATCAGCTTTGCAGAGGCTTCAGGACTGGATAAGATTAAAGGCTGACATGTATGAAGGCCTGCCGTTTCTTTCCAAATTGTGAATAACTAATGCATGAAAGATAAATGTAAATTTTGTTCCAGAAAATCCATTTGGTACTGTAAAGGAAGAACGTTTATTCAGGGTAAATAACATCTTTGGAAAGCTATCAGAATTCTGGAGAAGGCCATTCAGGATGGCTGTTTTGTGCACACTTGTTACAAGTTTTTATGGTGTTAATTATTTTTGGAACCTAACGAATCTTACTGTTGCTTTACTTTAATTTCTGAAAGTCGGTAAAACTGAAAATTATGAAAACAATTGTGCAATGCATTTTTGGATGTATGTACTATAATTACGGTGGCAGAAAACCTTTATTTATCAACTACCAGGCTTATTCAAAGTTAACAAAAAAAAATTAAATCCTCATTCACTTTAGTGTAGGCAATATGCCTGTTAGGCTCTTATGTAGGCAATGAATTTAATAGAAATGTAATGTTCTTGCAAAAACTCTGCCTGTGTTAATTGCACTTTTACATCTGAAAGATAACATTTAAATTTGTTTTTTTTATTTTAGTGGATTTTGTACATAACAGTATTGAGTAAAATGTTTGGATGACTATAAATGGCCTATTAAATTATCAACATTAACTGGTATTTTTAGAACGTTCTGCTTATTGTTTTTATGGGAATAACTGCAGCTTGATCAATTTATTATTTGAAAATAATCCCAAGTCCCAAAACTTCACCTGAGCTGCTATTCCAGTTACAGTACAAAGGAAATAAAATCCTGAAATAGTTCATATGAATGAGAAGGTTTCTTAGAGAAACTTTGCCAAACTTGAGATGTATCTAGTCAAGAAGAAAATTAGAAGTTGAAACATCAAATTATATAAATTTCCCTTTTGTCTTCTAACTTTCATATATGCCTTGTCCTGAGCCCTACCTCAGGGCTTTGGCGTTAATGGTAGAACATACTCCAGTCCTACTGCCCATTCCTTTGGGCATACTTTCTGCATATGCCATGAGGGATGTCGCGAGCTGTGACAACCTAGTGTGTCAAACAGCATTTTCAACCACAGGAAGGTACATGGGAGTTCTTCAAAACAGTGCAGTGAAATTTGAGGTAGACACAGCTGCTGTCACATGTTGGGCTGTACCTGTTAATAAGATTGTTCGCCAGGTGCCTGGGTGAGTGTGTGTCTTGTAGTAGACAGCTACAATGCATGAGAATATTGACTAGATAAAATGTATGTTCTATGCAGTAGCTAAAACATCCTGTTTCACCAACATCAGTGTATTTGTCACTTTGCTGTTTGGAACTAATCACCTGCCATTGCATTATCTACTAAAAAAAACATTTATTATGATAGTCACCTTCTGTACTTGTTTTAAAACATTGAAAATATTATTAGGCTGCAGTTCAGAAAGGAACGATGGGCAGACAGCTGAGATTCCTGGAGTTGCTACATAGTATTCTTGACTGTGCAAGAAAACATTTGATTGGGATGGGGTTTTTTTTTAAATTTGGTATATTTTTAATTTTGATCTGTGTCATTTTACTCAGATATTCATCCTCCTCTGGTTCTCCCTCTGTTCTCTGCCTTGTGTGTACCACACAAGGCAGAGATTTATGATCTTGATCCGACTTTCATTTATACAGCCTCCATTTTGCATTCCAGTTACTAAGAACTGAGTAAAAGAATAATGAGATCAAACCTTTCCCATAGGTGGGAGATGATTTAAACAAATGAAAAAGAAATGTCAGCATTATTTTGATAGAGGTACCTTGTACAGAGTGAAACTGTGTTGCCAGCATCCTAAGTCAAAACAGACAGTGTCAGGTGGTCTCAGGTAACAACACGTTACACACTTCCTTCTCTGGCAAAGAGCAAAGTCACAGCATCATCCCTGAGATATCAAAGGCATTATTCTGAATTCATAAGTTTCTAGTCACAGTTTTTTGGGGCAAGTATTATCTAAGGAAACGTGTACCTTTAGTGAACAAAGTGATAACGTTTCCATTTAATTTTTTATTATATAAATAAAACCTCATGTTCTGAGGATTCTATTTAAGCTAGGGTGTAAGATCTGGATTTGCGAGGATACTGTTTTTGCTGGAAGCTGCTGTCTTACCTTCATTCACCCCTTTTTCCCCTCCTCTTTATTGTTGTTATAATATTTTTCTTAAGTGTGGCTTTTAAAAGTACATATGGAATTGAGTTGAGCTACAGGGTAATTAATGCAGACTGTTTTACGCCTCTGTGCATATAAATTCACAAGGTTCTTGTATTGAATGCCTTCAAACTAAACTCTTTGATCCTCGGCGCTGCAAGTGCTTGCACTGTCTATCAGGCACTAATTAGGAGTTTGTTCTCCCCTCTAAACCATTTTTAAATGTGGAGATGCAATAGGTGTTTCACTTGAGCTGTGATTAGTTTTAGTTACTTCAAAAAAAATTAGCAATTTGCCAGAAATCCTAACTAGTATGGATGTCTTCCTACAGCACTCTATATAAAGTAAAACTATTTTCAGGAAGTTTGAGGCATTGGCTGTGGAATACTGCATGATACTTCAACAGCAGAAAATGGAATAAGAACTGTAGCGGAATGAGGACTTGCTAAATTACGAAAAAGAATTTTAAATTAAGAGGGTTTATTGATAGGGAGCAGGGGAATTAGCGCTGGGTCAAATACAAGCAGGTTTTAACTGATCATTGTGATGGACTGTAGAACATGATAATTCCCTTCACAGATGAATCTAGGAGGGATCGTGAATATTTTGAACAATATGATTTCAGTGCAGCGTGGATTTGAGAAGAGATTAGACTGGAATGAAAAAAGTGCCTCTGAAGAATAAAAACATTAACAACTCTACTGCAGAACATCACGTTAAAGGAATCCTGCTTTGAAAAAGTACCCCTGGGAATGCTGTGGGGCTATCCAGTTAAAAAACTGAAATTGACTCAGCAGTCACAGCTACAAAAATAACTGTATCAGTGCACCAGAGAATTCCTTGGCCAGGAAAATGTGAACAAACGTGAAAAAATTAGATCAATGTGAATTTTGAATCTAGAATAAGCAATCACGAGAAGACAGTAAGTAGATAAGAATTCTAGGTAGCTTGTGCATTCAGAGACGACGACAAGGTTTGTCTGACCAGATGAGTGTTACCATTTGAAAATGTGCCAGATGTGTATCCTGGAAACAAAATCAGGACCTTTTTTGGTGTCCCTGCCCACAGCAATGGGGTTGGAACTAGGTGATCTTTAAGGTCTCTTCTAACCCAAGCCTTTCTATGATTCTGTGATGAGTTTAGGCTTTAGTTGAGAAAGTGAAAATGTCAAAATTGCAAAATTGACAAAATGTCTTTGCTCTGATTTTGAAAGGCAGAAAGAAAGAGTCCAGACTAGGAAATGAAAAGGAATAGGCATAAAATAATCTCCCTTTATGCAAAGTCAGAAAGAGAAAAGCCTCTTAGCTTTTCTTAGGTCACCTCTTAGTTTCTAATTATCTATGCACAAGGAGATACTAATTGAAGGAGGTTTCACTACCAAAGAATAGAAAAGAAAACTTTTAAATGTTGAACTGTGATTATTTCAAGATGTTTCCTGTCAGTGTCCATTCCAGCAGTGAAATGAAGATATCGATTCTATTGCACAAGCTGCAGGCAGCCGCAGTCGAATATAATTACAGTTTTGGTCAGTGCTATTAGAGAAAGAGATATTCAGACTAAAACAGATGCAAAGAAGAGCTGCCAAAGGGAAGATTAGGAGAGTGTGGTTTGTTTCATCTAACAAAACAAGGGCTGGAAGGAGGGAACCCGCTGCTGTTTAAAAATACTTCAAGAAGGAAAAGGTAGTAGGCTAAGGGACACCACTTGCATAAAACCAGAAGTGCTCAAACTTAGAAAGTAAATTTAACCAGAAACTAAAAGGTGCTAAACCCCTGAGGAGCAAGGTTACAGAATGGCTACACAGAATTAAAGGAGCCAAAGAAACTGATTTAGTGTAAGTTTTAGAAATTGAACTCCTGAAGGCCATTCTATAATGCACTGTGCCTACCAGTCTCCATAGCCAACTGAATCCCGTTAACCTATGGGGCAGGTGAGAACTCATTAATCCCTCATATATAGCAGAATCCATAGGCTTGTGGAAGTGTCTAACATGTCAAGTTTAGTAGATAACAATTATGTCTCGTCTTTGATCCATTACTTATATTTCATTTACTTTGCTTTTCTTGCCGAGCTGGTAAAGGGAGCTGATACAGGCTGAAGTAAAACAAGACATGTGACAGGTGAAGGAAAAACCTGGTATGTGCTTACTATTTGTTGGTGACATCAATTTTTCATCAGAGGTTAAAATACTTATATGGTGCTGGGTCAACAAATAGTGCTGGTTTTCTTCCATTACAAGATGGTTCTCAAAATGACAAGTATTAAATACAAACGTAATCTGTTGCAGGGGAGTATGTGTAAAGGCCTCCCCTTTCAACTTAAGGACTGCCCTCCAAGCCAACTGTGATACAAACCCATAGTCTTTTACACTCAGCTACATAAGGCAAGAAGGGAAATCCAGTTGTTTGGGTTTTTTCACGCTGTTGCTTAAACAGTGAGTCAAATTTTCAGACCTTGCAGACCTTCTGTCTGAAAGACAGTTTGGTGCTAGAAGTAAGATACATCCTTAGTGCAATTATATTCATTTACAAAGAAAAACAAGCATGCCAAATGCCTCTTCCTCAAACTCTGCAGAAACAAGATGAGTAGGCTCTTTCGTTCTCCAGCTGCACATCATTGAGGTGTGAACTCAAGGAGCTGCTGCCCGCCAGTTCCCCCATTTGCTGCTCAGCCTCCTCATTCCCAGGCTCCTCACTCCCATGCCTGCAAGCTCCTGGTACGTGCCCATTAATTCCAGTGTGCCACCTGGTCCAATACTCTGCTGATGGCTTTCACTGTTTGCAGCAACTCCATAATAAGAACAATTTTTAAAATTGTTCTTTCTTCAAGATTTAACAAGAACAATTGTATTATTTATTTTAATAATGTTGGCAGTTTTCAGTAAGGGGGAACCATTAGCAATTTTCAACATACTGTAAAAATTAAACAAGCACAGAAACTCTGCATTACTTATATCCCTGGTAATACATGTTTATGGCAACAATTCAATTTTGCTTTTTATTTATTATTTCATTTTATTTATTGGTTTCTCATATCAATATCATTAACAGTTATTTCTCCATATAGTTGCAATAGCATAAAAAAGTACACAGGAGCATTTTGAAATATTTACCTTTCAGGAAGAAGCTGTAATACAACATTTTCACGTAAAACCACAGAGACAAACTGGACAGATAACTAATTCCTTTAAAGTACAATGCTGAGTTCAGCAAAGTTATGCTGTTAGCATTTAAAAGCTCTCTTTTTTTTCTTTTTCAAGACCTTGGAAACAGGAAAGGGAACAGCTTTTTGTTCTTACACCATTATTTTTCTAATTGAATGATGTAATAAGCATCACACTAATACCACAGGGAAATAGTCTTCTAGAATGTCTCAAAATTTGGATAGCAAGTCCCCAAAAGTAACTCCTTAAAAATCTGGCCTGTGTCCAGGGCATCATTTCAACGAAGCTGTGGTTCCATGCTTCCTTACTGGCTGCTCTGTGGAAGCCAGAAATACGGTCCTGTCCTTTTGTAAACCTCATTTGAATGTATTTTCAGGCAAGAGAGTCAGGCAGTCAGAAAACTTGTAACAATGGGACAACAAGACCTGTATTGCTAAGAAAAAAGAAGCAGAAATGTTGGAGAGTTTACAAGCTGAGTAGGGAATGTCTGTATCATCCTACAAGGAAAGGTAGGTATTTCATGTACTGTTTAATATGTGGAGTCAAAGGACAAAATCATTGACACTGCTAAATCTGACTTCAAAGCATTTCTTACAGAACCTCCTAGGACATGAGCATGCCGTAACTTCCAAACTGGAGCACTGTGTCCATTCCAAGCAGGTCTAAGCAATCTGGTTATGAATACAGCAGGAAAGACAATAATATTTCTATAGCAGAATAAGTTTTAAATAATTTGCACTAGATATGTCATTAATCCTTGGGAAGAGCTACAGATCAGTAAGGAAAGCTTAGATGAGATTGTCAGGAAGCAAGTGTGCTCTGGACAGCTGTTTATTGCATGGGTTCATATATATGTATATATAAATGGTTGTGTATATTGGAGATAGTAAAGAAAAAGCCAAGACAAAATACTTCCAGCATGATGCTGTTCCTATTTATTTTATGCCTGGTCTGTAGAGTGCATTCACTTCAGACTGTCTTTGAGAAATGGAAAGCTTTCCCTCATCCATTATGCAGGGCTTAGCATACTACAGCCTCTCAGGTAAACATTATCTCTTTTCAAACCAATACATTTACGGTAGGTGCATCATAATTCAACTTAAAGAGTAACACTGTTAAAAAAGAGATTGGTTTCCTGAACTGAATATATCCAGCATGTGTTAGATCATGCCTGTGGGGTTGCTGCTGTCTTTTGTCAGTATGAGTTGGTCACTGGTATGAGGTGCTGTCCCTGTGGCACGCTCAGAAAGCAGCATCCTTGCCACGCAGTTCCTGCTGCATGGGAGCTTGGTCATCCTGCAAACGGCCCTGCTGGCACGGGACACTGCAGCTGCTGGACACGGGCAGCAGTTGGATGTTCAGCAGATAATCCTCCTTCACACTGGAATTGGAGCCACTTCATGTTAGTGGTCTTTCTGGCCAGTCAGGCCATTAAAAACTCAAAGCACACAGAATAAGATAGTTCTCTTTCTGTCTGGAGATAATGAGGAAGAAGACTTAGGCCATTATTACCATCCAGGACACAACGCCTTTGCTTTCCTCCCTCACAATAGCTCCTTGTAAAGAAGAAGCTCTTGCAGCCAGGCCTCAGAAAAAAATACTCCATGGTCACAACAGCTCACAGTCAGCTCAAAGTCACTAAAAGCACTAGAAAGGACAAGTTCTCAGATCCCCAAAATACTTAAAATGTCTGGTTTCCAGTTGAGCTTAGAATGCCAAATCCTGAAGACATTGCGAGAGACTAGCAGTGTCAAGATGTCCCTCTGCAGAAGGTTCCCATGGTAAGTTCCCCATTGCAAAAGCACTTCAGAGGTGTGGAGTCTCCAGAAGAAATAAAATCCATCTGACAACAGGTACCTTGTTATAGTAACCTTTGCTATGAAGAGCATCCCTGACAGACCTGGTATCAAGTGCCCAGCTGACATATAGGGATGTTTGTGAAATAGGCAGCTATTCTTAGCAGGAAGATGGTGCCAAGCCTTCTCCTTTCTGCCTGGGACAGTTCCTTAAAAGAAAACTCACATGCCAGCCTTCTGTTCCAGAGAAATCTACTGTACAATGAGACAACAAAGTTCGTGAGCCAGATTCAGCGCTGGGCTGAGGCGTCTTAGGTCAGGTTCTCAGATGTGTGTGGAAGGGAGTGTGTTTCCTGAACAAGCTAAAGGATCAGCATGGGTGCTGCTCTGCTAACCCTACAAGCCACTTTGTGTGACTTTGGTTGTCACCATGGGGTGACATGGGGATAGGCAGGCTGCTATTCCAAATTTATTTCTCTGTTGTGTGAGAGGGCACTCTGCTGCTTATGGTGGCAAAACCTAATTGGTCCCACTATGTGCCTATGCTGCCATGCTTTTTCAGAGAAGTGCTGTCTGGGATTCTACAAAAGCACACCTCACAGTGGGGGCATGGAATAGGTGTCGGCAGCCTCAAATTGCTGCAGAGCATGAGGAGGTGTTCTGACTGGAACTGTGAAAGTCACGTTCCTTGAGGAACATGGATCCTCTGGACATCAGCTAAGTCTTTCCCCAGAGCTCCAAAGCATTAGGGACGTAGGCAGAGGCATTCTAAGGGAAGACAACGAAGGAATATGAAACTGCACAAAGCAGAGCCAAAGCCTGTTCAAAGTAGCAAAGAAAACTTCTAATTAGGTTGTATGCTCAGAAGTATGTCCTTTTTTTATGATGACAGCTTCTAGACAGCTTTTCTTTCCTAGTTACCGAAAAAGAAATGAGAATAAAGAGCATTTTCAGAAGGTAAGTCACCCTGTCAGACTGTAATTGTAAAAACAAACACACTGCATCTCATAAACCCTTCCTCCACAACATAACAGATTAGAAAATGATTGAATGCAGTTGGCTTCCTAATCTGATGCAGACATGCTCAAATAGTTTTATAGAGATATAGCACTGCAGCCTTCCTTTAGCTTGAATTAAACAATAACTGCTACAGCTAGTCTGTACTCTAGTGTTAACCTCTGGTCTGCAGTCACTGCTGTGAAGGTGTAGTAGTTTGAAAGCAAATCAGTGAGAGACTCCAAGTCAGAACTACAATTTAATAGGAAAATTAAAATAAATACAATAGTACAGAAACACTAAGAGAGTCAGGATATGACACCCTGTCGGGCAGGGCGGTGCTAGCAGTCCGATTAAATGGTGGCTGCAACCCTGTTGAAGTGATAGATGTGCTTCTGTTGAAGCGGTGATCCTGTAGAAGGGTCTGGTGTTCCTCAAAAGGTCCAGTGGTGGTTATGTAGCTCTTGTCCTCTGGGAATCCAGTAGGTAAGGGCTGACTGTGGTGTTCCAAATCTCAGATTATATCCAGGTAGGAATGCTTGGTTCCTCCCCCTGGGCAGAGCATCTCAGGATGGGATGATGTAATTTTATGAGTCATGCAGTGAGACTCGATGGCCCGTTAACAGAAGATATCCCCCTGGAGGGAGTTATCAGGGATGTGTCATGGAAAAGATAAAGAACATTGCCCCACCTGGTTTTAACAGATGATGATAAAATACATACTTCTGGTTACATCTTACATTGTTACCTAAGACAGAAGGTCGACAACTCAGATCACAGAAGGCTCAGTGTCAGTGTTTTACATCTTCATCCAGCTATATGTGCAAGATCTGTGTTGTCTCTCATCTCTAAGCATAACATCTCTATCGTTACTAAAACAAGATGTCACGGTAGATGGTGGCAAATAGTCAGCTCTGCACTCAGCTGCATCTACCCTTCCACATCACTGTGAAGATGCCTAGGATTTCATAGTTTTGCTTAGACAAGTCCTCTTGCCTTATTCTCATCTTGCTTTCAAGGTCTAGAACAATAGCTATTGTGAATCCAGGTCTGGGTTTACTCCCCTAGGGAAAAAAGGTATGATAACATTTCTGTAGGAGTTCCAACCGGAGTACTGTTTCAAGATGTTCCCTTTTTCTTTCCCAAAATAGATCAATTTTTTTTCTATGTCATTGTTCCCCATTCTGAAGTACTCTTATGTTTTTTAGCTCTGCCCTGTGGAACTTGTCTGACTTCTGACACCCTTCTACCTCTAACACTGTGTTGCAAAGTACTGTCTTTAAAGATCCCATGTCTAATTTTGAAACCCAATGCTGCTGTTATAAACAATTGTTATTGGTTTATAGAACAGCCTTTGTGCTCATCTATTTCTCTGTTTATTTCTGGAAAAGAGTGGACTTGCCTAAGATAGCTCTCTTCATGTTAATTCTTGCATTTCTGCAATAGAACATAAAATGATAAAAGTGTTACAGAAAAAAGCAATAGTTCAAAAATGTCAGTGTTACAGCATTTCTAAACCTTTGAGCAGAGCACAATTTTTTCTTAGAACAACAGATGATAGAAGAAATGAGAAAATCATTATTATATACCTATAGTAACAGAAGATCATACATAGATGGTGCCAAGGGATTGATTTTTATGGTAGAGGGTTCCTCCCTAATCACAATAACAAAAAAAAAATTCAGAACATAAGTGGAGGTTAGCAGAAAAAACAAAGTTTGATGTCAAAGGTAATATATATATACCATGTTTTTGAAGAGAAATCTAGATGACAGATGAGTCCATTTGGTTTGAAAGCACAGATTGAAACAGTAAGCCGCAAATTCATCTGTGTATTGATTACAGATACTCATATACCAAATGCAAATTACTATTGAATGTGCTAAATGAAATGATTATTTAGCATATTTAAATATGTGAGGAAACTCAGACTTAAAGCTGTTTCTGTGATCCATGGCAGTGAAAAATAGTGAACATGCACATGTACACAATCCAGAAAAAAAGGTGACTGTATCCACACCCAGTTAGAAGTTCCCTGTAAAGAGTACAGCCATTCTCCTGACTCTATTTTAGGGACTGTATTAGATTTAAAAATCACAGAATCAGTTCCACAAATCCAGAGGTTCCCACTGCCTCTCCTAAGGTTGGTTGACCCACACTGCCTCTTGCTGTAGGCATCAGAGTCTGCCAGCTACACCTGTGAGAGCCAGTGCCAGCCTATAGGCCACCTGGCTCGTCAGCAGTTGGGACTTTGAGCGCCAAGGAGCGACAAAACTGCAATGCCTGACCTTTGCAGGCTTGCTCTGCCTTTATTATTAAAGAAATCAGAGAATCATAGACTATCTTGAGTCAGAAGGGACCCAAGAGAATCTCCAACTCCGGGCCCTGCACAGAGACAGCCCCAAGAGTCACACCATGGGCCTGAGAGCATTGTCCAAGCTCTTCTTGAACTCTGTCAGGCTTGGTGCTGTGACCACTTCCCTGGGGAGCCTGTGCCAGTGCCCAACCACCCTCTGGGTGAGGAACCTTTTCCTAATATCCAGCCTAATCCTTCATGCCATTCTCTTGGGTTCTATGGCTGATCACCAGAGAGAAGAGATCAGCACATGTCCCTCCTCTTCCCCTCATGGTGAAGCTGTAGGCTGCTATGAAGCCTCCCCTATTCCCTTCTAGACTGTTCCCCATCTCTGTGGCCCTGCTTTGGATGCTCTCTAATAACTTCATATATTTCTTATATTGTGGTGCCCAAAAAGTGCACACAGTGCCCAAGCTGAGGCTGCACCAGCACAGGGCAGAGTGGGACAATCCCTTCCCTCAACTGGTTGGCAATGAAAAAAAAGAAAAAAAATCAGTTGGTATTAGTGAGTTTGAGCAAACCAGGAAAATCTTTTTTCACCACTCTTGGTGAGTGATGGATTATCACACAGTCTGTGCTCTGTCACTTCAGCCGTTTGATTTGAGGCCATATAGCGAGTAACTACACTAATTTGCTTCTGTAAGTTTTCAAAATACTCAGAGGAACTCCTGAGCTGAGGAAACTGCTGGACTCCTGTAGCAGTCAGCATCACAGCAATCAGGGAAGCGGGTTCTGGCACCGGAAGAGGCGAGTGATTATCCTTTAAATGTGAGCCCTGCCTGAGCACTTTGGAAGGAGCAAGGGTATTTACAGAATGAAAGACTGACAATCTTAGGAACACAAATTGGAAAAGGGCTCACTTCCAGTGAGAGGAAAGTGTGAACACCAGGGATCATACATCATAATTATGGGGTTTTGTGTATTTGAGTGACACACAGCACAGAAATAGAAGATACCCAAACTTCACGATAATTGCTGTATGTGATAATAGCTCTTCCAGCAAAGCGTAAATAGTGAGACAGAGAAGAGTAATTTCCAGTATTCTTAGAAACTGTGTAACTTTCCTCCAGTTTGTGAAAAGAAAATGATATGCTCTTGCCAGAAAAGAATGGAAAAATAACGAAGCTCAGGGACTGTGTCACAAAGGGCAGAGGGTTAGGGGTGATCAAGCAGAAGAGGACATAACGAAGTATTTGGGTGCATTACTGAGGAGTGCTATGCCAGTAAACCATGAATTGGAAATGATTAAACAAAATACAAAACCACAAGCAGAAGCTCATCTGCTAGAGACAGAATAGAAAGACTAAATAGATATACTTGCTGTTTATGTATCAGTGCAAATTTCTGTTAGGATTGAGGGGATAAAAAAAAAGATATTCCTTCTGTTTATGTTGATGCTCCTACTGCACACGAAACAGGACCTTTGCAAATTCGTTGCACCTCATGTTAACCTCAAAAGCATGTGGCAATTATGTCTAGCAGTATGTCCCCTGACAGCATTTGGAAAGTCTCAGCATTTTAAAGTCTTAAAATTCCTTTCTTTTGTTAAATGTGCGTAATTGCATTTCTTGTGATGCACAAATGCAATGGGTTTAATTAATTTCTCGTGTTCTCTAATTACCATTTTCAGCAATTTTTTTTTTCTGAGTCATTTAAAGTATTTGATTCATCTGGGGCAGATTTCTTGAACCCTTCTAAATTCCTAGTTCCTACCTAGCGGTCCATGCAACTAGAACATTCCCATGGGACCTCAGCTCCTCTTCCTGGTTTCAAAAGGGCTACTGGTTGGCTGTTCCAGTGATCATCAATCACATCTTCTAAACACAACAAAAATGGTGTGTTTATAATTTAAAACTAATTTCATCCTCAGAAGGTCTAGCAGATTTAAAGAACAAGGTGTATCCTAAGCAAGCAGACAAAAAAAGCCCTTTGGGTATTTTTGTAGTTCAAGACTAAAGGATAACTTCAAAAGGACTTAATTGATACAGTTTTCCACAAAGTTTTCCTCTCTGTCTTCTCAGTTTCCCAGGCAAAACCTTACCTTTTTTCTAAGGCCTGTACACATGATCAAAATTTATATCCACGTATTAGAAAAAGGAGCAGCCCTCACTTTTTTATCAACTTTGCTTTTTTTCTCTGTCATCATAAAAGACTTCAGTACATGCTTGGTTTTTGTGTGTGTGAAAATCATTAAGTTCATTCACATTATGGTTATGCACAATAAACAAATGCATTAATATTTGGTGGATAGGAATAAAGTTTCACTAAAGCAAGATTTATAGCTCTAATAGCTGTTGTTAGGCATTTCCAGAATCTTGGCATTTCTTCCTAGATCATTTCCATAATGGAAAAAACTCCACTGAAGACAAAGTCTCTTAACATGTGAGACACTTTCCTGAAGGATGAAACAGGTTAAATCATAACATCAGGCTTGACTGTAAGCTCCTGTTTTTGAAAATGGAGCTGCTTAGTATTCAGCACTTTAGAAGTCCTTTGGACAAACTGCCTGATGTCTGTAGACTTTTGATCTTTGTGGAGTAGTTTTTCAAGAACCTTGAACCATGAGTTAGACTTCTAAGAGATTTTTAACTGTCTCAGCCAACCTCTTCTAATGGAAAAATGTGAACTGTAATCATGCATACAAGAAGTGTTTGGTGTTTGCAGACAGTTTAATCCACCGCGTGTGAAGGACTTCCTTCCTTTATTTACATATCAGATAAAACATTGCTCGGTCCTGTTGAAATTAATATCAAATTTCCATTGACTTTAGCCACTTCACCATGTTGAACACAGCTGTCAAAAATAGATGTGGTTTCTGTAATATGACAGGGATCATACTAAAAACAAATTTTATAATCCTTTCTCTCTCAAGTTTCTGAAAAGTTCCAAGGGTCCTTCATATCTCTTGAGATCATCTTCTGAGCATGGACAAAAGCACTGCTATTGGTATATGATGGTATCTGCAAATTTTTTTAGAAGTTCATTTCTCCGTTTTACCTGAAAAATTGGATCTCCTAAGCATTCTCAGAGCACGTCCACCTGATCGATTAAACTTGACACAAAACCAAGCTGATGGTACTGTCTTCCCGTGATTAGAATTGTCCAGGGTGTTTGACGTATGCTTAACTCCTTTTCCAGCCTTTGCCAACTAGCACCTAAGAAACGGAGTATTCCTAAATAAAATGGTGCTTTCATCTCTCCTTCTGAAGGTATTTCACCTTCCATGGAATTATTAAATACTCGTAAGCACAAGAGGGAATGCTCTTGTGTCAATTAGTCAAGGTACAATCTACACACTCAAGCTATTAGGGACAAGGGGGGCCAGTTACAAATCTAACAACAGCAACAACAAAAAAGACACCAAAAAAGCACAGTGAAATATGTGCAGACATAGGGTTAAAACTCAAGTTTCCCCGTACACAGTCAAATATATCAATTACACTTTTCTTGCTTGTGTGAGATGTATTATATGTGTGTAATCTTACTTCCTCTCAGTGTTTAACTCTCCTGTGAGGGTGGATTGAAAACCATCTTCAGATGTTTTGTAAGGCTTTTGCCCTGAGAAGTTGAAGTTCATTAAGCGAAAGAAACAACTGAACCCAGAGTTCCTGCTTTCTTTATCAGCACTCTAATGATCAAGCTAATGAAAGATGGGACTGGTGACAGCACTGAGAGTTCCTCCTCTCCACCTGCTTCTCAAAGAACAGGACCACGTCCTTTCATTTTTCATTCAAGCATCTAATTCCTGAAGGAAGTTTCTGCCCTGTGAATCCCTGGCAGTATTTGCCACCAGCCTTGAATACCTAAAGTCCTAAACAGGCATGATTCAAACCATGGCATTTCCATGTGGCTGACTCCAACTGGCTCTTTGCTTAGCCTGCTAGCCTTCTTGGGTTCCATTGGCAATGAGATTTCTTGTAGGGGAAACCTAGGTGATAGCCTATGAATCAGGCATGGAAGTACCTAACTCTAGTCACAGATTGTCTTTTGAGAGAATAGCTCTGAAGCCTTAAATTATTATTTTTCGGTTCTTGACAGCACATCACAACACTTCCGTGCAATGTCTTTCCTGTACAATCCTCTTGCTACCCTAGTTCTCAACATATTTTACATCAAAACACATCCTCTGCCTGGTGCTCTGTGAAAGCTGATTTGTTACTGTATACCAAGCAGTGAAGCTTTTAACATTAGACATTATCACTTAAGCTTTTGATCTTGTCTTTGGTCTCTTTTCTGCTTAGACATATTCTCATTTTATGCTGCTATAGTAAAGAAATACTAGATTCTGAAGAGTATTAGTCCGGCAGTTAAGTGCATGTACTTTACTATTACGGTATCAAAAAAATCTCCAAAAGAAATATGAAGTGCCCATAAATAAACTAGATAAAAATTCCTCTCAGAAGTTGTTCAGTTTTTGAATGAGGGCCCCCACAATCTACTGCATACGATTAGTCTAAATTTTATTGACTTTCAGTACATTCAGTGGAGTATACCTCACCCTTTTACTTTGTGCAAAATACTTTGCGGGCTACACCATGCTCCGTTCACCATTGTAGGACCTCAAAACAAGTGGAACAGTGGGACAGTGGGATAACTCATGTTAAAATCTCATGGATGGCATTCAGCTGAGTAAATGCAGACTCTTACAATGTAGACATTTACAGCCAAATGAGACACCCGCTGGTCCTGTTACAGTCAACGGAGAGAAACAGGCATTTCTAGGATGCAACTTGGCTTATTCTAATGTAGACATCTAAAATAGGTTAGATGAATCATACACTAAAAGTGCCTATTTCTGGTTCCCTTTATGCTCAGTGGAGAGAGTGACTAGCTCAGATGCAGACATTCACATAGTAGACATCTAAAGTTAGGTGAGATGAACAACCGAAGATGTCTTTCCATATCCCTTTAAAATGTCTGCTTTAGGAACAAAATGTCAAAGAATTATTTTCAGCTAACACTAGCCTTTTCCAATGTATCGGCTCTCTGAGTATTTTATTTGTAACCTCTTCCTAAAAACACTTTTCAAGATCCAGATCACAACTGATACCCATCACAGACAAGTTTTTGGTAGCTTTTTTTCCTTTGTCACAATACTGCAATCATGAATCAATTTTGTATCTCAAATAAATGTGTTGTGTACCTGATCAACGCTTCCCTAAACAAAGACTACGAAAAATTCCAACAGATCAATATAGAAGAAAGTATTAGATGACAGCTAAGTAAACCAAGGTTGGTAATAAGGAACATTAAGACACTATGTTTGGAACTGCCCGTCCACGGATATTATTTCAGCAGGCAAAGTGAGAAGAAAGGCTACAAAAAGTAATATGATGACTACGGAAAAGATGCAAGGCAACAGAGAAGAACTCTGAAAGCTAATATTCCTTCAGCCACACAATTTCTGCTGATCATAATGGCTGTTACTGTCCATGCCACCAAGCTCTCTTGCTTCTTTTTGCTTGGTGCCGCCATCCCATTGTCAGTATGGGTAGCGCTCATCCAGACTAGTAGTTGCCATCACCAGCATCACCAGCAGCTCCTAGCTGTATAAACCTTTGAATTTACTTGTTTACTAATAATTATGCCACCATTTGGAAAGATCTACTTTGTTCTATTCAATGTGTATATCTGTTTATCTCAGTAATATAAAAAACATAGAGTTAAAATTCTCAGGGGAATCACAAGGGTATAATCATACCAGCTGCAACACTTCGGCTTCATCATACATCAGTAGAGCTGTTTATTACATCAATAGAGTTGTTTATTACACCCTCCCTGCAATAGTAGAAGCTTTTCATTTACTTAGGTTTTGTGGTCTAATTCCCACCAAGTTGTTTGCCACAGCCCACTGGTTTTGTGCTTATAAAGTATTGTATGCTGGCCATCCAAATACCAACCAGATCTTTGATCCTACATTTTAAGAAAGGTAAACTTTCAACTCGAATCTTTCCCCTCAAGTGTCCTGCAGTTCTACAGTGCACCTCCTGAAGGTTGGGCTCACCATGTTCCCCATGGAATCCGTCAGGGATGCAAACAGACATATGATTTCTCAGACAGTTTTCTCTCTGCATTTTATACCTATATTTTCTCGAAGCCAGGAGTGACTACACAATCTCCTGATGGAACACAATATCGTGGAAGAAAAGTCAGGCAATATCCTAGCATTTTAAGGCCACCTGTGTATACACTGATGCACATTTACTTAGACGGTAGGGGTTTTGTAGTTAAATAAATCAGTTGGGAACATGGGACTTGTATAGCAAAAAAGAAAATGTTAGCAAACAAATGAAAGTAAAGAACATTGGAGCACTTCCCTCTATATAAAATGGATTTTCTTCACATTCATCTAATCTTCTTTGCATATTCTGGTCTCAAACATTAATATCCTGGCCTCAGATTGATAGGAGTTTGAATATCTCCAAAGTCTGAAGCAGTAGTGTCTGACTTATTGTTTAACCCTTGGAGATTTATATGCGTGTGCTATATCATTTACAGAATCTGTTATTCATCTCGAGTGCTGTTTTCAGAAGGTCAGATGCTCAGATTTAACTTGCCAGAGTTGTTACGTGGTTTCTGCAGAGATGCAGAGTAAGGGCTATTTCCTCATCTTAGGCATCGTGTTTTGCACTATTAAGTTATCACTGCAGAGTTCACCTTGAGAGCTGTTCCCGGAAAAGTATCATGGTTAACCACTACAAAAGTTGCCACCTTGCAATGCACAAAAGGCTATTCCTACAGCGGCTGATCCAAAGGCAAGTTCAGCAGCAGCAGTTAATCACATTTACTACGTGTTAAAGGTATAGTTGGATTAATTTTGAGCAATACTGAGCACAGCCCATAGAAGTCTCAAAACTACATTAAAATAATTTCTGATGTCGTTCATTAAATGAACTGCAAGACGTGAAAGGGAAGGCGAGCTTTGTGAGAGGTGTGTTCAGGAGAGACGTGTACTTGGAATAAGCCCCGCTCCCGACTCTTCTCCAAATGGTGTCACCCAGAGCTCCCCTTTCAGTCATCGCATCCAAGCGCCCGCCCTCCTGAACTTGTGAACTGTAAATTTAACGAGTTCAACAGGACAATTCTCGAGTGTAAAATAATATCCTTGTCTCCAGTTTGGGAACTCGCTGAAACCATCTACTTAGAGGGGCACTGCCGGGCTAAAATAATGCGGCTATTTAAAACACCGCCCTTGTCGGGGGGGCAGCTCCGGGGGTGCCCCGGGGAGCGCTCGGCTGTCCCGGCCGGGGGAGGGCACAGGCGGGGCCCGGGGGGCTGCCGAGCACCGGCGCTGCTGGGGAGGTTCAGGGCCGGGTCGGTCGCCGGGTGGGTCCTGGAGCCCCTGAGCGGTGGTACAATGGCGATTCCGGGGTGGCGGCGGGAGGGAGCGAAGGACGGAGGGAGGAAGGGATGCCCAAGATGGAGGCGC
>VZTA01004927.1:32978-82547 GCA_013398855.1 Mohoua ochrocephala | reverse complement strand
GTGGCACCTCCCGGGGCGGGCGGGTCGGGGCCGGGCGGAGACGCTCCGCGGCTGCGACGCGCCCACATCCCCGGGCGGGCTCGGTCGCCATTTCGTGCGCTGCCCGGCGGGGGCGAGGGCCAGGCGTGTGCGGGGGAAGGAGCTGTCGGTGCTGAACTGCCGCGGTCCGCGTTTCGGCTCTTGCGCCTTTATTTATCGCCCGTACTTTTCTTTTTTTTCCCCCCCTCTCCTTACAGTTGAGATTTTGTTTAGGTATAAAATAGCTACAATGTGTCTGAATCGCGGGCTTTTCGTATTTTCTCTCTTTTGGCTTCTTGATGGCGATTAATGCAGAATATCGTGGTGAAGTCTGTGCAGCGAGTGCACTTGTCTCTTTGGTTATAAACTAATGATTAACCAAACCTTCAGCTGTCGCTGAGGTCTTCAGCATAGATGTGTTAGTTTTGAAGTCTGAAATGTGTTTAAACCAAGACTTCGGAGTCTAAGTGTAAACAGTAGCTGATTAATAATGCCAAGCTGTTTAAATATTTAAGATCATAGTGTGCTTCAGCCCAGTCAATAAGGCTGTTCCATATTGACAAGTACTCTATGAAAGGAATGCTATTGCTTAGCTCTCTGTGTAGTTGGATAAAACAATGGAAAATGTGATATATCGCTCTACAGTGAAACCTATAGATCATGACAAGATGTTCTTTTATCCATAAAGGTCCAGCTTTTGTGTGTTTATTCAAAACAACCTCCTACTGAGTGAAAAAGCCAGTGTTAAACACCTGGGTTTCTTTTTTCTAATGTTCCTTGTCTTTATGCATTTCTTTTTCTGTGTCCGATTTGGATTCTTAATGAAATATGTTGTGGAAAAGGTAGATACCTGAAAACTTTATTGGCTCTAACAGGTGCACTATTAATCATTTCAACATCTTCCATAATTTAATGTAATAGATGTGCTAATTTATGGATAGTAGTTATATGGGTCTGTGCATAAAACAGGTCACTGTACGACATCAGAAAGCATCTGGACTGTATTTTGAGTTTGAGAGCAGCTTATATGTCAAGAGGCGGATCTTGCCGCTGTTCTCTGGCAAAAGATATCAGCTGTAAAGAGAAGGATAGTTTAGTGTTGCATAGCTCAGAGGACCCAGAATTCAGAAAAGTGACTCGCAGGTGCAGCATCTTTTTAATATTTGCCTGTGTTTGATATTATCATTTGTATGACTACACCTCCGGCATTTGTTTAGTTTTGAATAGAAATTGCAATGCAAGTGACCAGACCTGCTACAGAGTGTGATGCCTAAGTCTGTGAAAGTTACTTATTTGAATTTCAAAGTACTTTGAAATTCTCTTGGGTGTCTAAAATTAGCTGTCAGACTATATCAGTATAGAACTGGGAAAGTGTTACATTCTGAGAATATTGAATGTAAAGAAGCAAGCCCAGAAAGCTGCTTGGTGGTGACAGAACTCGGGATCCATTGAATGAATTCACATTCTGGGTTGTGCAGAGGCAGTGTAGCTAAGGGCAAACTGTACAGCCGTGTGACCACATCGGGTGGTGGGGTAGTGTATACCAGCTGGTGCTAAGGATGGAGTTAAAACCCTCTTCCCAACTCGCAGATAAACCCACAACTAATCATACTTGTATTAGTGTCTTAGTTCTGTCGCTAGTGTTACTGGCCGCAGTAGAATTATTCAGAAGTGATAATGTTCAAGGTGAATGAGATCACCAGAATCTGAGCCTTAGTTACTGTCCCTTATCTTCTGGAAGAAAGCTTATTATTTGTCATATATACCACAGCTTGCTTGATAAAAAGGGCTGTAATAAGAAAATTCGGCTATTTTAAATGGTCTTTCTTTTCAGAAAATGAAATAACAAATCCAGTGATGCACACTACTGATACCTCCTGCTAGCTTGTTGCACTCTGGTGTTTCTCTCTGGTGCTCAAAAAGGTGACAGCAAGAAGCTTTAGTAACCAAGTCAAGAGTTTCTTGGGGTTAATGGGATGTCTCTCTAATTGTCAGATTTTCTTATTTTGAGGATTGCGATTTCAAGTCGGGAAAAGGTAATGCATGTTGCCCATTCTTCCTGCTTTAGCGAAATGAATTGCCATGGTATCTGGACATAAAAGATATTGAATACTCTAAGGGTTTGGCATTTTTTTAATAGAATGTTGCACAGCTCAAATAGCTCAATCAGCCTAAAAATTAAATCTGTTTTGCCTGCGCCTGTGAAAGTGCTGTTATTCTGTAGTTTTATTAATCTGTCTCAAATCACCTTGAATTGCGATTACTTAACTTCCATTACATTGGACTAGTACAGTAAAATTGTGCTGTTCAGTTTTCACTGGACTTGTTCATTTTTTTCATGTTTTATGAGCAGAGTTGGTAAAATGGGAAGTCATACAGAGGAAAGTATATCTTGGTAATGAAAGCTGAGGGAATAATGTAGGAGGTTGTGTGTTGGGCAATATGCAACGAATTTGATTTTGCCTTCCTGAGTGGGCTGATAGTATTTAAAAAATTCCGTTATAAGTTCTCCGCAGTGATAATTTGTTGCATTTTAAATTCGTAAGTGTATGTATTGCCTCTTCAGTATTAAAGACATTGTAACTTCTGCGTTTTTGAATACTGTCTCATAAATGTAACATTAAGGGAATTTGTAAGGAGTTAATCTCTAATAATAAGATTAACATGATGCGCCGTAAGTTTTGTTCTACAGTTTGTTAACCAGGCAAAGATAGTTGCAAGCTAGCTATATTGCTTTCTTCTGAGCTACTGGAGGCTGGCTGAGCTTTCGGTTATTTACCTCAATTGAAAACTGAAAGGGAAAAAGTGAACAAAGGAGGTCTGTTTTGCCTGTCCCACTTGCTGGGCTGTTGTCTTTGCCCTTTTCAGTGAAGGAGGGGGTAGAGCTGGGTCAAAGTTGAAGAACACTGAAAAGGAATTCAAGTCTTATATTGAAATGTGAATGATAGCTTAGTTTGAGCGCCGAACACATTTGTTTGAATTGATTTTTTTCTGTCTGTGGGAGCTTTAACTGACAGATGGTGATGGACTGGCATATAGACTGCTAGAAGGTACAGCTAGATATGTGTTCAGACCCTGATTAGACGCTCAGTAAACAAGTGCATATCTGATGAGACTTTTAATACTGGAGATACTGATGCTAGACACTGTGCGACACACTAGACATTTGATTGTGTGAATTAAGGGCAGACCCCTGCAGCTGGCATACATTCAGGCTTACTTGTCTAGCCTAATTGCATTGCAAATACTCCTCTGGACTGATCTTTAGCTTCTCCCTTCCAGTAAATGTTGAATAAGTACAGAAATGTTCATCTGGATCCTCTATTAACTGTTGTTAAGAAGCTTTCAATTTTTTTTTTTGGTTTGCTGTATGAATTGGGATGTATCTTAGTATTCATTTTGTGAATACACTGTTTTCCTACAGTGTTTTGGTTTTGAAATGGCTCAATTCATAATGTGATTACAGCTTTCCCCTTGTTAACTTTTTAGGATGGAAGCATAACAGCTTGAATTATAAAATGTTTCTGTAGGAGCTCACAGTACCCCCATTCTACTTTAAGCAACTAACTTTATATAAAAAAGCAGCATTTGATGCAGAGCATCTCAGATGCATAAAAATAGCCAAGAGAGGAAAAAAAGGCTAGTTCAAGTTATGAGGACGTGATAATTTTAAAAAACAGCCTCATTAGAAAGGAACTAGCTGTCTAAATTGTCAGTTACATCAGACAGAATTGGTACAGATGTAGTCTCTCTAAATTCTGTAAATACTCATGTAAGACTGCTGAATTTGGATGCATCCCAGTGGGAATCGAGTTGCCCTAATACTTTGTCTGCACCACTGGGTATACATGACCTTTTAATTTCCTAGGGTTTAAAGTATGTAATTGTTACTGTTCAGCAGCTTGTTTGAGGAAAACAAAAACCGATCCATAACTTCCTGGTTGTGTGAGTTAGTCCTTGGCCACTAATTAGGTTTTTCCGGACGGCCAACCAAAATATTAACATACCATTTTCCTTTAGACTGTTACCTAAGTGAGGAGCTGACAGTGTTTATACACGAGTACAGATTGTCTTTTTCTGATCTGTGCCTCTGACTTCAAACTTTCTTTGTGTCTTCAGTGCTGCTGTGTTTGTCCAGCACGATTCTGAGGGTTCATGTAAAGGATTGCCTTTACGATGTCACGACACCGTAGGGCTCTGTATATGTCCGTGTGTTTGCAAAGGCAGAGTGTACTCAATGAGTGCAGAAGTCAGCCTTTGTACCAGCTTTGGAGTCAGGAAACAGTTCTGCTGGTGGAGAGCAATTCCATGGAGTTAACTGACCAGAGCACAGGCGCTGGCCAGGGGAAGGCTTCCCCACTGAGTATTGCAGCATGGGCAGGGTGGTAGAAATCAACAAAATTCAAAAGAAGAGGAAAAACAAGCCTTGAGAAGGACCGCTTTTGCAAAAGTGTTTAAGAGTTCAGTGGTGTTCATCAGTAGGCTTGTACACAAGTTACCCTTTGTAACAAGATCAATGGTTCACCTCACGATTTCTCCAGTGTTTAGAAGGACTAAATGGTAGAGTTTCCCACCCTCCTGCTGTTCATATCTCTAGGAGTATCAAAATGCAGGAGGTGCTTGATGTGCCTTCCTTCTAAAAATTTTCAAGTGATAGCAGGAGGAGGAAAGCTTGGTCGCAGCTCTTCTTTGGGTGGGATAAACCTGTTTAATGACTCGGTTACTGCCACTTTGAGTAAGCTGGAATCTGTGGGTCCCTCCAGCAAGCCCCACCACTGCCTGTAGACCAGTCCTGTGGTCTCTGGACAAACTGAATATATAGTAGGAAGTTAAATCCTCTTGTATTGGTGCTCTTTTGAAATGGAAGTAATTTTAAAATTGTCAGCTCAGCTGAATTTGGTATATTTTGTTGCATTTGTTACATGGCAACAAAAAATCAAAACCTGTTTTTCTCTTTGGGTGAGATGAGATGTTGATAGGCTGTGCTGGCCTTTTGACTGGTTTTTCATCTCTTCTGACCATGTAATTCCTACTGAAGCTCAGAAAAGCAAGATATATTCCTTTTCTTTTCCCATCCTTTCGAAATTGTACAGGATTTGAGTAAGTTTACTAGAGGGAATTCTTCATTAAAAGAGAACAAAAATGGAGTTTTTGCATGCAATGCTGACTACACTGAGGCCTCTAGGCATTCTTAAGTCTTGGAACTGTAAGTTTTGTGTTCTGGTCCAGCTGCTGGGAAGAGCTGTGCTCTCTCCATGGAGGAAAGTTTTTTACAATGAGAACAATCAGCCATTGGAATAATCTCCCCAGGGAAATGGTTGATTCCCCAACACTGGACACTTTTAAGATGCATCCGGACAGACTCTTGGGCCATCTTGTCTAGACTGTGCTTTTGCCAAGAAGAGCTGAACCAGACGTCCTTGAGATCCTCTTCCAATGTGGTGTTTCTATGGTTCTGTGCTGTGTTCTTGAGGCTCTTACAGACAATCCAGAGTCTTCCAAGCTCTTCTTTCTGATGCAGGTGTCATTATTATTCCCTTGGCCTAGGTTTGATTAGGGCATAGAGGCAGATAAGAACTATTATCACTATTGGTGCAACTCGGTCTAAGTAGTACTACAAGGGTGATTGGGACAACTTTGGGCTTGTGAAGGAACTCATCGTTCACATTGGCGCTGTATGTACCCTATGTATGTATGGTTTGGTTTGCCTTTTGCCTACTGGAGTGATTGTGTCTTTACAGAAGTTTCTCTGCAGTGCAGCTCTGACACCTTTAATGTGAAAATAGTCTTTTAAATATCCCTGTTTTCCCTCAGAATCATTTAATGTACTTATGGACTTTGGAGTGTAGTAACCAATATTTCAGTGTATTACGAGGTGTAACATCTTTCCCAGACAACGCCAAACTTATAATCTCAATATAAATTGAAACTTCAGGTGTTTTCTGCTTTTCTGTAGTTGGAGTGCTTTAAAAATTATGTCTAAACTTGGTTCTAGACAGGGACAAAACGAGGAATATCTTAACTTATATGTGACCTATTTCTGCATAATGAAGTTGAAATGTACGTAATTGCATAACTGGAAAGCAAGCAAGTCCGAGGTGACTAAAAGCAAACTATCTATTAGATCTTGTAGGTGGTAGTTGTATAAAGCGCGGTTTTAGCTTAAAAAGAGATAAAAATTTTGGAACATATAAAAAGAAGAGTGTGACCACCAGAGGGCAGACACAGTGTTTAATGACTCCAACCCAAAATCCTTAGAAAGGAGTCTATGCCTATAAAAATGCAGTGAAATAATGACGGAATAAATAACGCAGTAAAAATGCACAAAATTTCATACATTGACAGAAATATAATACTGTTCAGTGTTTAAGGTGAAAGTAAATACATCTGCTTAGAACTCACCTGAGGTTTTGTATTTCTACAGTGGAAGTCAGAGTAGTTCATCAGATCATGCAGTTGACCTGTAAATAATGAGTTCTTAAACTTAACTCATTTGCCTTTATATTGAGTCCATTAATTTTAATTCGAGCAGGTTTTTCATTTGAAAATGAAAGTACACTCCTTCCTCAATAGTTTCTCCCTTGTAGTTAAAAGAATAAAGAATCTCTCTGAATTAAATTTCATGTTTTCCCAGATATACCCCAGGATTTGCATATACTTTTGTTTTATTAATAACATTTATGTCCTTTAAAGTGTGTAATTTTGTTCTTCAGAGTATTAGGGAAAATATTTAATGTTCTGGACCTAAAATTAAGTGCTTCAATAAAGTAGCCTTTTTTAGGAAGGTTGTAGTGTAGATTTTAGTGAAAGATGATGTCTAATAATTTTTATTTCGTTTACTTGATAGGAATGTAGGTCTTTAATAAAGCAAGTCATGTTTTGGGTTTTACTGCTCATGCACTGTCTCAAGTTACAGCCATAGTGTCTTTTCTTTGAATTGTTTTCATCTAAAACCTAGACTGTTTTTGTGAGGAAAGAAAAGCCTTTAACCCATTGTTTCGAAGCCGCAGTATTCTTTACAATCATCTCTTAAAAGCTTTGGTTGCTCTCTGGGGGTCTGAACTCTACCAGTTACACTGGAGTGAAGCATCATCAAAACAGCCTTAAATGCTGCCCCAGATTTCCAATCTCCCTACTGTCATTTCCAGCAGGCCCAGTTCCCTTAATAGCAGTATTTCTGGAGAGATCCTTTGTAAAATGGTTTGCCAATATCATCCTCAAAACTTTACCTGGAGGAATTTCTCCAAGTTACTACTAAAGTTTTATGTAATTCACAACCTTCTCACCCTCTTGGCATTGAAATATGGGAGTAGGTTTCTCATCACATCCAGAATTGACAGGAGCAGACACTTGAAAGAGTATCATGGGAATTAACTATGAATATACAAGTCTTCATAAATCATTCCCTTCAATAATGTGTCCTAGCTTTTTTCCTCCCATGTCTAGAAGCCCAGAAACACCTAAAAATGAAATCAGAGTTGCAGGTAATAACTGGTTGATTTTTGCACCTGTTTTTAAAAAAATTTGGCTAAAGTTATGAGACTTGATAGCTCTCTGCAAGGGCCCAATTCTTAGAGCCTTAGATACAGTGAGAGGAACCCTGTTGCTGAGAACATCTGCAACATCACAATCTGTTGGAAGTTAAGTGGCCGCCAGGCCTAATGCCAAAGTTCACATTAGTAGGAAGATCAGTCTTTGTGTTCATTATGTTATACAGACATTTGTGTGTGTTTTCGTTTCTGGGGTAAAGCTGTCCTAGAGGAGTCAAACGTTCCTGTGAATTCCCCTACCCCCTTAGTTTAACTGAGATTATGTTGAAAAACATCTCAGCAGTCTCTAACCATACTCATGACAGCAAGCTGAAGTAAATAAGTAGCATTATTTTTATTATTATACGTGGGAAAGTTAAAATTGCAAATTAATAGGTAGCTTCCTGGTTTGATTGTCAATAAAAAGATGTATTTATTGGAATGGAAGAGAGAAGAGGAAGAAAGTGCTGAAACCAGAAGAAAATGTGAAGATAAAGTGAGGGGAGACGGAGCGAAGAGAAAAAGTCTATTTAATGACATACAAATAGGTAGTAAAAGAACAGAGCTATGAATTCTTGTTTACTAAAACAAAACCTTTAGCTGTCGTTTTAGTGAGTGATACTCATAACTCTGAAGTATTGTCTGAAGTAGTAAAGAATTAAGTTTAAAATAAAGTTCAAAAAAGTAATTTGTAAGATTCTTCTCGTGAAGACTGCACATCTGTTCCTTTGCTTGCTGCTCACAAGTGGAAAAATGACCTTTCGGTGACGGTGCCTTGATCTATGCTCCAGTGATTATTCTACACAGATCTGCGTTGTGACAGAACACTGAAATCAAAATTGCAAAATAGTACAAGAACATATTTCTCTGAAGATGCAGAATAAGGCACAGATCTCTGAAGTTGAGTGCCTGGATTATCCTGGATGGAGTGAGACTTCTGTTTCAGAAAGTATATTTAAAAATAGTCGAATATTTGCTTTTATTAGTCAAAGATAAAAATATGTGGTTGCGGGAAGTAATTTATATTTCTCTATGGTGAGCTAGTGCAGTACTTAAATTTTTGATATTTTTCAAAAATAGAGTTCAGATTAGTGGAATTAAGAATTTTCATGTAATAATTAATTGTTTGATCATAATTACAGTCATTCTCCCCAGTTTTAATATTAATTTATTTTTATAATTAAAGAAAAAAGGAACTGAACTGATGTTGTGTTGGCCTTAAAATATGACTTGGAATTTAAAACATTTTATTACTTTTCAATATATTGCCATTCAAATATTACCTATCAGAAATAGAGCTACTGATAATTTTTAACATTAAATATCATTGGAAAAACCGACCCATCACTTTTTGGATAGAACTGAAAATGTAACTCAACCTTTGCAATGTAATTCAATTTCCTAACACTAATCCTCTAACAAAGACTTTAGCAGAGCCCAAAATTAAACACTTGCAAGTCTGTAAGTAGGACCCAGAAGAGCAACATTTTTTACTCCCTTTTCTTCTTTATCCCTTCATTGCTGTTTCTACCATCCAGTGATAGATTTTTAAATACCTGCTATTCAGGCGTAGGCAAGTAATTAGTATGTAAATCTTACTTTGAGTGCAATTGAGTGTTAGTAGGCACAGAAATGTTAAACAAAACTTACAGTTTCCTTTTAAGAAGGCTTACATACTTTAATATAATCAGACAGTCAGACTTTGAAGTATCTTAAAACCTTTGTTGTCTAATGACTTCTGAGTTTTCATATAAAATTGTTTCACGAATTTCTGTGTGTTTTTTGAGGCTGTGGCTCTCTAGCCATACATTACCAGTCCTAATGAGATTGTAATGCATGATTACAGCTTCTAGACACAATTGACGGGTACTATGCAGTACAGTTTTTTAGCAGTTATATTTTTCAAGAATATTAAAGCTTGCTCCACTAAATACATTCATATTGGTGAATTTTATTACTGTTTTATTATGTCAGTGTTCAGTACTACAGTTTAAAAACCGTGTGTGAAAGGACACATGGTTAGCATAAGTATTCCACCTTCAGAAGCACTTCATGTAGTATACCTTGCTCATCCAAAGTTTCCTTTGCTGTTAACGAAGCTGCATTTGAGATGATTGATCTTATTGGTGATGCAGAAAGGAAAACTTAGATTTAGATCAAAGTAGTTTAATTCTGAATAGTGCTTCAGTAGCTTCAGTACTGGAAAGCTAATAACTACACAAAATATAATATCCTGCAGATGGCTGAGGGCAATGCCACTAACACTGAGTTTGGAGAACCAGCATGGCCAGATTATCCTCACTGACTTCAGCATGAATGGATGATACTCTCTTATAATGAAGTTGTTGATTAGATACAAAGCTCAATGACAAAAGGTGATGAGTTTTGAGATTTCATTCATTTTTGTTATACTTTGAAGCAGGAGGTGTATTTGGGTGGAGCGTCCCTTGCACAATCCAGCCAACTGTCCCGGGAGCTAGTAGTGGTTTTAATGTTACACTGGCAAGTTGTAATCATTAGAAGTATCATCATACAGTAGTTTTAAATAAAGAGCTTTCCATTATATACATGTCTGTTGATTCTCCAAGCTGTGATTTCTGCTAAGGTTATTTCTATTTATTTTTCAGGCTGTGTATTAACTGTGCTATACATGTAGAACTCCCCAAATTGACTTCTTGTGAGCAAACTTAGGTGAGAGAGCAGGAGAGTAACTTTTTATGCTGTGCTGTCTGATCTGAGGTCAGAATCAGCGCAGTGATTTGTGTCCATTCATAGTCAACTGACTTCCTTGATATCAGTTACCCTGCTGAGTGTTCTTCTGTAACTTACTCTGTGTATACGTGTGTTATCCCTTCGGCTTTTTTAAAAACTTTTAATAATTATCTGACCCCTTTACTGCCTTGGATAATGGAAATAAAACTATGCTTGTAGGGGAGGAAATGAGGGTGGGAACGACACCTTCTGGGGCGATGATTGTGCTGTGCACATCAGCACCAGTTCCCAGCTGGTCCTAAGGTGTAACCTGTGTTTAAGATTAGTGCTGCTCATCACTGTTGATTCAAAGCAGTCATGGTATAAAGGTCCAATTTTTAAGGAATAGGAAAACTGTTGGAATCACCTAACAGTGTATATAAAGAGATCAAAATAAAACCGAACTTGTCTGTAGTGGTTGGGCTTTTTGAGGAGCCAGAGTTGCGAAGCTGAACGCACTTGGACTGACTGAGAACCTGTAATGTGAGTGGTAGGTGCAGCCTTCTCTTGGGAAATACTATTCTAATCCCGTCTGGGTAGTAATTTAAAGTACTTGCAGGAACATTGGTGATGCAGTGAATTTACTTCAGCTACTTGAGAAAATGTGTGAGAAATGTGTGGAGTTCTATTTTTCCATCTGGTGTCATTACTTCAAGATTATATGAAAATGTCTCAGTGTATCTGGCTTTACTGGTCTACCATCTATGTAAAATGGGAGTAATGCCTCTAGGATCGATCTGAAGCTTGAATTGGGCTTTTGATCATTTTCTGTTATTCAGTTCAGTGCAACTTCGATGAAACAAATATTTCTACGTACTATGCCAAAAACCTTAATTTGGAAACCATTAAGGAAGAAACACAGATGCAGATGAAGTCGGCTTAACGTGCTGACAAATTTTGTGAGATGACCATAGTGCTTCCTTGGAAAAAAACAATGTAATCCCTTGTCTCCAAATAACTTTCTCAATACTGTTGCACAGTCAGACAGCTGTTTGTTTAAGGAGTGAATGGGAAAAGCAATTGACTGGTTTCTGCTGTGTTGAGTAATGCTCATCTGGGGAATCTAATCTCTTGGATGGGGTCTGATGGTCCTTTACCAGATGGTGGTGGAAGTCTCTTCATCTGGATTAAATGAGACTCCACAAAGTATTTTCTGCTGATTATGCACGATCTGTTTGTTTCCATTTACAATAAACTCTATTTGATTTTGTATTTCCTGGCTGTCTTGCATATATACAGGAGATTGCTGTGTAAATAGGAACAGTTTCAGCTGCCTCAGGGAGTCTCTGGGAATGCTGGATTCTCAACATCAGATGCTATTTGTGCTAGCAAGCAGCTCCAGTTGGCCTGTTGCACAGCTGGAGCCGCCTAGGGAAACTTCAGCGACTGTCCATTATTCCCAGCTGAAGAGGTCCTGTTTACCAGCTGCCTTGTTGTAAAGGCAGGTGAGAGTTTATTCAGTCATCATGCTGTGCAAATGCTACAAGGGACTGGTTGGAGATATTTCAGTTGAACAGTTCCTGGTCCGTGCTGGAGGCTGGTGAGTAAGTGTGCTGGGTGTGCACACAGACACAGCCCTGATACCTGGCAACTCTAAGGTGCCTTGAACTTAACTTTATTTTCCTCCACTATTAGAAATTCTGTATATCTCGCCACAATATAAAGTATATTGGCTTAGACCATAATTTGGTAGTAAAATCAGGATAAAGGAACTGGTACACATTTTACAGAATTTCTGGAAAAATTTTATGGCACTGTGCTGTTTTCCTTGGAAGCACACTACGTCTTAAGTAGTTTCTGTGCTAGTGCTAATTGCTAACTTTACAGCCATTGCCACTACCAGCACGTGATGTTTCAAACTCTAGCCTACTAGAGCTTCTGAAATTGGATGTCTTTATTCTGATGACAGCCTGGTGTACAAATGTTAGTACTCCATCAAGATGGGATAGCAGTAGAGTTGAGCAATGGGAAATTCCATCAGGCCTCTGAGTTTTCAGTTGGTGAAGGCTGGGAGGGTGTTGCCACAAATGTCTCCTTTTCCCTCGGGCATCTGCTTTTAGCTGCTATCAGAGATGAGACCTTTGGGGTACTTGTTATTACGGTAAGTGTATGCCACGCTTGATAGGACATGCAGCACTTGTCTTTTCAAATTTAAAGAGAGCATCAGACTAAACTAAACTAGCTCAGGGCTTGGAACCCTACTGGACTCTCTAGGATATCTTTCTGACAAATGTTAGTGTAATAATTGTACATATCTGTAAACATAGTGTTCACAGTGTGTTTATGCATAATGAAGTGGAATCCTGTCTTCATAACTTAAACGCAGCTGTACCAGAATCTGAACTATTTGGTATATGGTAGAACTGCCCAATAGAACTTTGTTTTTAGCATTTTGCATCTTGTTGAAAAAATAAGAACTCTCTGAGGACCAGTCCAATGAAATCCTTGTCTGTCTTTCCTTGAAAGCATTAAGGAATCATTAGGATATTGTATCTAACTTTGAATTTGTTCCTGTGCTGAACAGAGTGGGAGGCAAGTGTTTAAACCAAGTGACTTCCAGAAATCCTTTCCAACCTTAACTACTCTAATTATTCTGATGTCTTCTGTCCATTTCAGAACAACTTTGTCTGTAGTTCTTCTGTGGATGAAAGAACATTCTTTTTTTTTTCCCCAGTGACTGGGTCACAGAAGAAGTGGGAGATCCTGGTTCTGTCATGCTTGGGTTTTTTGTTGTTGTTGTTGCTTTGTTTTGTTTTGTTTTGGTTGGTTGGCTTTTTTTGTTTTGTTTTTTTGTTAGTTGGTTGGTTTGGGGGTTTTTGGGGTTTGTTTTTTGTTTTGTTTTGTTGTTCTTTTGTTTTGTTTTGCTATTTTTTTTGCTGGGCTTCATGGGATCTCAGTCACTTCTGTGCTCTGGGTTGTACCTGCCAGGACCCAGAGCATGCCCTGAGCCCCTGTGCAGCAGGGAATGAATGGCTGGCAGAGATCGTATGCCAGGTTATACTCTCCAATGAGCCTGTGTTCTGTAATAAACCATCAGCAGGCCTGTTCAGTCAGCTCTTCTCATGTGGAGCTCGAAGTTGGATCTCCCATCCTTAAGTGTGTGCTCTAGCCACGTGGCTGAGGAAGAAGTGGGCAGAATTCTCACTGTTTCTGCTTCTCAGGAATTGTGATCCCCATCACATCTGACTTTTGCAGTTCTTCAAGAGAACTCTTATAGACTTCAGGTGCTTAATCACATCTACTTCGAGAGCTGCAGAGTGTTAAACCAAAGATAAGTGTTTCTCTACCCAGAATATGTGCTGCGTGCACAGCTGGGGGAATGAAGTTGACTGTCTAGGAACTTCTAAGGCTGAGCTGGGACCTGTGCAGTGTAGTTGGGTATCTGCCTGCATTCTGGGACTTTTTTATGCTAGAAACGAAATTGTTGTTCAAAATTTAAGTGGGATAGGGTGAGTTAGCATAAAGCTTAATCTTAACTTCCTACCATAATCTGTTTTATTAATGGCAAAACTTTGTGTTACCATCCCATCCCATGGATGTGAGTAATTCACCACACTGGAACATTAGACTCTAGTTTAATTTCCAAGGATAAGTGATGATAATTCTCTAATTTAATTTATATTTGTACTAAAATGCTAAACTTCAGTTCATACCACTGTGCTGTTTACGTATACCACAAATGCTACAAGGACTATTCATAAAATAAAGAGAAAGCCCCAAACCAGATCTACTACATGAGTCCTCGTTTGGATGTTGCATTTGTGATTAGAAGACATTGATTTGATGTCACAAGTATTTTTAACAGGATTTACAAAATGCAAATAGCATTATGTAAGACAGATTACCTATGGCTTTAATACAGGATTGTTTTTAAGCCAGAGGCTACATTTTGCTGGGTTATGTGTGTTTGTTTAAAACTGAGCACATTAGGATTAGGCTTGGCAGAATACCATTTTCCATATCCTTGAAATTTTCAGGTTAGATGACTTCAATTTTTTAATTTCAAATATGAATTGAAAATCCAAATTTTGATTCTTTTTAAAGTGACTTTCAAGGTGGATAGCTTCTCGAGTCAGGCTGGTTACAAACAATGTGATTTTTTGTTGGTAAAATCAGAAATTGCTGTAGTCCATCATGCCCCCATAACGTTTTTTTCCATGTCAGAGAGCTACTTGGTTCCAAAACCAGCAGAAAAGACCAAATGTATTTCCTGCACAGCAGAACATTTGTGGACAACTTGTCACATTGCCAAGCAAATCAGTCAAGTGTTAGCTTTGTAATGAACCACAAGGAAAATCTTACAGGCACTTGAACTCCAAATAATTTCTCAAAGGCCTCATATGCACAGTACCACAAGTTCTTGACCTTTAGGTGAATGAAATTTCAGGAAGCTTACACAGCTGGCACGGAACAACTTCATGTGACTCTGCATTGTTGTCATTGCTTTATGCTCTGAATGCCTGAAATATGGCACTCCCTCATAGGCTAAGAAAGTCTCTTACAATGGTAATGTTTCCTATTGGAAAGCTAAGTTGTTTGATGTAGTCAGCAGCCAAGGCTCCCTGTTAACAGACTTAACTGGAAGGATGCCTTTTTGTCCCCCCAGAGTAATTTCAATTTTTCTATTTCACATAGCTTATGCCTGGTTTCATTCAAATATGTTGACATCTAGTTTGTTCACCAGATTTCTTCCAAACCTTTATTACCCTAGTAATTTTCCCAGGGAAACATTTGGCAGCGGTTCCTGCATTACAGGATACATTTAATGTATACAGGCCAAGGAAGAAAAAGTAGAAACTTAAGAGGGAAAAAAAAAAGATTTAAGCACCTGTGAAGTGTTAGTTTTGCAGATAAATATGCAAGAGAAAAACCCCCAACCTGTCCTTTGCATGTAGATGGTTTCTTCTTTCTATTTTAAATAATAAAAGTTCTTCTATTCTGTGGCATGTGTTCATATCCCTTAATACAACTAGATGGTTTTCCCATCAGCTTAATTGTCATTTCTGTGGAACTCTGTTCTGTGAGCACCAAAATATTGCTCCCAAATGCCACAGGCCATAAGAACTTTCAATGTTATGGAAATAATCAGAGCCTATCCTTTTAGAAGATAAATTCCTGTAGCATTCTCCATCTGCCATTTCTAGGGACTAGTCAGATAGATGCTGATGCACTCTTCAGTGGGGGATGATGATTATTTCTGAGACCTGAAAAGCGGATTCTGACTTTCAGGATTTTAGGATGGTGATAATTTCTGGTAAAAATTGGCTGGAAGGCACCTTAAGAAAAGCTCCTTTTAACTGATTACGTACAATTTATGTTCAAAGAGATAAAAATACAATGGAGTATGATGCTTGATGTTCCTTAAATACCAAGGAAGCAGCTGAGAAAGCCCATGGCTTCCTGCAAAGCTCAGCTTTCCCTGCACCCCTCTGTTTCAAGTAGGCAGGAATTAGTCCTGGAGCCATCGTGCTCTCAGCTCTTAGATGACGGCCTGATCAAGGACATACCAGTGGTTTGCATGGCTTTTACACCTCTGCTCTTGGATAGATGGGATTAGAGGGGTTCTTGGATTTTACAGCATGTACCCTGAAATGTGTACGAGGGGAATGGGTGTGAAACAGCACTGTGATGGAACAGCAGGGATTGCTTCCCGGAGTGACAGTGCTGCTGGAAGAGATGGCCCCTTTCTCTCGTGCCCGTTGAGCTACAGGTATTGGCTCGGTTTTGTTCTGCAGGAGATTCCTCGTTACCCTCCATGCTGCCTTTTGGTCAAGCTGAACAGTCTGCAGAGCTCATGTGCCACAGGCAAGCCTAGTATGAAGCGTGATGCAAAGGGGAGGTTTGATGTCCTCGAGTCAGAAACTATTTCCTTTTCTTCGGACTGATGCAGGGGAGGGGTAAACATGTACACCTGTGTAAGAGATATAACTTCAGAGTGACACCTGTTAGCCTCCACCATGTTTTTACCCCATAAACTCATTTAAATGAAAAAGAGAAATGGTGACAACTCTTCTCATGGGTACAAATGAGCCAGAAATTGGCGGCGAGTTGTTAAGCGGTGAGTTAGCAGAGCCAAGGTAAACACGGCAGATGTCTGGCAAGTTCTCTACTACCGCCATCTCACACCAGTACATAAACGGAGCTGCTTCCTCTGAAAGCAGAAGTGTGCTTGTCCACCTGGGGAAGTAGAACCTGTGCTCTGGCAGCTCGAGAAAGCTTAAGTTCTAATGCTGAGTCTGATCCTCCTGGATGCAGTCTTTCCTTCAAGAGGCTGACACGGCACTCTGACCAAAAGGACTCGGATTTGTTTTACGCTGCGGATGTGAGCAGGGTGATGACCCAGCCTTCTGTTTTCCAAAGCTGTATTAAACCAGTGTGGCCCAGCCTATGTTACTGCTTGCTCAGCCTGTTCTAAGAATCCAAACAATTAGCTACAGATAATATCACCTAATTCCACTGTGAAATAAAAGAGAATGGGTGGTCAAAAACCTCCTGACAAGAGCTGTTTTGCTTCGAATAATGCAAATGAAGCATCCTAGCCCAGTGAGCAGGGAGCTTTTCGCCTGTAGCCACAGGTCTTTGTTCCCTTTTCTGACAGACTGCGTATCCATTCATCTCTCTGATTAGTAGAAGCTACTGCTACAGTCAGTCGGAAATGGTAAGTGTGTGTCTAGCTGATGTTGGTCTCTCTTGCATTTAGGAAGTCTCTGCACATGCACATTTAGCTGTCTTTATGTTCGAGCTTGTTAATGGTGACAAGCTAATATAAATTAATTTGCAGATCAGTGCTTAGTCCAGTCCCTTTGTCAGAGATGTGAGCAAAAACTAGTATCTCTGCATAATAGAAGTCCTAGATGTATTGCAAGAGAGGGAATATTTAGCAGAAAATCTTTATGTTAATTTTTTTTTTCCTGGAATGTGGTATCTTTAATGCGATCTCTTCGATAATCATTTTAAGAAAACGGAAATTGGACTCTATTGATTCATCATGGGTTTTGGTGAGTCTTAGTGAGAAAATATTTGTATCCTAAAGCCAGTTTTTTAGACCTCTGTGTATTTAGAAAGCCACCTATTAAAATTATATGTGTTATTTCTAATTAGAGAAGTAACAATTTCTGTGCATGAGAGAAAAGAGACAACTGGAAGATTGTTTTCAAAACTGTTTCCCAGTGTGGCTGTAGACTTTTATTCCGAGATTTGGGGGAGAAGAGATGTTTTTGAATGAGGACAAATATTACACACCAGATGCAGATGCAGCTGTATCATGGAGTTATACTGTAAATACTGGATATGTATATAAAATATACATTAAAAAAAAATCCTCTTCTGATTCTGTGTTGTTTTCCCAGTACTTGGTTTGGTTTTTTTTCACCCAGTGATGGGTGTTGCCTTGACCTTTGTCTAATCATAAACTTAATCATAAACACTTAACATAAATTCAGTATTTCATTCTAGATATTTTTAACAATGAATTCATAATTCATTATGTGGCTTTTTTTTTGTTTGACTTTTGTTTTTTTGCTACTTTTTTGTCTTCTGACTTTGTACTGCAAGGCCCTTCTTCAATTAGTTGTAGCCAGTCCTTATCTTTACAGTCACAATGATTTTGGAACTCTAGAAGGCTCAGAGTTTGCTCCTTTTCCAGGTCGTTTCTGAATACACTGAACAGCAGAAGCCTGAGCATGGATCCCCGCAGGACTCAGGATAGCCTCCCGTCCCTCTGACGTGATTACCTAGTTAGAATTTTAAAGCTACCTCTTTCTAAATAAGCAGAATCTGTAATGAAGGCTGCAAGCTTGTACTTTTTCCTCTGCCACGCTTAATGCCTGGTCTGCGTTTAGCAACCAGTGATCAGTAGCAGTGCTTTTAGATAACTTCTCTGTCTACTGGTTGCTGTGGTTTTAACCTGCTTTAGTGTCTTAAAATACAGACTTCGGCCGTGAGACACTGCTAACTCTGAGCTACTGAAACTTGGAGTGGGGAACAGGGAGAGGAGCGTGTAAGGGAGGACACATTTTAGATCTGTTTTATGCAGTAGCTCATTGGAAATAGTTGGGAAGAAATTCATAGCGGACTACAAATCGATGTCCATTTTTCAAGGTCTAGTACTGTATTATGTGTTAGGCTTTTTAATTATTTTTAAATAAAGTAAATGAAAGTCCGATAGCTGATTTTCCCATATTTAACAGCAAAACATCTTTAATACTCAATTCCACTTTTGAAACAACCTTTTTATAAAATGGAAATGGATACTTGGACTGAATTGCAATTTTTGTTTTAATTACTTATGGTATAAATGCACGATTCAAAAGCATGTGACTTCTCTCTCCCAGGGATGCAATCATTTAACGATAGTCACGGTTTTGTGTAATTTTTATACAAATGCTTGTCCCACTGCAGTTGCTGATTCAATATATGGTGACAGTTGAAGATGAGGTCATTCTGAGTTCAATTCGTTATCAAATGCTACTTACCTCTGCATCATAAAAGCAGAACTAAAACATATCAAATTTGCAAAATGGCAAGTTGTCTGTGGAGTGATGGTATATTGTTTTGGGTGTGTGAGCAGCTGCCAGGTCACGAAACCAGGCTTAGAGGTGGGGGAAGAGGCAGCAGAGCCTCTCGCCAGTGAGACGGTGGTATGACTCAGTGCTCTCAATGAACATGCTTGACTGCTGAGTGCATTTCCAGCCTTTTCTTGTATCAAAATAGCTGTAACTTTGGGGCAGCCTGACAACATTGCCTTTCTGTGTAGTCATGTTGAGAAAGCTGACTGATTCAGACATCTTTTTAAATAGTTGCATGTGTAGTGGCTTTTCTGGTTTTGCAGTGCGTTGGTTGTTATGTGCTGAGTTGGACTGGCAGTAATTCCTTGCTATAATATACTCTTTTGGGTGTGTATTTTTTTCTTATGATTCAAGTTTCCAGTAAATTGGAAATAGCCTTCTTTGTTCTGTATTTCTCCCCTCCTTTCACTAGTCAGCGTCAGTGTCAGGGTTTCATTGGGCAGGACACTAAGAAAGGACAGTTGGAGGCGACCAGAAAATGAAACCTCAGAGTTCTCAAGGGATGATAAGTGACTGGTAGTGGCAAGATAGCAAAAGATTTCTTTCAAAGAACTGTGTGGAAGAAGCAGAGAACTAAAAATGCTTTCAGCTGTATTGGGAGAAGAAACAGACTGCAGACTAGAAAACTAGGGGAAAAAATGTCAAGAAAACCACATGGAGAGGATTGCGTTGTCTTGACAACAAAATTCAAATTGGGAACAGCAAAATACCTTTACATTGTGACGTCATAGAAGGCCATCACATTTGTCAGGCACAATTTGCTCTGAGTGAAGCCACGTTGGCTGTCACCAATCACCCTCTTATTTTCCATGTGCCTAAGCATAGTTTCCAGGAGTATTCACCCCATGATCCTGCCAGGCATAGGGGTGAGATTGCCCTGTATTTCTGTGGCTCTTCCTTTTTTCCCTCTTTTAAAAATGGGTCTTATATTTCCCCTTTTCCAGTCATTGGGAACCTCATGGGACTGCCTTGACTTCTCAAATATGATGGATAGCTTAGCAACTTCATCTGCTGGTTCCCTAAGGGCCTGTAGATTGATCTCATCAAATCCCATGGCCTTGTGCACCTTCAGGTGCCTTAGGTGGTCTCAAACCCAATCTCCTATAGTGTGTGATTCTTCATTCTCCCAGTCTCTGCCTTTGCCCTCTGTGACGTGGGTGATGTGCTTGGAGCAGTTGCCAGTGAAGACTGAGGCAAAACAGTTATTTTGTACCTCAGCCTTCTCCATATCCCAGGTAACCAGGTTTCCTTCTGCAGAGGGCCCACATTTTCCGTAATTTTCCTTTTATTGTGGATGTACCTGTAGAAGCTTTTTTTTGCCCTGGACAGATTTGGTTTTATCTGGGCTTTAACTTTCCTAACTTGGTCCCTGGTTGCTAGCACAATCTCTCTGTATTCCTCCCAGGCTACCTGTCCCTGCTTCCACCGTCTGTAGACTTCCTTTTTGAGTGTTTGAGTTTGTCCAGGAGCTCCTTATTCATCCATGCAGGTGGTTTTGCCCTCTTTGTTGGGGTATATTACTGCTGAGATTGAAGGAGGAGATCTTTGAATATCAACCAGCTTTCTTAGGCCCCTCTTCCCTCCACAGCTTTATCCCGTGGTACTCTATCCAACAGATCCCTGAAGAGGCCAAAACCTGCTCTCCTGAAGTCCAGGGCAGCGAGCTTGCTATGTGCATCCCTTGTTGCCCCAAGGATCTTGAACTCAGGGTAATCCGAAGTGGCTGGTGTTGTCCCTGTGGCATCTTTCACTCCCTGTTGCACTGTTGCTCTCAGGCTCATGTTTATGTACTTTGAAAGGGGATGTAAAGAGCCTACATTGTCTCTAGGGCAGTAGCCTCATGTGCAAGAGGTTTTCCCTCAGTCTCCTTCTTATCAAAGAAATATGCAATTAAAACACAACAGAAAGTCCTCCCATATTCTTTTCCTGGGCTGGATGCATTAAATGTATAACAGGCTGTTGTAGCACCATCTCTGTGATCACAGACATGCTGGTAGAGAATCAGGCTGACAGATGAAGGCAGCACGAGGCACTACTGAAGAGGAGTCTGTCCCAGCTCTTTTTTCCCCAGACTCCCTGAGGCAGTTCATCTCAGCACAGTAACCTATTTCAGTCTTACAGGGCTGTGCTGCAAATTTCATTAAAATACAAGTAAAGTGAAATACAACAAAACTTATAAGACAAGCTTGATTAGGAGATGAACTATTAAATTCCTATTACCTCTAAGGTGCTACTTGATCATTATAAATTTAATTTGAATTTGAAGCAATTATCTGTTCTCACTAAATCTTGATTCCTTAAAAAAAAGGATTAAAAAAAATCATATGTTTTAGAAGACTTAAAAATCTTAATTTTTGTAGTTGATTTGTGTCTGTTAGAGTCGGAGTTTCTATATGTTTTTTTAAAAGTCAGGCTGAGTGTAATGTTCATCTTCTGAACTGAAATGTCTTGGGTACAGTTAGAAATAATGTTGAATCTTCAGTTTATCCTCAAGGTCAGTCTTACACACTTGCACTGATAGTAAATTTTTGTGTTGATTGACTGAAATGGGCTTGTGTGTTCATTGGAAGGGGTTAAATTATTCTACCCACTGGTTTCTGAAAAATCATAAATGCATAAAATGGGGATGGGTGTGAAACTCACTCTAGGAAGCATCTGTGAACAGAGGGGAACGCAGGCTGTCCTGCCTGGGGATGCAGAAGCTCAGGCATGAGGACATGACACTTTGTTTTGGTTCTGCCCCGGAAAACAGGCTTGTGGCCTTTCCCCTCTACTGCTTTCTTATACTTCATGGATTCTCACCTACATCTTGTGTTACATCACAAATTTAGGTCAGACAAGATCTGTTTCATCAGACAGAGCCCTAATTCACCATCTGAGAGCAGAGACTTGGCCTGTTCAAGAGCAGCAGAGCTTGTGTGAGTCTGAAATGGGCAGAGCCACCCAGACTCCAGTGGGCGAACATTAAACACTATACTTGTGTAGATCTGGTGGTTAACACTGTGAGGCTCCATTCCTTTCCTGGCAAGATACCTACCTGTTCTCATGGATTTCTGTGGACTGGACTAATAATTTTCAGCAAAGCTTGGAGTTCACAGAAGGGGAAGATGATATTTATTTTAAACTGATTTTAGTCATTCTCACTAATTCCCTTATTTCTCAGTCAGTTCCTCTGTCCATATGCATTTGCTCACCAGCACCAAGATTTTGATGTGCGTCCCTAGGTGTTTGCATGTAAAGACACTTCCATTCATACTTAGTCCATTACCTGTCTTAATGCTTGTTACCAAATTCCTGCATCCACAGGGTTGGCGGTCACAACTGAAATGCCCAGAACGATAGCAAGTTTATGGAAGTCCATTGTTAACACTCACCAAGAAGATTAATTTAATATTAAGTTAGTAATGTAATTTTTACTTGGTTTTGAGGCTATTATTAATCTACCAAAAAAAGTCAGTTTGGCTGGAATAAAGAGACCTAACAATCACACTGTGATCTCTACCTGCCTGCCATCCACTGCATTCTGGAACTCTGAGAAAACTTGCTCGTGGATTTGTGGATGTGCATGTGTTAGAGCTCATAGTGTTATCCACACTATGTGGGAATTTACTTACGATTAACCCCAAAAAATTTATTTGTTTGCTACTGAAAACTTTTGCTTATTAGTGTATACTCTTACCAATTTTGTTCTGGCTTGACCTTTCATGCAGAAATCTACTATTCCCCAGTGCTGGTGATTTCAGAGTAAAAAATGTAGTTCAGTGACTCATGAACATGCTGCCATAATCTTTTGTGGCTTATTAAATGAGGCTTAGTTTTAGTGGTACTCAATTTTGGTGTTTAACACTGTGTTTCAAAATAAACCTAAATGGTTATTTTTCAGGGGTTTTTTTTGTTTGTTTAATTAATCATTAATTGATGAAAAACATAAAGGTTGTTATCTAGGAAAGTGCTAATCACTGAGAAATAATTTTACTGCTTGTAGTATTGTACCGGTAAAACCTGCTCTGTGTCATTCACAGTGTAAAACTAAATTATGTCTGTTCTTGTATGGTTAAATCTTAACACCACATAATGACCAAAGTTTACTACTGTCTGTGAAAACTCTGCATGCCTTGGCATTTTTTATTTCTAAGATCGTAGCAGCTGCTCCTAGAGTGGACAAGTGTTACTCTGGACAGTGGAGAGGCTGAGCTGCCCACCTGAGGTGGAAGGCTGAATAAGCTTCATCACGGAGGCACAAAAAGTTCCCGCTCAGGGCTCAACACTGGCCCTGCCTGGACTTGGGCTGTCTCCTGCTGTCCCCAAATAGGGCGTGTTTGCTCAGCAGGTGCCAGGAGGAGTTTGACTTGGGTTCAGTATTAGATCTAAGCCAGATTTATGCATTCATACGTTAGATGGGAAGCTGACAAGGTCTCTTGGAGTTCAGGGTGCTGGGTGTGTCTAAACTCTCTCCAGTAAGCAGCCTGAGATCCCAGCATGAGGTTGAGAGATCTAGTCTGACTGCTCACAGCCTTCCCAAGCTTGGCAGGATTTACTAGCCCAAGGCCAGTACAGAGAGCCTGAGTGTGCTGTTCCTCACTGGGTGTCTGAAAGGCTGGTTATATGCAAATTTTCATACAGAGCTGCTTTACATGGCTGTGCTGTTGCTGAGCCCACCTGTACCACGCTGTCTCTGGTACGGTGACCAGCAGCACAGACCTCAGGAGAGGCCAGCTAATCTCTGTGATCACTGTGGGAGTCAGTGCCTGGTCCCACGCTGCCCTGGAGATGCAGGTTTCCAGTACTTGAGCTGCATCAGGTGTAGCTGCGCTGTGCTATGGAGTCTGTGGAGACACACAGGCAGAGATAAAGCAGGTGTTTGAGACAGTCCGAGGCCGTCTCAGTTTTAATGTTAAGGAGGAAAGTAAGTACAGATGGCTTGTGATGAGTGGGGGGGGGAGGATAAAAAAATGAGAGATAAGAAAACAGAAAAAAGTGCGTCAAATGTGCATCTTCAATCATGAGAGAGGGAAACTTCTCTAGTGAGGGAGGAGAGGATGTGAATAGTGAGGTTTTCCAGCTGTGAAACCTGGACCGTTTCTTGTGTGTTTCCTGTTGACAGTAGTTTGATAGAAATGACTCGGAGGCTAAACTGTGTGGTCTCTCCTTCGAGACAAACATCTTAGCCCAGCCCCATGTCCTAGGCAGCGATAAATGACACCTTCTGGACCTGATGAGTGCCCTAAGGAGGAGTGTCTGACCCCTTCTGTACTAGTGACTGTGTGCTGGAGCATGCAGTGACCCAGCTACAGCAAGAGGAGCTGACACTTCTCTCATGCTGGCTTCGTATGGCTGAGATCAGTGCCCTGAGAGCAGGAACAGGGTGGGTTGTGCCCTGTCAGGGAGAAGTGGGTGTTCAACCAGGAATGCAGTGGTGTTAATATACATAAGATAATTGGGATTTCCACCAGGTTTGGATCCCAGATGATTACCTGCTATCCCCTTGTCCAGCGCCAACTCAAATAAAGTGATAATAAAGTGATACTTTACTGGTCATATGAAGTAGGAAGACCCTTCCCCTCCTATGAAGTAGTTACCTGAAATCTAGGGCAGAAGTTTTTTCTCTGGTCTGCCTCTTGGAATTACAGTTTTAAATTTCAATCACTTAGAAGCCTTGGTTAAACAGTTGGTTGCCTAGATGAAACAGAGAGAGAAGAAAAATCCCAGTTGGTTTTGCAGGTCACACCAAAGACTAAGTTTGTCTAGACTTTCCCATTCTACTTAGCTGTAAGAGAAGGAGTTGCAATGTAATTTTTTTTGGTTTGTTTCAGGCTTTTCTCGTCGTAGTTGTTTCATTCTTGTTCATGCAACTAGGTCTAAGTAACGATAAACTCCAAGAGGGAGAGGTTTTTAGATAGAGAAAAGTGATAAAATAGGTATTTTAAAATATTTTAAAAAGCTTTAAAGTATGCATTTATAGTTGCAGGTTGAACAGGGGAATACTTTTTATGGTATGAGGAAAAGGTGTGGTGTTTCAGGGTGGGCTTCTTTGCCATACAGAAATGTAAAACTTTCGTTTCATGTTTATTGAAGTATGGAAAGACATGGAAAACAGAACTTGGGTGTCAGGCTCAACAGGGATTCTTATGACTTCTTTTCATGTTTCCCTCCTGCTTAATCGCTCCTAAATCAAGAGAAATATCTTGTTATACTTTCAGATAATGTCGGAATTTTCAGTCATGGTTAGCATGCTTGGCATTCTAATTTCTTCCGTAATTAATAATGAGTGACTAAAAAAATGAGGTTTTTTTCCTCTGCTCCTCTGCTGCATTTCATATGCTGCTTGTTAGGGAAAGCCAAATGACTTTGCTGCTTTTGGCCTATTTCAGTTGTCATCATTGTTCTGTATTGAATTCTAGGATGCAATGTTGTCATTCATTTAAATTCTTCCTCTTCTCTGTGAAGACAGCCAAAGATGCCTGTGTATCAGAACCACCTTTGTTGAAATAATCAATGAGGTTCAAGATGATTTATAGAAAACAGTGGGCGATCTCCCTTTGTTGGAGCGTCCTTTGTCATCCTGAGGATGGCACGTCAGTGTGGTATGGCAGTGAGTGGGCTCTAAAGAGCAAGGGTGCCTGTGGGGTGATTCATGGAGTACTGAAACCGGATGATTTCGAGTGAGGCTTTTCTAAGTTTGAATGCAAAATTCAGAGGAACGTTTTCTACAAGTACAGACGCTGTTTGAGAGTACGTGAAATATTCATTATTTTACGTCTAATTTAAAGTATTAAGCCAGCCCGAGACAGTTCTCGAGTTGTCTCTGCTTTCCCTCCCCTTAGTAAGCGTATTACCTCATTAACTTCCTGGCCTAACAATAAAGACCTTGGAAAGACTTCTGTCTATCGCCAGACAGATGATGCAAGGCATAAATACAGTCTTGGGAACATCTTTAGTGTCTTTCTTAGTGAAACCTGAACATAAAGGTTGGTGTTTTTAACTGGCAGGATTTCAGTAGACTTGCATCACTGTTGGAGCCTAAGCAAATTTTATTTTTTTTCTTGCTGTACTCTTCGAAGTGATGTAATGGGGGGAAAAAAATAACAGCATTTCACAAAGCAAGAAAGAAAATCCCCCATGGCATCTGAGTGCTGGTTTTGACACTTTTTAGTGTGAAGGAGAGTGATGACAATAACCTCCCGTTCAGGTAATGATTCGCAGTTAATCATTATTCGTGAGAATATGCTGTATTAAGAATTCTGTGCTTTCCTGACATAATTTTCAATTGACTTAATAGCTGCTAAATATGACTTGATCTCTCTATTCCCTGCTTAGCATGTCTTGCTTTGGAAGGCCTCGTTTTCCTCATTAGCTGTCTGTGTCCTCAATTATATTCTTTCTGCCTTCAACAGGATTGTAATTTAGTTTATTAGATGTTCTAGCAAAGAGCGATATTTAGACAATTGTCAGATGTTGTTTGACAAACTTAAAGCTATTTCCCCAGATGACCCCTCAAGGAACTATGAAGCTGTGTTGCCTTCTAGCACTGGACCCATAAACTATTTTTCGAGCACAGTGAAAAGAAGAATTTAGTCAAGGTGTAAGGAGAATCATACTCAGTTTCCTTTTTACACAAAATACTTCCAGAGTTTTTACTGGAGAAAATGTTTTGCTTTTTCACCTTTTATTTAGGATGAATTTACACTGGGTGGTAGCAGTGTTACTCAGATGCCACTAGAAAATGATAACACAGAAAAATGAAAAATGCAAGAAATGATGTGCCAGGCAATATTTTTTTTTTAAACTTGAAGGCCATTTTCCTGTTAGACCACTAATACTCGATGAGGAAGTTTTAGCTCAAATGAGCATCATGTGAAACACAAGATTTAGTTACACTTCTAAAGATGCGCATCCTAAAGGAAAGCAAACTACTGTTGTCTGTTCTCCTCACTTCTGTGGAATGTGGAACACTCTATGGAATATTCTATGGAATGTAGATATTCTATGGAACTCCTGTGGAACCATTTTTCAGTTTGGTTTTTTAAGTGTCAATAAAAAAAAATGTTTTGCAGTTTTTAATTATTTAACATTTTTAAAGTCAGTATCTTTATGCCAGCAGATAACCTGGGAAACTAGTCACTTAGTGTTCTCGATTAGGGGGTTAATGTCTTAAAATGGAAAAGTAGATTGAAACGCTTGTTTTCTCGAGTGCGTTGTTAGCCCTCACATTGGAAAATTCCTATTGAGGCAGTGGTGGTGGTGGGGAAATTAGCAACATCTATTTAAAATACAAATCTCCACCCACCATGCTTAAACCATCAGATATTCAAGTGCCCTTTTTAAAGGCTTATTGCATAATTGAAACAATCATATACTTTTTTTTTTAATACTTGATCTATTTCATTTATTGTAAAATGAGCTCGCACAGCGTGTGCACAGCAGTCTGACTTGTATGGTTGTGCTGATCAGTGTGTACTGCAGCGTTCCTTATGCTTAAAAATATTGTATCATAGGGATATGGTGGAGGTTTGCCTTTGTTAAGGTCAGCCACTTGGGAGTTCTTCATTCGGTGAATCATGTAGGATGGTGCAGTGATTAGATGCCAAGTCACGATCCAGTGCTTTGAGCTAATTTTACTTCCAGTGCGCTGCTTTTGAATTAAAAGCTCTTCCTACTGGCACTGTTATGTTTCAGGCAGGAAAGGAGCTGTCCTTTAGCTGCTCCTTGGTGTGGGGTTCCCGTCAAGGGTTTGTGCCTCGCAGTGCAGGCTACTGGCTCTAAGTTCAGGCTCTGAAGATCCCAGCTGCTTCCCCAGTTCTCTTAGTGGATGACATGTATGGACATAGGAGGATGCTTCTGCTTGCTGCACTCCTGAACTCAGAGTAGGCTTCTAAGAATGTGGGAGCATAGAGCCAAGAGCCAAGTGTTGCTCTGAGCAGAGCAGACATTGCTGAGCCATCTGAGTAAGCTTTGTGCTGCACCAGTTCTGGATGCAGCTTTTCCTCCAGTGGCTTTTAAAAGTGGTTGAGAACGACTTTCATAATTGAAACATTTGGAAGGAAATTATACCTGAGAAAACTGTTACACAATACTGAGCTAAAATTAGAGCTCTGTTCAAACCTGGAGATTAGTTTTTGTTATGTGTTCATTCCCGTTTTGAGTCATTTTAGTTCATATGGGTACAGTGATACCAAATTGCATGAAATAAATATAACTTGTAACAGCTGAGCGTGTCTCACCCTTTATCATTAAGGGAGAGATTGTTAGTGCTGTCTGGTTTTTAAGCTGTCTGACACTAGTGTTTGCTGCAAGCTAGATTTGTTTGAAAAACTTCAGCCAAAGTAATTCAGTCACTTCTGAAGATGATGACAGAGTAGAAGTTATTAAAATAAAAAAGCCAGTTTTTACTCAGAAACCTTTGCCTTCCTGTACTGGATTGGTACTCTGTCATAACTATGACTAATTACTGGCTGAATTATAGAACCTTTGATAAATTTCAGCTTGTCTGTTTTCAGTAGCAAAGCATAAGCTGTAACAAATACTGTAACTATACTGAGTGCATCCCAGATCATACCTGCAGGTGTCTGACAAGGCTTTGTGTTTATAGTAATAAGCTATTGGAGCCGGCCAACTCTGGGGCTTGGCAAAAGAACCAGTGGCTTAGGGGGAAAAGGAAGTTTTTCCTTTGGTTAATAATGTTGCTTGTCAGTAATTTTGAGGAATGAAGAGCTGGTAATAATGGAAGAGCAAGGAGAGTCAGCAAGAGGGTGAATGGTTAGGCCCAGACTCTGTGAGAAGCTGTGAAACTGATGAAGCTGGGACTAGGAATTGCTAGGCAAGAAGCAGATCCTTCCCTGTTAAGCAACTGGGATAAGGTGTCTGCCTTGACGCTGGTGAGTGCTGCATCCTCTAATGGCCTGGGCACTTCCACACCATGTAGCATTTGGCGCTGTCTCCTTCAAGTCCTGCCTGGTAATCCTGTGCCTTTAATCAGTTTATGGTTTTGGAAGGTTCAGTTCAGTCTGGGATAATGCCAAGACTGCTGCAGCTCAGCAGGATCTTCTTTTTCATAGCATGGCCTTGGTTTGTATGTCGTGTGTCCTGGGGAACATAAGAGCATAGGAGCTGCCTGGGATGGTGTTGGAGCACTGTTGGCTGCATTAGAAGGGGTGCTGTCCACTGCCAACAGCCCCCAAGTGAGGTGATAATTTAAAAAGCCAGCTGAGGGAACCAAACACTATGGGTGGTCAAACAGATCAGTTCTTAAGGTCCTGCACGTACGTTTTTTGTACTCATGTGTTGACATGATGAATGTGGCAGAGGTTAGGCCTCTGATGTTGGGGGATTGGGAGAAACATATTAACCTAAAGGACTGGAAGCTTGTTTGTGTTGCATGCATTTGGAGGACAGAAAGGATGAGTGCAGTAGGTAAGAGTAACAGCTGGGAAGTGAGGAGACACCATGAAAAACCCTAAGGAAAAGCTGAAGCTCGGCTAGCAGAGAGCATGAGACGAGCTCAAGGCATAGCAGTATAGGAAGAGGTGGGACACAGATGAACAAAAGGTTCCTCAAGGCTGAAATGTGCTTGTGAACAGCATCCATTGCACAGCTTCAAAGGTTGACCTCAAAATTTTGGGGTCATCTTTCTATTGCTGTGCATTCCACTGCAAAAGCCTAAGTTGTCTCTTCTGTTGGTGGCATTTTGCAAAGAAAAGTTACCTTTTTTATGTTTCTTCTCTTCAGATCACTTGTGCAGAGGTAAGGTCAGAGTTTAGATCACTCGTAACAGACCTAAAGTTCCAGTTCTTCTTTTAAGCTATGTCATTATTTATAATGAGGAATACATAGAATTTCCAATATTCCCAAAAATTTCTTTGAGGATCTACTGTGGAAGTTTTGCTGAGAGAAATCAGAAAAACTCCGAATAAAAGCACTCAATAGGAACATTAGAATAAATTTGCAAATGTGGTCAGAACTTTAGTCTCATAATACATGTGCATTATAATCATTACATGATAAGACGTGCTGAAGTTGATATAATAAATCATCTGCTTATATAAGGGGTGGGGCTGAAATTGTTGCTGGAAAATTTGATTTAATTATTGTTATGGTTATAGAGATTAGTGTAAAGATAACAGTTCGTCCTACCATGTACTGTTCATGAAATATACATGAAATTGGATGGGGGGGAAGCACACGTAGAAACAATCAACAGGCGCTCCCAGAGTGTTAAATATCAAAATCTTCTGGAGAAACACTTTGCAGAAGCTCCTCGATTCCCTAGGACTGAATTCCCTATTACTTCTAGCATGGGTGACTTGAGTTGTCTATTTTCAGATACCTACTGATAATCTAATGGGTCTTTTTCTCACTTTCTGCTCCTGGAGTTCGTGTTTGCAGCACGGCTGAAGCCCCAGCTTCCAGGCTTGGTGACAGTGCTGTCTTTGTGGTGCTGGCGGGTGATCTGTCAGCTCTTTTCCTGCCAGGCAGTGGGGGTTTGCAGCACACAAAACCCCAGTTCCCACTGCCCGTCGGGAGAGCACAGAACTTGGCGGCTTTAATCATTTGCCAGCTCACAAAAATGTGTTGGGTTTTCCAACCCTGGAGCTAACATCAAAATCATCTCTAGTGGAAGTTTAATTTTATTAGTGTTCCTAGCCTCTCCTCTTGGGGCAAAAGCAATTCCTAGGTATTGTAAGGAAAGAGATGTGGGGTTTATTTTTTTCATTATCTTAGTTTTGCTGCTGATTAGAGGAGTCAGGCGGTTTCTGTGGATTGCTTACCTTCTCAGCAGGTGGTGAAAACTAATTTAATGCCCTGTAGTTTTGACAGGTGTTAGCAATATATGTACTGGATGCAAAATGAGAATATCTTACTGCCATTCTACACTGACTTGTCTACTGCAGGCTGTGTTGTTACCAGTTTGTCAGTGTAGCTCTGTTTCCAGTATTTCAATACCCAGGTGCCTGAACTAGCTTTCTAAATCCAGATGCACTTTTCACTTGCCTCTGATGTATAAAAAGCGTAAGGACGTATTCTACAGTGATTTCAGGGAACAAAGCAGAGTTTAGTTGAATGGGAGGCTGATTTAGACTGTCAGATATGTTTAGCAGAAAGCTAAACGTACTCTTAACACAGGTACACTACAGTGTTTGCTAAAAAGGGGGCATGATTTATACGTGGAGATTCTGGCCACTGCTGACACTTACTTGTAACATCCCAATTTGAATTGGATTGGGAACTGGGGTCAGAAGGGCTGGGCTGGGGAGAGGGTGCAGAGTCCTGGTAGCTGCAGAGTGAGAAGGAGACAAAAAGCAGAACCACGTAAGTCTGGCAGGCCCATGCAGAGCATAGTGAAGAACTTGTATCTCTCACCGCGATCACGTCGTCGCCAAAGTCTGTTGTGATTGTCATTCTGGTGCTTATCATCTGCTGCTGCTCTGTAGCCCTGAGTCATTTCAGCTCTCAATAGAGAGCTGCCAACTTGACAGTGCCATGTTAACTAATGATTTGCAGCTTGTAGATTTCTCTGTAAAACAGTCTTATATTTAAATCTATATAGAAAAGATTTTCTTTAAGCTTTCATTTTCCAAATGAGTGAAGGTTCTTGTACTTCACTTACATTTGTGGACATCTGAATTTTATTAGCTTCCATATTAACACAGAAGGTATGAGGGACTATTTCTTTTCTTCAACTGACAGTCCTATTACTCTTCTGTTTGTCACCTCAATTGATCCAAGTTCAACATCATTTATCAGGTTACATGGAAGATGTCAGGCCTTTGCAAGGAACAGAACTGCCCTTATCATGAGGCTTCAGTGTGTTTTGTTCTTGTTCAGTTTAAACATAAACCAGAATGACATTCTTAAATTATCAAAAGGCATCGTTACTTTATCAAGATTTTTTTTTCAAAATAGGTTTTGATTCTGACTTACGATTTTTTTTTTTTTAACGCAGATATCATCATTGAGTGGCTAGTGTAATTGGCATGAAGACACTATTCTTCAAATGTCTTCAGGAACTGGAAGCTGAAGGTTTTGCACTCCATGCTTAAAACCTGAATCTCTCTCTCAAAAGAGTTCTTTAATGAATTTTTTATTTTGGTAAAATAGGCATCTTGTCAGTGTTTAAAGTCAGAACAACATTAAATGTTAATAATGCCACAGCTTTAACTCGCTGTGTGTTTTAAAACTACCTTAGTGCTTCAAAGTCAGTTGGTAGCACTCAGTGTTAACCTCAATCAATATGTGCCTATAAATCCTTTTCAAGAACCTGCAGTGCCACTTTTTTCTTACAGTATTTGCTTGGTTGTTGTTTTTTTCTTCCTTTAACCTGTTTGAATTCCAGTCCCCATCTTGGATTTGGCTTTGGCAATAGTATACACTTACTCTCTTGTTATTTGTAGTGTTTTGAGAGTAAAAGTATGTTTTAAAACTTGTTTATTGCTTGTGGTCCTTGCCCATGTGTTTTTCCCTTTCTGATAAGGGAGAACTGTACATGTGTACCACCACTGGCTGTTCTGATGGATTATCCTAGACAGACTGTGACACTGTGGCAACTGCAGAAAATAAAAACAATCTGATTAGCAATTGGAAAACAGTTCTACAGCAACAACAGAATAAAATAGACTTTTAATTTTATTTACCGGTTTCCTTAATATGTCTTCAAGTCCCCAATCTTTGTTTTTCCATAATCATCCTTTAGGTATTTATTGGTTTTATGTACATCCTAATAAAACTTACTGTTCTTTTAAATAAAAAGAAATAGTAGCTAAAATAATTAATATGTTAACTGGTTAATTTTAGGTTTAAGTATATTTTCAAACAAAAACCCCTGAAGCTTAGCAAAGTGAAAATGGATTTTTATTTCTGTGTTTGTAGAAAAGAATTGCTAAAAGCTTATTTACCAAGTCAAGAGGCCCACTTGAATAATCTCTTATTTAAGATGAAAAAGAAATGTTTTCAGTGTTTCGAGGCTAAATCATTATTTTTAATAGGCTGTGTTTGCTATGGTAGTTTCCAAATATGTTTTGCAGAATTTCAGTAAGCCTTGGGTTTATCATAAGTTGGCATTTCATCCATCACAGATCTTAAGCCAAAATATCCCTAGTTTAAAAATGAGGTAACATCTCTATCATCGTGCTTTCAGGAAAGATGAATGACATATACTGACATCCGCAGACCATAGTAGTATAAGTAAAATAATTAGGTCAGATTAAAGTTACAAGTCTGATTTTTCCAGTAAATTGTGAAGTTAGAGAAATACTTGAAGGTTGCTGGGAAGAAGTGTAACTTACTGGAACTGGGAGTTTTGTTAGTATGGAGAGGTGGTACAGAGAGAGAAGTAAATTAGGAGAATATGTGATGAGTGGATGTTCAGGCTTTAACGGGGTGTTCACAGATCCCTTCTATACCATGATTTTTCTTTGTGTGTCAAAATAGTGACTAATATTTGTTTACTGAGTAAAACAGCGTCAATTTTAGCCATGCCTTTAGAAGCCCCTCAAAGACAAACCCCTTACTTTCTGAGTTCACATTTGATTACTATGTATGTTGTAAACTCGTCGCCCTTTGAGCCATGAGGCTGCATTTGTTAGGTGCATGTGCTATCTGCACTTTTGGAGGGGAACACAGCACATTTACCTCAAGCACCTGCTGGAGGTGCATCGGTTTCCTGGGTATAGCCATTTGGAAAACAGAGCTGCAGGCTCTTGTGTAAGTAAAACCTGTCCTACGGATGGAGATTTCCACTGAGTTTGTAAAACAGGTAGCTATTTTGCAATTCTATATATGGCATACAATTTGGTAAGCAAAAAAGTGCTTTAAATGGCTTATATTTAAATATAGAAATTATATGTAAATTATATTCCTCCTTCTACAATTGAAAAGTAAAATAATTTGATACCTTTAGACTTGTGTCATACACTCCTAATGAAAGGAGGAGACTGTGTTATTGCAGAGGGACTGCATGGCCTCAGGAGGTAATCTAACAAAAACTGTACCTGCTGGTGTCACAGAGTTAGAGCTGTGCCACTGTTCCGACTGCTCCAGTTCTGTCTGTGCAGCACTTCTGGCCACTACAAGCCAGGTTTGCCTTACAAAGGTAGTTAATAAATAACTGAACTGGATGGATGGTTGGCCACTCCAGCCTCCTATGTGCAGAAATGATTCCAAACACCTTTCCTCTTTAAGCTGCTAAGAAAGAAGAGGTGCATCTGCTGCTCTTCAGGTTGTTTGATAACTGCAAAACAGGCTTCTGCAAAGTTCAGGTTCCTGTAGAGATTTCTAGCTTCTTTTTTTTTTTTCTTTTTTTTTTAAATCCTGTAGGAAGTCATTTGACAAATGTGTGAAGTAAGGAAAAACTATAAAGGGCAGAACTTCTTTGGGGTTTTTAAGCAGTGATAAAGCCAGTTTCTATATGTGTGTGAATATTTAATTTCCTACTGTAGAGAAGACAAAAATCATGTAATGCATGCAAATCAAAAACTGAGCCAGCTGTGAGTTTGGATGTGTGGTAATTTGGCTATAATGAATATGATGTTAATTATTTTAATAAAATTTCCATATTATAATATTTAATAATGACTTTATTTCTACCTACATGCTACTTTCTTTCTCCACTGCTAGTATTTGCATAATTTATTTTCTTGCTGAAACTATCTTTTGAATATGGGATTTTATTGCTTAGTTCACCTCTGTTGCCATATAGTTTTACAGTCTTTAAAGGAAATAAAAACAGTTCAATTTTTTGTCATTGCAGAGGTGAAGAAGCTATTATGCTTGAATGGCTCCTGCCTAACGTTCCTGCAGTGGCTACTATAAAAATGAAATATTTATTCTATTCATGCAACCCAAATTCAGCAAAGTTAGTTGCTACACTAAAGCATTTGACAACTTACAGAACATTAATGACACGTAGTCTTTGTGAAGATGTGAATGGCACATCTAGAGACAATATTTTGAAATCACAAGTATAATTACAAAGGAAAATATCAAATGTCCTATTTCCATAAATAATGCCAAATTATTCAAATGTATTTAAAATCAAATGTAGTTCTGACTGGACTGCAGCAAGGAATGGTTTCAAGCCTTTGAGTATTTTTTTTTCGTATCCAGGTCAATAGTTGAAATTCATTCCAGATCAGTAGTCATGAAAATTAATTTGCCTATCAGAAGATTGACAAAAAGTCTTTTTAAAATTGAGACCTTAAAGTCTTGATCATATAGTATGAAAGGACTCCGCTGTAATGGAAAACTTGCAATGTTTAAGAAGTTAAACCTGAAAGCAGTTTAGTGTCTGTTTTTGGGATAGATGTTCATGGTTCAGTGTCAGAACTAGAAACCAGGTTTACAGTGGAAGTTTGTGGAAGATGAAGCCCAGAAATGCAGTTATGTGCAGCCTTTCCCTTTTGAAAATGGTCAGTTTTATCACAACGGGGGCTTCCATGCCGCAGCAACTGTGCCCAGTGTGGGGTGTGCATGCCCACAGAGGTGTTGTGTGCGTCTGCTCGGTTTTTAACACCCCGTTCCCCTCCCCACTTTGTGCCGCTCCAGCTGTGTATGGAAGTGGTGCCTCAGGGCCCCCCTCTGGGGCCAGCAGTGAGCACTGGGAAGAGCTGGGACACAGCAAGACTGGCACAGAATCAGGAGGTGTCCCCATCTGGTTTTTTATTAAGACTGCTTCACTGCTGAGTGCTGGTTTTTTTTTTGAAAGAAGATCTTCTATTTGAAACTTACTGGAAGAATTACTACAGATTTGTGCTTTTTCCAACAAACAGGCTTAACTGCAATATTTGCTGGAAGAGAGACTTGAGATAAAATGTATCCTTTTGCTAAGTAGATGCAAGCCCCCATGGTTTATCTCTGAGGAAAATCACTATTCATCCTGTTTTAGGTTCTTTGGATAGCAAGGACAATGGGGTAGAAAAGAGAGTATTTTTTTACTTCAATGTATTCCTCAGATGTGATCTGCAAGGGGGAGAGATTATCTTCTCTGCCTCTCTACACAAGCTGTGCTGCTTAGGGGCAAAGTGCTGAAGACTGGGTGAGCCACAGCCAGTGCTGCTCAGTGTAAAGGAGGAAGCACTGCCATACACCACGTTCCTCTTGCTGTTATTTAAAAGAAACTTACAGCTGTGCCAGTGCTTTGAGGAGCCCAGTTCTTTTGTATGCTTGGCATGCTCTGTGTATATGTACTGAAAACAGCCCTTTAGGAGTTTCAGGTGGCTAAACTTAGTTTCAAGTTGTCAGTCAAGTTATTGACACAATTCAAGCAGACAGCTTCTAAATTCTATCAAAATGATACAGAGAAATAGTGGTAGATAGAGAGCGTTCAAATAAAGTTTAAGGCACTGATAATTTGGGTGTTTCTATGTGTGACGGTAGAAGAGGGTGGACAGGGGAACATCAGCAGCTGAATGCGGCCTCCCTTCCAGCCAGATTCTCTTTGGGTAGTGCAGGCTCAGGCATAGCACGTATATCACATGCAGAAGTTCAAACAGCATGTGCCTTACCAAGAAAAAGAAAACTCTTAGACAGCTGAAGCATCCCAAAAAGATTTCTACATCCAAAGAAGACTCAATTTTATTAATCTTTTTCTTTCCCTAGAGAACGGATTTAAAATTGCACATGCCAGAATCTTGATTCTGTCTTGTCGGGATTTTTGTTTGCTTGTTTGAATGATTGGGTGCTTTTTGTTTTGTGTTCCTGTTTGGTTGGTTGGAGTTTTTTTACAGAATCAAGATTCTAACTTCACTGTGTAGCTGTCATCTTCTTCCTTTTATCCTCTTCCCTTTCTTGCCCAGGCTTGATTCTGTTTGAATTTTATTTTTTTTTTGATGTGTAGTTGATGTAAATTCATTTAGGCTATGCACTTGATGTCTTTAGTTTCAGTAACTTCTAGTTACCTACAGGCACTGCAGCAGCAGCAGATCTGTTTTGTTCCTGAAGCTGCAATGGGTTTTCTAGCTGCTGATAAATCTGCTCATCCCGAGGTTGGGAAGTGCACATTTGTCTACACTTAGACTGCATTTCTGTGACCCATGTATTAAAACGGCTTTAGGCATCCAGCAGTCAAGGACACTCATTGCGGACAAAGAGGAAGGGCAAAGCATTTGTTCCACTATGAAAAGGGGTGGAGAACAGTACTAGAGAAAGTCTTAGTATAATTAAAGTTAACGCTGTGAATCTTATTATGGAGCTTCCTCATTAAAAAGTAACATGAAAACATAAAGAAAGTCCGTGTACAATACTAAACTGGATGTGCTGGTAAAATAATAAAGTGAATGAACCTTGAGTTATTTGAAGAGGACTCTTCTCAGTCAGCTGTGCTGGAGTCACTTCTGGGAAACCTCACACTCCTTGGCAACTTCTCCGTGTGATAAACAGCTTATGTGCCTTATGTATGCGAACAAAGGCTCTCCCTGTAAAGGATTGTAAAGAGAAATGGAACCTTTATAAGTGCATCCCCAGAGTGCTTGAGAAGTGATTTTCTGTAGCTGGCAAATAGCCATCTTTGGCTGGTACAATGAACTTCAAGAAAATGTAGAAAGGAGACAGAAGTCTAAGAATTATAATCAGGACATCCATGCTACAATCATTTTGTAACAAAGAATAGTTATTGAGGTCTAGTTAAAAATTACGTAACCTGCTTTCCCTACCACAATGTGTTGGTGACTGGTAAGAAGTAACTGGCTATGTTCTTGTACAGAGCATCTTGTTGTTTGTAGGAAAAAACCACAAAGCAAATAAATTATTACTGAGAGAGCAACAGCAATGGGTTTAATTAAAGTACGTCCATGAAATTTCAGTAGTAACAGTTTAAAACCAGTAGAAGTGGTTATGATGAAGTTTTAAAGTAAAGAAATAAATTCTACAATCCCTAGAGGATCCTGCTCTTTATGATTTTTGCTTTGTAATATGACTTTACTTATTAGATACTCTTTAAAATTCGTGTCCCAGCCCAAGTACTCGGGTTGACGTTTTGGGATAAGGATGCACAGGTGACAGTGAATAGTCATCTTGCATATCTTGTTATGCCTGCGAAACTGTCTTTTTGAGCGTCATCTCCACTTCAAAGTATTTTCAGACTCCACAATCATAAAGGCATTGTTCAAAAAGAAACTGGAAATTTTTGCACACAAAATTATGATTGCTGAAAACTTTACTGATGAAGTAAAGGAAATTGAATCTGGAAAATGAAAAATAAAAAGAAATAATTGAGTTTGCATATGCAAAAACATGGCAAAGAGAAGATGAATCTATCAAAACAGGTACAAGGAACAAAGCAAAAGCAAGGCTATGCATTTCTTTAAGTCCTATGCAGGAAATTGAAGTATTTTGCCTCTTGCTTTTCAAACAAACAGTAGTAGTAGTAATATGATCCAGCATGTCTAATCTCAGTCCTGGTGTGATCATCAAATTGAAATACCATCTTGGTCATGTGGACATGCCAGAAGACTTAATGGTGTACCTTTCAATACTTAAGTCTGTACTCTAAAAATTTTAATATTGACATGACTTCAGTGTGCAAAGTAACAGGTGAAAGAAACAGCTCATTTTATTATTGTACTATGATTGTGAACCTTCTATCTTTTTCATTGCCCTAACCTAACTGCACAAGAAGCTTTTATTTTGGGTCTTCCTGTGCCTCATTCCTGGGTAAATGTGACCCATGCTGCATTTCTAGAGTTACAGATCCGATAAGTGTTTGCCCAGTCCAACCTACCATAGTGCAAAGCCTGTGTCTGGGGTTAAACTCCACCATGAGCTTCGCTCCTGAGTGTTGCACTAGCTAAGTTTTGATGGGAATATGACCTTGACATCAGAAAGCATAAATGATTTTTTACTTTTCCTGAGTATTATCATATGTCTGGGAAGAGTTGAGGACATTTGGAAAGGAAAGCCAAAAATGCGTGGAAAAAAAAAAGATGGATGAATAATTAGTGTCATCCGACAGTTCCTAGATATTTCTCAGAATCTGTTTTTTATCTTTTCTAACAAGCAGATCTCAAAAGCAAGGAATTGTGTGCTGTATGCGCACATCAGTTTTTTTCAGCTTAAACAGTTCAAGAGGTTAAAAAATAGTTTTGTTAATATGTAAATTGTGCACTAAGTCATTCCTAATGGTTGTATTAGTTTAAAGCTTCCTGAGGCTAAAACGGTACTAAGATGTAAAAAAAAAACATGCCAAGGGTAATATTATGATTACAAAAAAAAAATGCATATCTCAGTGAACATTTCCAGAGGCAGACATGATTTTTTCTGTTGAAGGAAAAATAGCTATTATGACTGAAAACCTTCTCCTAATAAAAATGTATTGGGAAGTAAGGGAACCAGTTCAAAGGCTTCTTTTTAAGTCTCCACCACAAAGAGCCTGTTTTATTATGATAGCTGTTGTCCTAACATTCAAGTGACAGATTTTGCTATGGGTTTTGAGCTGTCCATTAAATATAGCACCTCCATTTTTTGAAGGTTTTCGGTAGCCCACTGAGTTGCTGCTGCCTGAAAAGTGGGAGTCACAGTGGGAAGCTGGAGGGGAATGGGCCTCTGGAGCGTTTAGTGTTTAATGGATCTACAGCTGTAGTGAAGCAGTGTGCAGAAATAATCCTGATTAGGCTTGGTCAACCAGATGACAAAATGAGCCCTGCCCCTCCCTCATTCAGCTCTAAAATTCAGCGGACAATTTCTGCTTAAACCCAGTTAAGCACAAAAACTCTTGTCAATCAGTTCTATATGAGCTGATTTCTTGATATAATATGCTGCCAAAGGCAGAGGGGAGCGAATAGTTAAGCTACTGCATTACCCAAATCATTTTCTTCTGGGACTTCGTTTTGGAAGGAATGATTGAAACCATGAAAATAGCTATTTTGAGAATTGAGCTTTTGCAAGAATTAAACATTACTGAGTAAAAATAACAGATTTATATTGTGCCACATTTGTGGCATGGTAAGTAGCTTCTTATTTACAGTTTCATGTCAGCTGTCATTGTTTGAATGTACAGCTGTAAATGTGCAGTTAAAGATTAGTAACTGAATGGAGAGGTTTTGCCTAATCAACACTGTATTATTTGATGATAAATTTTCACATTAAAAAATTAATGGCCTGTAATGGTAATTAACCTCTGATTTTTTATCCTTCTCAGCTAAGTGGTTGTAGCTCTAGAATCACAACACATTTGTGAAGTGAGAGCTCAAATTAGGATACTCTCGTTCTATTTTGGCAAGTTTGAGAGTTCAGGTGGATGCAGTCATTACTGAACCTCACTGGCAATCTGCTTTGAAGTAGATTCTTAAGCATAGCGCATGCTTTTGTGAGGAAAAACGTTATTCTAAGAAGCCTTGAAAATGGAATAGGTTTCAAAGGACCAGATGAAGTTACTGTTCTGAACTGGTGCTGGTGCGAATAGAGGCTGACAGAATTCATGCTGCTACCTATAAAAAGGTACAAAGCCCTTAAAGTTAGAAATGTTTCAACTGGACTTAAAAAAATAACCAACCAAACAAAAACCACAAACAAACACCCCCCCCCAAAACAAAACAAAAAATTTAAAAAAACCCAAACAGAACAAAACACCCAAACAAACAAAAAAACCCAACAAAAAGCCCCCAAACCAAACCAACCAACCAAAAAAACCAACCAAACCAAAAAAACTAAGAGAAAAACCTAGATTTATAACAGAACAAAATGGAGGGGTTTTAAATAGTGTTTCTTTCTTTACAAGCTGAAAAAAATGCCAGTGTTCTGTACCAGTGTTGCTTCAAGGTAGTTCCTTGGAAAGCAAGGGTGGTCCAGAGGTTTATGTGGTGTGTGAAATCAGTGTCTTCAGGACCGTGGGCAAGCACATTTGACTCTTTAAAATGTTTTCCTTTTATTTCTCAGCACACTTAAATTCTCTTCCTTTCGCCACTGAGTACAGATCGTAGTTTTTGCAATGATCTGTCTCTTAGACACACTGCTGGAGATCAGAGGATTGTCCCTCTGGCAAGTCATCAAGTAGAATAAATGTAAAGGAAAAATGAAACTATATCTCTAAGTAAATAGGCAAGTCACAGACAGTTGCTTAGAAGGAAATTGTGGCTAATATAAGATCTGGATAAAAATCTTAATGTTGATTGCATTTTCTATGCACTGCATATAATGAAAAAACCGTATATATCTATTTTGGTTTTTTAATTTTTAATTACTCTTAAAAAAACCAAACAAATGGAAAAATGCCCTAATAGCCTGAGCGTAATTTTATTAAAAGGTTCATGCAGCTAAGCAGATTTAGCTCTGCTTTTATATAAATACAGGGAAATGTTTAACCCCTATTGTATGGCCACAAAGCCTGTGCTGATCACACAGAAGCTTGGGAGGGCCGAGGACAAAGCGACGGGCTGCTGGAAACGGTTCCTCTTGTACGTGCCCCTGCACACTGGCCGGCAACAGAAGGGCTTAGCACCAGAGTTTTGTCAAGTTTGCAACATGAAGGGGAGCATGGCACAAATTCTTACCACTTACTAACAGAAAGAAAGGAAAAAGTAGCCCACTAAAAAAGGAAGAGGACCAAGACAGCTGTATAGCTACATGCACAAGGTAATGGCCGAGTTCCCTTTTCTATCCTGGTACTTCTCAATCACTCAAATAGTTGAGATTTATGTGCCTTAGTGTTAGTTGGTTTGATGTATTGGAATGAAGTATCATGAAGAAATTCAGGTTGTGACTTTGAACAGGAGAATAAACCTACGCTATGTAACTTCCTGAAACATTCAACTTTGGTTAATAGTCTAAGAATTGAAAGAATGAGGTATGATTTGTGTCCATGAAGGAAAGGCATGACTTTGCAATATATTAAAGATCAGGTGAAATCTGTATTCTGTTTTGATTTGTATAATATGCGTAAAATTTAGGCTTTGTTCTTACAGATGTTAATATAATCTAGGCTGGACTACTCGCTCTAGGAAGTGTCTTCATGACGATGTGTGTATCAGAAATGAAAAAACAAAAAGCTACTTCTGTTGTATTTCCAGTGTATTTTTTTCCATTATTACTTTGTCAGAATCATCTGGGGTTGAGCACAACCAGAAATAAAATAGATATGACAGCAAGATGGATTATTGCCCTCATCAATAAGCAGGGTGGTTTCTCCTTTTCTGAGAGCTCCTCATTAATCCTTAGCTCTGAAAGAAGAAATTACATGAGGGTGAACAATGGAGCTCTGCAGTACTGGATTACATAAAACTTTGCTTAAATACGCTAAATATCAGAAAGCAAGTATTTTCCCACAATATTGTAAAGTAAACCAAAACTGAATTATATATATGTGTATATAGATACATTATTAATTTTAGGGCAAAGCTGCATATTGTCTCAGTATTGCTTTTTAAGGTTACATTAAAAATATTAAAGTGTCTTGACATTTTATAGAATATTTTTGAGTACATTTTATGTAAAACCATTTAGCCAATCAGATTATGAAATAAAAATGGATTTTTTTGCATTTTGAATTTTTCACATTTGAACTTCTTGCATAGTTATCTGTTGGAATCTATATATTTCTTTTTCTAAATTTAGCTTCCCTGAAGTCTATCAACACTTTTACAAGAAAAACAACAATACTATGTAAATTGTAGTTATTTCATGAATTTTTGAACAAATAAGTATGCAGTAAGCATTATGTCAGGTGCGGAAAATTAAAAAGTGCACTTTACATTTCCACAATACTCTAGTGACCAAGCAAATTATATGACCCCAAATATATCTCATAAATTTTAAAACATATTTCATTTAATCTACAGACTTCTTTTAGAACCATCATTTTACCCTCCTGCTTGATTTTTCTTTCCTACTTGGTTTTCCCCCTTCTTTTAGTGAGTGTTAGAATTCTGGAAAAGATTATCTGTAGTGTCAACAGAGCTGTGGTTTTCTGCTGTGTATGAGGTCTTATACAAGTCATCCCTGGGTTTCAGAACATGTCTAACTTCTAAACAATGCCCTTGAGGCTACAGATGTTCTTAAATGGCAAAAACAAGAAGGCAGGGACAAATTCCCATCGTCAAGATAGGCTGGTTGGCAAGGGCTGGGCTACATCTGCATTTTAATGCTTTAGAAAATGAGTGTCTTAAAAAAGAAGGCTGGCTATAATGGGAGTGTGGTCTGGGTGCTGTGGTGTTCCTGCAGCCCTGATAAGTAGCTGGTGTCTTTTAGTTCAGAGGACCTGGGACAGTGGGAGCTGTGTTGCAGCCCATCAAAGTCATGATGTTACGGGCTAATGCTGTAAATCCTGGGGTCTGCTCTGGTGGGTCCCATGGAGGCAGGCGGAGGCTGCAAATGAGGATGCAGCGCCTGGAACGCGAGAACTGCAGGGCTGTCAAGAGCGGAGAATCAAAACTTAAGGTGGTCTTACCCATGCTGTTGTTTGGAAGGGTTCTTCAGGCTGGAACGTTCCCTACAGCACACTCAGGTTTTGTCCTGGAGACAGTTTGCTGGGGGACTGAACCAGCCAGGAAGCAGCGTGAGTGGCAGGGTGGATGTAGCTGTTACCTTGGTGTAATGGGATCTGTGTGATCCCTGTCAGGCTGTGCTGTGGTCAATTAGGAGCTGCACACATGTAGCACTGCTGAATGCAAGTTCTGTGTTGACTTTGGCTCATCCAGGTCCTGCTGGTTTACAGGCAGCTTTTCCAGATGAATGTAGAGGCGGGGGGTTGGAAGTGATTTGAGTGGCTGAATAAAGATTAAGGCAATGAAGTGAATCTCCTAAGTGAATTTCACCCCAGTGAAATAAATTATATATGTATGCCAAAACTCCTGACGTTACAAAGATAATGTATTCTTTCCAGTGTTTTATTATGTAAGAGCAACAAGTTATTTTGGAAGAGCATGATAAAAAGCAGTTTATGAGAAGTGTTGTTTGTTACTGAAAGAAACAGCTACAAGAGAGTTCTAGTCAACAGTTAAGGTTTTGCCAACTGGCAGGCCAACCTAACAGTAAAAAGGCTTTTAAAAGTATATGGAAAGAAATTGTATGATTGAATTATCAGTTTGATGAGAAATTAAACTGATCTTCCTGTATCATCCTTGTAAGATGAGGTGTTGCAGTCTCTGCTGCTTTACTCTACAAAACAGTACCAATCTCCTGTTAAGAGTAAACAAGGAACTTTAATTACTTTGTTACAAGTAAAATGTATATATTTTTATGTATAGGACACAAAATAACAGGTGCTGCAGTGATGCTAACTTGTTGCTGTTCGCTGCAGTTCATCACCAGTTCACTGAAATGAGGACTGCATATTGTGGCAAGCATAGCTGAGTTTGCAGATGAGCAACGTGTTTAAGGATAAAAAACTGTAAAGGGAGTCCTCGGTTAGAAAGTTTTTGAAGCTCACTTTCAAAATTCCTAGTCCTTCCTGAACTTTGCTTATTTGAAAGTTCAACTCCACGTATGCACTACCACGGAAAGATAGGCAACTTGTTCTCAACAAAACATTAAATGTGTTTAAAATAGGTTAAAGTACCAAAAAGTAAGAGATGAGAGGAACTGGGTACAGTATTGAATTCTTGTCAATAAATGAAGAAGGTAGCAGCTGAATTCAAAACAAACCTCTCCTGCTGTCGTCTCTTTGTTCTGTGCTTTTAAATTGGGAGAGGAGGGAAGTGGGGGATATGAGTCCCATTCTTCCACTAGAATTTAGGATATTCTCCTAGAAAGTGAGAGTTAAGACAAATTACAAATTGGCATTAAGTCACACCTCTCTCTTTCTGGACAAATGCTGTTTGTGACCAAACATTTTCCTGCAACAGAGGCCTGCTGTCAGCTGCTACCAACTCTTCCAGTGGATGTCTTTAGAATCTTGGGCACCTGTAGCACAAACAGCACCGAATTGTTTAGTCCTGAGGTACTCAGTGTGCCTTAAGATGGGTTGCTGAACACTGGAAAGATGTGGTTAGGCTTCCTAATTGTCTTGCTCAAGCTTTGTGAAGCACTGACTGATTTATCACTGATGGTGCAGTGAACCTGGATAAACTATGGTTGCTCCAGTTTGATCTGATGTAACCGGCTATTTTGGAGAGCTAGGTGCAAAACACAACTTTGAAACCTATGGAGCTGCTTTTGTTTCTAATGCTTCTTGTTTTTTCTTTGACCCAACATATAAAAATTAGTTTCCATTAAGATACCATTTCATTTGACTTAACTGAATTTAGTATTGCAGCTTTATCAAGACATATGTGAAGTATTTGTTGTAATTTAAGAGTGAATATGATTATTTGCCTCTATAAATATTTCAGATTGTATGTTATTTTTTTCAGGCAAGGCGGTAACATAAAGACCTGTCATACAGGAGATAAGAAAAGAAGGAAAAGTAAAGAGAGAGACCAAGTTTCTCAGAGATTATTTGTACCAAGGTAAGACAATTTTTCTCTCTAAATTTTATTTTCCCATGCTAACCAGGGAAAAAAAACCCCAAACTACTGGCACTGATTTTCTATCTCTTAAGTTTCTATCTTTCAATTTAGCTTCTATTAAGTATTATCCAGGATAGTCATATAGCATGTTCTGCATTTACCTGTATATTCATGTTTGTTTGATTTAACAGCCTGTGATTTATGTATTTTTTTAAATTTCAGCTCAGATCTTAACTGAAGAGCATATCAAAATATGTTAACTAGAAAAGCAGCTAAAAGTATTTCATAGTTTCACATTATTGCAGGTAGCCTTACTCATCTCTGATGTTCCTTACTGGAGAGAACAGGTGTCGAGGCAAGTCAACTAGTGAAATAGTGAGTCTGGAATAATGGACTTAGAAGGAACATGAAATATTGTACCAAAAAAATTGGAAGCTTTTTCTTCTAGCATAGACCACAGGTTTAGAGATGGGGACATTCTGAAATCTTTGCTCACATGGTTTAGGTCCTAACATTTTTTCCCAATCCCCCTTGAACCCCTTCCTGCTCTTGTGTTTGCATTGCATAACTCTTTCAGCATAAGAAGATGGCTTTGCTTGAAGCGAGTAGTAGCTGCTGAATAGTCATCTATGGTTTAGTATCTGATTTTTTAAAAATGAAAAATCTGGTTTGGTGGTCTTGAATGCAGTATTGTATGTAGTTTAGTAGAACAGAACTTTTCTATCTTTTACAGTGCGTAGGCGTGGATGGTTGCAAAGCATTTTATCTCTCATTTATGTGGTCAAGCAGACAGAGCATCTGAAAGCATCGGTAATATGTTTAAATTAGATAAGGGAGGAGATGGTCCCTAAAACATTTTGACTTCTGAATTACTTGCTGGCAGTGTTACTAAAAGTAACATTTAGTGCATCTCTCCCTGCAATGAAGATATTTTGTTTGCTCGTTTGTTTTTTACCTCTTCTGAAATGGTTCTCGTGTTAGTCACTCAGGAGTTAAACGCATCATTGGGTAAAGAGAACTGTTACTGTAAGGTTTTTAAACTAGACTGCTCTGAAAAAAAAAATGACCATTGAAGACTCTGAAAGGCTTTTTGGATGGTAACCAAGTTAAGGAAGCTCTGAAGTTCTTTGGCTTTGCTACTGGCTGCTCTCACTCACCAGGATCCTGGCACCCTATCACTGTGCCTTCATCGCCTCCATTGCTCCAGTTCTCCTGTCAGGGAATGCCACCATACAATACATCCCCTGGGGCTAATTGGATGAATGACAACCAGCCAGCTCCAAAGTGACAAGTGTTTGAATGCCTAATTGGGTCAGTGCACAGGTGCCTGCTCTTCATGAATGAGATGTTCTAGCTTTTCTCTGTGACGTTCTCTTGGTTCCTCTCATTTTTCCTACAGTTGTGAAACAAAACTGTCAATACTTTGATGTGAGAGAAAAGGCTTTATCAAAGGAGAAGGATGATTTCCCATTGCCCTGCTTTGGTTAAACTAGCTTTGCCGCTTCAGTACTGACTGGAGGAGACACAGAAATTCATTAAAGTGACGGAAGTTTGCTGATACAAATGGACATTTCAATAGACAATAAGGTGAATTATTTGACTGGTGAAAACAAATACATTGCCTTAATCTCTATGTTAGGTGGTTCTCATACTGTTTAGACCTACAGGCTTGGGCATCAGGAAAAGCAGGGGAGAGAAAAAGAACTTACTTTGTTGTGTCTGCACAATGAGGCTTTTCCTAAGTCAAATAAACAACTCGCCTTCATATAATGAAGTCAGACACAGGCACCTGATGTACAAGGGAACTGTTCTGTCTTATTGAAGGCTTGGTGTGTGCATAGAAAACAACTTAATAGCCCATAGTCTGTATTACTTAGGTGAATTTGCCCTCCTTTTGTCTCTTCCACAAAGAAGCATAGGATACCTGGGGTCGGAAAGGGTGTCTGGAGATTGTCTAGTCCAACACCCGCCCTGATCAAGTAAAGCAGCTTGCTGCTTGGACAGCTGTTGAACAGCCATAGAGTAGGAAAGGGCTTTCTTTTATTTAGGTGGAATTTAATGTGTTTTAGTTTGTGCCTGTTGCCTTTTACCCTGTTGCTGGGCACCACTGAGAAATATTGTTTACCCCTGTTCCCCTCAGGTATTTATACGTGTTGATAGGATCTCTTGGAGCCTTGTCCAGGCTGGAGTCTCAGTGCTCTCAGGCTCACCACGTCAGATGCTCCAATCCCTTAATCGTCTTGGCAGTCCTACACTGGACTGCATTGTAGGATGCTTGTGTTTTGCTTGTACTGGGCAGCCCATGAGTGGACACAACCCTTCAGGCATGTCTCAGCAGTGCTGAGTGAAGCGGAATGATCTCGATCTTGGACCTGCTGACAACATCTTTTCCTAATGCAGCACAAGATGTTTTTGGCCTTCCCTGCTGCAAGGGTACACTGCTGTCTTATGGTCTTACTTGAAGCCCACTAGTACCCCCCGGTGTTTTTCTGCAAAGCCTTTTTCCAGCTGATCATCCCTCATCCTGTCCTGGTGCTTGGGATTATTCGTCCCTAGGTGCAGGACTTTGTATTTCCCTTTGTTGGACTTCATAAAATTCCTGTTGGTTTATGGCTGAGCTTTTCAAGGTCCCTCTGAATGCCAGTGCAACCGGCTGGTCTATGAGCCGCTCTTCCCAGTTGGTGTCATCAGGAAACTTGCTGAGGGTGCACTGTATCCCGTCATCCAGGTCATTAATGAAGCACTTAAATGGAACTGGCCCTAGTACTGATCCCTGGAGTACACCAGCAGACTTTCTCTAGCGAGGCTTCATGCTGATCACAACCCTTTGAGCCCAGCAGTTCACCCAGATTTCAGTCCATTTCTGTAGTCTGTACTTCATCAGTTTGTCTGCGGGGAATTTATGGGAGACAATGTCAAAAGCCTTGCAAAAGTCAATATAAACAACATCTGCTGCTCTCCTGGCACCCACTGAGCCTGCCATTAGCTGGTCTGTTCTGCCCACAGTGTCTCAGTCCCAGCAGGTGCTGCTGGCGGGGTGGCTCCAGGAAATCAGTGCTTCCCCAGTTCAAGGTTTGTTTAAAACAGTATTGTCACTTTTACTTTGGCTGACTCGAATGTGTATTTCTAAAATAATGCTTTTTCATTGGTGAATATTTAAAAGTGTGAAGAGAGTTATTTAAACATAGTCAAGTTTGAAAATATTCTAAGTGGTGTGAAGTCAGCTGGGTAGCTACTGTCAACATTGTTTATACAGCAACTGTTTATGTTCCTCACTGTCCTTACTAATAAAAAGACCTACTGACAGAAGTGGAAAATAAAGAGAAGAAAAGGCTTGACACGGTGTCTCACAGCTGTTTACTCTAAGATAAACAGACTGAAGAGAAGGAACTTTTAATTGGTAGGAATCAGAGGAGTTGTTTATAATAACAGAAGTACAATTTTTCAAGTTTACATTATTCCTTGTAAAATTTTTGTTGTGAAAAACGCCCTCATTCTAACAAGGCTGGCATATCATCCTGTTAAATTTAGGAAACTTAATAGGAAAAATTGTGTGGAAAAGAGAAGCATATTTCAATAATCTGTAGTCTCCTACCATCAGCAAAGAAAGGATGAGGAGAGTTTCTTATTCAAGAATCAAAATGTAAGCATTTTAGGTGACAGAAATTACCTCTAGAAATCAGAGAGATTTTTAACAAATTGGAAAATAGAAGGCTCTAGAAATAGAACTCTTCTGTTTTCATTTGTGGAAAGACATGAGTTTATTTATATTTAAAAAGTACCTCACAAAGCTTTCATTTACTGATAATAAACTGATGTTTTTCATAGCACGTGTTTACAGCTAAAAAGAGTTTAAACAGAAGTAGCTGTAACTCATTTAGGGATCACAGCCACTCTTGTTCTGCTGAAGCCTGCCCAAATGTAGTAAGTGTATGGTGTCTAGGATAATTTTAGTGTTCTTATAAAAATTAGGTTTTGCTCAGCTTTTTTCTCACTTCATAATCTCTCATTTCCTCATATGTAGATTAAATTAAATGGACCTCTCTAATCACTTGTTCCTTTTTTAGATATCTGTAGCGGGTCGAGGCTGATTATGCGCCAAGCACCAACAAACTATTCACTTACTTGCCTCTACTGTAGGTACGCAGAGAAGGGGAAATTAAAAATTCATTTTTGTGAGGTGAAATAAGGAGTATTGAGGAAAAAACAGAAAAACTTCAAGGCAAAACAGGCTCAGACTTAACAGTATAAAGAGGATTTATTACTAACAGAAGTAAAAATAAAAAGAAATAATAAGAAATTAAAGTAAACTCTCAGAACAACCCCTCATTTCCAGTA
>VZTA01004927.1:6528-32710 GCA_013398855.1 Mohoua ochrocephala | reverse complement strand
AGAGAAAACAGTTTGTATGTTACAGTCTCTGCCACGGCTCGCATGAAGAATTTCAGATCTGGCTCTGGGAAACAGCGCCTCCTCTCCTTCCCTTCCTCCACTGACCTTCGATGTGGCCGCCATGTTGGCTCCCTCACATGATCTCACTCCTTCTTCTCTAACTTGGAAGGAAGTTGGTATCATTTTACAAGAACTTTGGGTGATGACTTATGCAGGATTAAAGTGATACTCCTCCATCTTTGCAAATTTGAGTCTGTTCCTGTGGTAACTGCATGCAACCACAGATGCCATAAATAAACATTTTGTAACTTTTTTTTTTTAACCTAATGTTAAAAGGGGAGGGATGGTAAAGAAAAGAAAAATCAAACCAAATTTTATTAATTTGAAAATTTCTGGATCACTAACAGCAGCAATTAAAACCATTTTAAATGCTATGAAGTCTGTTGCATGCTTCTAAATATACAATCAAACATTTTCTGAGCATGTCACTAGTTAGAAAGAGAACCAAAAGCAAGTTGTAAGTTTCCCAAGTTGACAGTACTCCCTGTAGCTGATTCTGCTTTAATTACAGGACAACTACTAGATTACATCTAGTTTTCTCTTAGTTAATACTTCAATAGCTTGGACATATCTTTGTTTTATAAAGAAGCATGGAGGGAAAATAGAGGAGAGGTAATGAAACAGTAAGGTTTATAAATGTGACACAATTTTTAAGCTTCAGTTGGAGAAATTCTTTTTATGTGAGTACATATAAATTTCACTTGCGACTTAAGTCCTCCTGAAGTTTGGAAGATGGAGAGGTACATATAGTTTTGTCAATAACCTTTCCCCCCATAAAATAATAATGCTTCAGTTAAAGCTTAGGTGCAACTTACATATGCATTTACTTACTGCAGCTAGTCTGTAAGGCAAATATATAACTTGATCTTTAAAGACTCTTCAAGACTCTTCAATTACTAGAAAAATACAATAACTTAGTTTTTGAGGTCTTCTGGTAGAACTGGAAGTCATCCAGTACAGCCTCCTGTTCAAACCAAAGGAAACTGTAGAGTCGGAGCAGATTATTCAGGGTTCTGTCCCATTCAGTTTCAAAAATCTCCAAGAGGGGAGGTTCTACAGTCTCCTTGGGCAACGTAGTATGTCCTTAACAGCTCTGCTTGGGAAATTTCTTATTTAAGTCTGATTGAACTTTTCTTTGCTGTAATTTCTGACTACTGCATCTTGGCTTTTTGTGGTGCACCTTGAAGTCTAGCTGTGTATTTTCTGCCGTCCCCCTTCCTCTGTGTCTTTAGGGATTGGTATCGGGAATATACAAAAACCTGAGAACCACCCTGACTCAATACTTTTAAAAATACTTAGGTATTGTTGGGAAGCATTTTACTTACTTGCTTTAATAATAAGTTTACTGAATATTTTATGGAGTATGTTAACATGAGAAATGGGCAACAAAGCATAGTCCTGAAAAAGACTGCAGCATGGTGCCAAGACTTTCTGTACAATCCCAGCATGCATCAATTTTCCCTGGGTCTGTCATGGAAGGCTTGGAAATGCTGAATTTTTTATAGAATTCTTTGCCAACATGTAACTTCCCGTTCACAATTTCAGTAGTGTATAGTAAATGAAGAAGCTGAAACAAAGGGCAGAATTGAATTTTCAGAAAAACTTGTGATGCTGTACGACACAAAAGATGAGCTTACAAAATCATTTAGGAAAAGATCACTGGAAAGGATTACAGTAAAATGTAAAGGACAAAGGGTAACAGTTCAACATGGAGAGGGATAAATTGTTTTTTAAATCACTATTTTTTATTACTGTCTATAATAAAGGAAAAAAGATGCAGTTTCTTGTTTTTATCGCAAATTTATAGAAGAGTTAGTAAATACAGTGAGCATACATAATATTATGGGATAATCTGGATAGATTTATGCATCAGAAAAATGTAATGGATGTAATGAAGGCAGAAAATGTCATGCATTTTAATATCTGGAGGGCTTCAGCCTTTGTTGAAGGCTGATGTCGTTTTGCAGAGGAGTCTAAATGACCCTTTAATTATCTGAGTATTTTTCTAGTGTTTTGCAGCAGGACTGTGTTATGTCTACGTGTATGTGACTATTTAAGTGACTGATACAATGTAGCTCTTAATTTCAATTTTGTACTGTTTCCATCAAGGAAGTCATATTCCAAGAACATTAAGACAGCAGAGTGATTTGTGTGTTCTTGATTTAGCTACATGTTCATCTCTGCAACAAGAAGTTCACGTTATCAGTGTTACAAATTGGTAGTACATGGAGAGGTATCTGGAATGTGTGGATTTGTTTCTGAAAATGTAATATGCTAGCAAATCTAGATCTGTGCTTTAGATAGAATGAATAAAGGCAAATAGTATATTGTAACTAACTTCTCCCTTCTCTTTAATTTCCCAATAAATATCTGTGTCAGTTAGTTCTCCCCTGTCAGAAGCATATGGTAGCACCAGGGAAGGCACAGAATGGATAGAAAGTAATTTACTGCTGAAAATAATAGTAATTGCTCCACTGAACGGGCTTTAATCATGATTTTGCTGCAGTCTTCAAATTCTGAACTATATTTTGTTGATATATCTCTAGGAAAAAATACCAGTCCCTTCACCGTGGTCCAAATTGCTTATGATTTCAGTGCCTCAGTTTCTTCTGAAACTTAACCTTCTCAAATTTGTAGAATTGTTCAGAGTAGCCAGGGAGAAGCTGCATTTGTTCTTTACGCCCCACTCTGCTCCCAACATGACACTGTGTGTACGTCACCCAGAATTAATTCCTCACTGACCCCTGTTGTCTTCAGAGGAGAATGAGGCTGGTGCCTGATCTCAGGAGAGTTTTCCATGAGGCTCTTTTCTTCTTCAGTAGAGGAATTTGGCCTATTTGCTATTCAGAGGCTCAGCAGGGACAGAGGAGAAGCACCTCTAGCATCTCTGGCTTGTTTTTGTGAACAGAGGGAGCACTGTTGGTGCGCTCCAAGCATGCATCACATGTGCTTCTGCAAGAAGGTCAGACCAAGCTTTAACATAACAATTTAGCTCCACTATGATTCTTAAAACTTATTTTTAATTAAAAATGAGATAATGCCATTAAAGTTAACTCTTCATGATAATGTATTCCAACACCATTAGCAGGCCTGAGCATCTAGTGTGTGCAAGTCTTGATTTTTTCTGAATTGACAATTTAAAGAACACCCACCAAAATATTAATAATAAAATGCGTCATGAGTGATTAACAGCCTGTAGTCTAGCATAAACCTTTTTTTTTTTTTTGTGGAGGACTTGTTTCCAAACAACTAACCCCAAATAGATTAGTCATACTATGCTAGGCGTTATTGCATCTCAGTGTTACCTCAATTTACATTTTCCTGTCAGATAACAGTTTCCAGAACTGCATGAGGCATGTAGTTTACAGTATTGTGAAATGAAGTCAGCACTTTTAGGATTTTTGCTAAAGTTATTTGACATTTTCTTTAAAAAGAAATGATTCTGTCTTAACCTCCGCATTTTCTGTCTTGCAAGAATTTTGAGTCTTTTTGTTTCATTATTGACAATTATTTATTTTGAGAAGGGTTGAAAGTGAGACTCTAAAATTGTTTCAGTTACTAAAAAAATTTTTTTACTCACTTCATGTTCCTCTCTGCTGTATTTCTTATGTTGTGTCATCATTTGAACCTTGCTGACCTGAAGTGTGTGATACGTAGCCAATTTGGAGGACCTGCTAAGAATGGAAGAACTGTATAAGGGGGCTGAATAACTGCAGAAGTTTAAATTGTCTAAGAAGACACATTTTCAAACAGGAAACATTTTAGTTGTAGTGCCTATGTAGTTGGAGACACCAACTACCTGAATATTCCAGTTCTCAAAAGTATCGTTCCAGTGGAATGTCAGATTCCACCAAGAATGCTGAGAGCTTCTACTTCCTGTATATGGCTATATTCAGCTCAGTGAATTTTATCCAGTCAAAAATTGATTTTTATGACTGAAGGGCAACTCTGCCCTCCTCATTGACTGTGGAAAGATGAATTACAGTCTGTTTCCCCTGGAGTCTCTCAGGCCTGATCTACGCCTTGGAAGTTTTGTTGGCAATTTACTGGGCAATTAAATTCTCAGGAAGTACTTCAAAGGAAAATGGATGTTTGGCTGGCAGGAGTGGATGTTTTCCAGCCAAAGAAAAGAGAAAAATGTTGCAAGGAAGATTTAAACCCTGTAGGTATATATTAAATAACCTACCACCAACTGTCGGGTCTTTCTACTAGTTCAAGTGTGTTCAGACAGGTTTCTCCAGTCCACCACATGAAATGGCAAGCTCACAGGTTTGGAAGGCAGTGAATCCTTCACATCTAGAGCAGCAGACCGCAGAAGGATAATATGCTCCCACCCATTAATGTCTTTCAAGTAGTTGTAGAGGTTATAAAGTGGAGCCATACATTGAATGATGGTGTGGAATAGCATAAAGCAGCCATTCATCCAAGACAATATTAATTGCCTTGGACTGCTTGCAGAGCCCTGAAGAATCTGACAACTTCAGTTCATGCAAATTAAATGGATTAAATTTCTTACCATATATTTTAACATTTTTTTCACTATACTACTCCATGTCTCATTGATTCAGCCAGTAGAATGTTTGCTGTTGAAAGAGTAAAGACAGTTGTTTGTCGATTTGGGGCCTTTGGGATCCTTTCCAGAGCAATGAGGTGGTTCAGGAATGTGGAAAAGTGACATGTTTGTGAATTATATTAGTTGATATAAAATGCTGGAAAGACACAAAATGTTCATGCAGCCTAAAGATGTTAAAGTGGTTGTGGGATTTAATGGGAACTATAAAAGAGTTATTTTTCTACATTAACATTTGAATCTTGTTTCTTTCCTTACACAGTTCCCACAGAACACTACCTGGTGTAAAATACAATTGGGATTCACATTTTCACGTGAATGCTGCTGTCAATTTTTAACTTAGTTTATAAGTAAGCTTTTAGTCTGGAGGTTCTGTAAAACCAATTTGCTCACTACAGAAGTATCCTTTGTTCAGACAACTGAAAATTAACACAAGTCAAGAAAAGCTGATGGAGCATTGTTTTGACTCCATTTTGGCATCCGTGCGGAAAAGTGAATAGCTTAAGCCTAAACTGGAAGGAAACTGGATCCACGCCTGTTCTTTTCAAAACCAAAGTAGTCCTTCCAAAGTGTTTGAGGCTTGTTTGCTGGTATCAAAGAAGTAAGTTATGGAGAAGATTTTGAGAGCTTGATTCTTCATATTGCTGTTCCAAAAATTGTGCAGGTAACCTCTATGAAGTTGCAGGAGGGTTTGTCATTGATGCAAGGTAATTTTCATTGATGTAACTGTTTCACTTAAAGGTCCAAGGAGAATTCTTAGTTTTATTCTTCTCGCAAGCACCTTGTAACATGGTCTGCTCGTTAGCAAGTGGGACAGAGCACTCATAAGGACCAGAAACAACTAATGTATCAGAGTATTGGGTTCCTGTTATGGGGCAGCCCTACACAAGAAGATACCTGGAGTTTGACAGTGTACTCCTTATTACTAACACTTCTCTGTTGTATATACTTCATACAAGCAGTTAGGTTTTCTTGAGTGCACAGTGGCCCAGCTTATGGAGTAATAGAAACTCGTGAGTGTCTCTTGATTAGGGCCTTTTGCTAGCTTAAACATGAAATGCCAAAGGTCTGCTATACAGGTTTCCTCCTACTCTGCAGCTGTATGAGCACTGGAACAGGCTCCCCAAGGAGGTGGTCACAGCACCAGCCTGTCAGAGTTCGAGAAACATTTAAACAACACTTCCAGGCACATGGTGGGATTCTTGGGACTGTCCTGTGCAAGGCCAGGAGTTGGACTCGATGATCCTGATGGATCCCTTCCAACTCAGCACATCCTATGATTCTGTGATTCTACCACACTAATGTACAAAGTGTTGCTGCATCCTTTTTCCATATTTGAAGTCATTATATGTTCTCATCACTGCACAAAAGGTTTGCAGCTCTCGTTTCTGGTTCCATGCTGATATAATAGTACTTTAAACTCTCGGGAGAAAGAATTAAAAAACTTCCATTAGTTTCTGGTGTCTAGGGTAGGTATTTCCTCGCTGAGATAACTGGCTGTTTGAATACTATACAAAAATGTGTCTTTTGTGTTCACTATAATAAGGGACATAGATGCCCAAACCAACAATGTGAATTACTCTTATGGTGTTCAGTGCTCGAAAACCTGTGTCTGTTGTTTCTGGGTTTGATCCAAGGTGTTCAAATAGGATCTTGTGTCTTGTGTATACAGTATTTCATCTTCTCAGCTCGTTCATTGTCGAGTTATTACATACCTCTGAGTTGCATGGGATCCAGCGTTGAATGACCTAACTGGTCAAGAACACGGTTTTCTTCCCTGGAAAAGTACGAATAAACAAATATATGAACTCTGAGTTGCAGACTGTAGCAGCAAACATTCCTGCACCCGTGATTGTTCTTGCCGCTGCAGTAGCCCATCTTCTCTTGTAAAGGTTCAGCTCTTCTCCTACACCTGTTGTTCAGTGGAGAGCTCTGCTGTAGGTCTTGCCTTCAGGAGAGCTTCAAGAAGAGATATGGTACAAGAAGTGAGCCTGTGAGAGAAAGGTTACAAAGAACACAGGCCTAGGACCCAAACAGACTGTAGGGCAATATGTTGTGTGTGCCTTGTACCTTGACAGGTGTCAGCACTTATCTCTGTTAGGCGTGCAGTTACCATCCTTGTCTGTTTAGTACAGTAACTGCCTGTGACATGTGGTGTCTGACAGTGGCTTCTCTGTGGAGCCTGTGAAATACAGTTGGCTCAGCACCTTTGCTCTCAGGCACTCTGTTGCGCCCTGCTTTCTTCTCACAGACCTCAGGAAAGCTGATTACTTGACCTGTACTCCTCTCCAGAATTTAAATCGCATTGGTTCAGCACAACTTCCATTTTGTCTCCAGGAGGAACTCATTTTGTACCTGGCTGTGTAGCTCCTTTCTTACTTGTGCTCATCCAGGTGATAACCTTATTTGTTTTGGATGCATTCATGTCTAGTTGAACTTAGCAGCAGAATTCCTATTGACATTACTAAGTTAGGATATAATTCATTACCTTTGGGTGTCTGTGGTGAGGTTCCATTCATAGTGGTGTGTGAAGACTGATGGAATTAGGTTCAGAATATTTCATTTACTTCCCTAGTTGATTTCGTGAAGCTCTTTCCATGTGTTCTAGTCTACAGAAGTAGGAAGATCCAGACAAAGATGACTATGTTTTTTTCAGCAGAATTAATTTGAAAGGAGAGTGGCCATGACAGGATATGGAAAGCTTTCTGTGATACAGTGTGTTCTGATTTTGGCTTGGATAGAGTCCATTTTCTTCACAGGGACCGGTATGGGGCTGTCTTTTGGATTTGTGCTGAACACAGTGATGGTAATATGGAGATGTTTTTGTTACTGTTGAGCAGGGCGTACACAGAGCCAAGGCCTTTTCTGCTTCTTGTACTGCCAGGAAGCTGGAACTGCATGGGAGGTTGGGAGGAGACACAGCCTGGACAGGTGACCCCAACTGAGCAAAGGGAGATTCCATATGACATCATACTCAGTAGATACAGTGAGGGAAGAAGGAGGAAGGGGGGGATGTTTGGAATGATGGCATTTGTCTTCCCCAGTAACCAATACACGTGACGGGGCCCTGCTCTTCTGGAGATGGCTGAACATTGCAGGGCAGTGAAGTCATTCCTTTTTTTTTTGCTCTGCACGGCTTTCGCTTTTCCTATTAAATTGTCTTTATCTCAACCCATGAGGTTTTGCCCGTCCAATCCTTTCCCTGATCCTACTTGTGAGGGAGTGAGGAGTGGCTGCTGTCTGGGGTTAAACCACAACACAGTGACATTTTATACAGCAAACACACTTGGCCCTTCGTTGGGCATTATCACTGGGTAGCAGTTATGAAGCCATTGTTTTCTGTGATACCATAATTCTTCACCATTCATTCACAATAGGAAGTGGCTGAGGGAGCACAACATCCTGTGTCGATATAATTAGCTTTCTAACATATGATTTCTCAAATTTGGTGTAGCTAGCCAGGTGTTCTTTAAACAGCTGAACCAGCAAAATGTCTTAAAGCCTATCAGCTTCCCTGACTTTCTCCCTGTTCATGGGTATTGCCTTCCCATGATAGCCAGCTAAATCACTCATTTCATATTTCACTTGTTTGAATCTTATGAGTTCCTTTGTTAATTGAGCCAGCTGGAAGAGAACATTTGTCCGTAACATTAGAGAACCCATAGTATGGTAAGGATGAAATTAAATCGGGCACAGACCTATAGTGGGGAACCAGAAGCCATTATAACTCAATGAAGATGGGATGGTTTTGCCAACTGGAACCTAGTCTTATCCTGTGAACATCTAAGGATAGAAACCTAAACGTTCTGGCCCTGAGCTTATTAGGCAGAGGCAGGAAGAGGGACCTCAGCTTTCAACAGAACTGAGGTAAAATCTCACTGACCCTAGAATGTAGCTGTGTGGGCACTGTCATCAGAGGGGAAAAGTGCTTACAGTATCACTTTGCATTCACTTGGGATCAGTATTAGAATAGTATAAAGCAGTAGGTGATTTCAGACTTCTAATTAAACACCAGGGATTGCATTCCCTCTGTTGCAAAAGGTGAAATCTAATACTTGTGATATGAAAATTCTCCAGTTATGCCTTTTTCTGCAACCCTTGTAAGTCTTTTGTGAAACAGAAAAACTATTACATTGCAAAAGCATCCGTGGAGCATCTACATTTTCAGGCTTTTATTAAATGGTTAATCTATATGGGATTTGTGGAATCCAAAGCAGAAACATTGTTAAATAATGCATGCTGAGGAAAACATAATCTCATGTTTATTCCACAGAGGCTTTTGGTTTTGTTTTGGGATTCATGAACTCTCACGGGCCTTCTAAAAATTAGCAGATGTGAGTACTGTAATAGCTCAATAATGTAATCTGTCTGGCATCAGGAGCCCTCTTTTGCAGAAGCTAAGTGTCTTTTGATATGTGATGTGGTCCGATAATGTTATAAAGCTCTCTGGCTTCACCAGAGAGTAAATGACTGAGTATCAGCAGTTTGTAAAGCCTTTTAATACTGCTGAAAGAATAGATAATGACAGTGTACAGTACTAGAACAAAACAATAGAGACTGGGATATACAAAAGTTGATGGCCACTTAGTTTCTGAAATAATTACAGTTCATGTGGTTTTGGCTTTTACAGCTTTGGAGTATAAATTCTTTTTCTTTTTGTTGAATTTCTGTGAAGTGTTATGCAGGAAACACATTTCTGCAAGAAAACTGTCAAATATTTAGCCACAGAAAGCAAAAACAGTTCTTTGAATCCTGCCATCTAGTCATCTGTCCATATATTCATTAGTTTTTGAAATGCCACCAAAGCAGACATGAATTAAAAAGGAAAAAAGTTGTTTTGAAAGATGATATATCCTCCTCATGTTAAAATGTGTACTAGAGTTTTGTAAGGAAATTACTGACCTAATCTAGTGGCAAGATGGCAGAAGAAATTGAATATTCTGCCTGGCAAAATAAAAAAAAATTGAATCTGTGAATTATTCACAAAATGCTTTTGTTTTGTAATTCCTTTAAAGCAAATCGTGATAGTGTAGAAAAAAGGATGGGCAGACTCTCTGGGAACAGTAGAAAGTCTCTTTTGTGTCTACCTACTGCAGCACTCTCTGTCAAATGGCAAAAGGAAAAGCTCTACCTACTGTCACTGCCAGTATCTCTGTACAAAAAGTGTACTTCCTGTCATCAAAAAAAGTTAACGTGCTTTTCATTGCATTCTGTACTCAGTAAGATCATGCGTAAATTGATTTTGTATTTCCGAGTACAGCACCTTTAAACCTGCAACTAGCTTAGTAGAAAACTTCCTGCGAAAGTTCCTGTGCCCATTGACATCCTTCTATTATTGTTAGTAGTGCATGTGGTAGTTCTTTCCTGTTTGAAGTACCTGTCTGCCTTTAGAGAGCAAAATAAATGGTTATTTATTGTTATGAGATGAAGCTTCCTGATGCTGATAGACTTACTTAGCTGCTGCAGTTTGTCTTGACAAAACTAAACCGAGCTGAATGCTTTTCCTCTCAGAAACATTTCTCCACAGAGAAACCTCCAAACAAATAAAGGATTCCTGCAGATTTGAAAAGATGACAGCTGGCATGTGTGTTCTCACCGACAATACCGAAAGAGTGGGAGAAGCTTGCACAGAGCCTAAAAAGTGTCAGTGGCCTGGGCAAAGTGGAGGCAGTGAGCTGCTTCACTAGGGTGCTGCCTGAAAAGACCATGAAGCTTTGAGCACAAAAGTAGCACTGGATTAATTTTTGAAAAAAATGTCACATTGGACTCTTATAGATGAATTAAATGTGTTTTTAAAATCTCCTTGTTGGAATAACCTGCTCAGTGGGATGCCTCTTGGCCAGCATTCATGTCAAAAGCAGTATTTATCTTCTTTTACTGTATTGACAGTGCTTTAAGAGTTTCTTTTTCCTTTTTTTTCTTCCTAAAAGGACAACAGCAGTTGAAATGAAATTAGTAGCCAGAACCTTTTGCAAATCTTTTTTCTCCTATGAGCTTTTTTTTAACATGGCACACGGTTTAGCAATCTATTTGGCAAAAATAGATTTAAAACTCTAGAACTGGCTCAATGAGTTCTAATGGAGAATATTGGGTTAATTCTCCCTATTTGTCACGTTCTAGAATGTTATATTAACCTAACAAATCTTCCATCAGTGATCTGTCTTTGCACTCCTTTTCCATAAATACCTTAAATATAATTTTTTCTATTCCTTTTTAATAGCTGATTTGACTATTGGGTAACTTAATGATACAATTTGCAAACTAGTGTGCAAATGGAAAAGCTCTGTTGTGCCAGATGTATTTAAGATTCAGTCAGCACAGGAATTGCAATCAGGGTGTTTTTTTAAAGGAGTGTACTCATCACAGCAACAAATTCTCATTATGTTGAGAAATATAGCTCCAATTTGTTACAGGGCAGACTAAATATTTTCACATGTGTATGAGTGTGTATGTGTATATATATACACACACACATGTATTATTAATTCTGTAAATATATAATGTTAGTAACTTTATCATTTATGTATACAATGATTTTTATAGAAAAATAGAATGATTTGGGTTGGATGGGACCATGGGCAGGGACACTTTTACACTAGACCAGGTTGCTCAAAGCCCCATCCAGCCTCTCCTTGAACACTTAAGGGATGGGACATCCACACCTTCTCTGGGCAACCTGTTCCAGTGCCTCACCATCTTCACGGTAAAGAATTGCTTCCTGATATCCAATATAAACCTACCTCTTTCAGTTTAAAGCCACTCCCCCTTGTCCTGTCACTACTTGCCCTTGTAAAGAGTCCTTCTCTAGCTTTCTTGTAGGCCCCTTTAGGGGCACTTGTAAGTCTCCCCAGAGCCTCCTCTTCTTCAGGTTGAACAACCCCAATTCTCTCAGCCTGTCTTCATAGGAGAGGTGCTCCAGCCCTCTGATCATCTTTGTGACCCTCCTCTGGACTCGTTCCAACAGGTACACATCTTTCTTGTGTTGGGGACCCCAGAGCTGGATGCAGCACTCCAGGCGGGGGTCTCATGAGGGCAGAGTAATGGGGGAGAATCACTTCCGTCTCCCTGCTGGCCACGCTGCTTTCATGCAGCCCAGGACACATTTGGCTTTCTGGGGTAGAGTGCCCATTGCCAGGTCGTGTTGAGCTTCTCATCACTAAAACCCCCAAGTCCTTCTCCTCAGACCTGCTCTCAATCCATTCTCTGCCCATCCTGTACTTGTGCTTGGGATTGCCCTGACCCAGGTGCAGGACCTCGCACTTGGCCTTGTTGAACTTCATGAGGTTTGCACAGACCCACCCCTCAAGCCTGTGAAGGCCCCTTTGGGTGTCATCCCTTCCCTCCTGCATGCTGACCACAGCACACAGCTTGGTGTCGTCAGCAGCCTTGCTGAGGTGCACTCGATGCCAGTGTCCGTGTCACTGACCAAGACGTGACACAGCGCCGGTGCCAACACTGACCCCTGAAGAGCACCTGTTGTCCCTGGTCTCCCCTTGGATATCGAGTCTTTGATCACAACCCTCTGAATGTGACCATTCAGCCAATTCCTTATCCACTGAGTGGTCCATCCATCAAATCCAGCTATCTCCAGTTTAGGGACAAGGATATCATGCAGGACAGTGTCAAATCCAGGGAGATGATGTCAGGTGCTCTTCCCTTATCCATCGATGCTGTCATCCTGTTGTTTGTCAGGCACAGTTTGCTCTGAGTGAAACCGTGTTGACTGTCACCAATCACCTCCTTGCCTTCCAAGTGTCTTAGCATTGCTTCTGGGAGATTCTGCTCTCCATGATCTTGCCAAGCACTGAGGTGAGACTGACCAGACTGTAGTTCCCTGGGTTTTCCTTCATTTCCTTTTGTGAAATGGGGGTTATATTTCCCCTTTTCCAGTCAGAGTGAACTTAACTGGACTGTCACAGCTTCTCAGATATGATCGATAGTGTCTTAGTCATAATTTTCCTGTCTTTAGAAATAAAAGCCTTCAAATACAAAATTTATGCTATTTATAAAAGACATCTCGTTAAATATATGTGAAGGATGGTACTGTGTTAGAATTATTTTGCAGGAAACTGCATACATTGGTGTATGGTAATTGCCTACACTTTCTTGAATTATTTTATTCCCAATAAACCAAATACACTAATTTATTCAAGTACAATTTAAAAGGTTGGTGGATATAAAACTCAGTCAGGGAAATCCAATAAAGGTTTGACATTCCTTTTACATGACTTATGGAGTTTGCAGAATATATTGCTTCTCTTCAGAATTAAAAATTCACATATCTAACAGCCTACACTAGGAGCAATGCTGCAACTCATTAGAAAGAAATACAAGGACATGCTTTGAATCATAAAGATGGGAAAAATAAAATGTCAACGTTTTTGATAAAAATGTTCAGTGAAGTTTATGAATGCATCTGTCATCTCATGAAACGTGTCTGAGACATGGTAAGAGAAAAATCAACATGGACTTTACAGGCTGCTCTGCTCTTGTGATACTGACATGTCACAGAAAGTATGTGAGAGCAGGAGATCCAATTCTGTTCTCTTCTTCCCTGCGTGTGTTAGAAGAAATTCTGCTGAGGATAGTACAATTCTGTGCTTGTGAAACGATAGAAATAAAGTAGAACTCAGTCCAAGTCAGTGTTCTTGTTAGCAAGATTGTTACACCTGGAGTCAGTTTTCTATGAGGTAGAAATTTTAGTGTAGGATTTTTAGTGTTAGGAGTACTATAGGGTTGTTTGTTTATGGCATCCAGCAGTTGAATGTGTTTAAACCTGAAAGTTTTACAATCTGGAAGGAAATGGGATGCTATAGTGAAAAGTAGTTTAAAAAGAAAGTATGGCTGTGACTCACAGACACATGGAGAAACCGTGTCCTTGCTGAAGGTCATGGAAAAGAATCTCTGAATGAAAGTCATTCAGAATAATCAGCTGTTCAAAATACTGGACGGCTGATTAGTCTGAATGAAAAAGCCAAGCATAAACAAAATTTGAAGACTGTGACAGAATTCCTTGGGAAAAGCAGTAAATCTGCAATTCTGAGAAGTTCTTCCCATAACAAAGTAGGTGGGAAAAAAAAGCCTATTTGGGAGGGGATCTTTGAGGAACATATTTTAACTTTTGTGTTATGTTTAACTTTTTATGGTTTATGTTTAACTTTGGTAGTGATTTGAAAAATCAATGGATGTTGCTGACTCACTATTCATTGAGTCAAATGGATTAAGTCAGAGATACTAGGATCTTTATTTGAATTTTAAAATTAATATTACATACCTGTTTTCAGATGTTTGACTCTACTTCAGAAGTAATTGTCCTCGACTCTGCAGAGTATTCCTCACCAATGCTTCAGTAGGGAGGAACAGAGTCAACATAGAGTGATGGGAGTACTTCAGCATTACATTCACCTCACTCAGATCCATGAAGACTTAGGCTGGGGGTACAGTTTCACATCATGCTTTACCTTGTTTAATTTCAGGCTGTCATCCAAAAGAGGTAGTTCCTTTGAGGAAATCTCTGTCATGTCAGAACCTAATCTTTTCTTGCAGAGGTTTGTTTTCTCTTGGATCAATGAACTGATGTAGCTCACTGGGGATGCCACAATTCTTAAATGCGAGGGGAGAGGGCAGGAGCCTGCTGTGAGGAACGGAAGAGCTCAGGACCTCTCCATATCTTCTTGACAGCTACTTCTGTTTAGATCAGAGCAAGTCTAGTGGGAAAATCCACCCTTAAATAAAGTACCAACTTTTTCATTTAAGTAAAAGGGAATGCTAACGGGAGCACTAAGGTCTGTGTTCTGTACTCTAAGGGAGTATAGCCAGTGAATAATGGATAGCCCTAATTCCACCCCTTCGCACACAGACACACACACACACACTCTCTCTCTCTATTTCGATTTCTGGAAATCATTTCGGTATATAAATCTGTGACTCTGCCCAGCAAGCCAAAGAAGAAAAGTTGTTGTTCTAGTCTCTGTGAACCTCACTTTTTCCATACCTGCAGTTGTTTAGGCTATAGGGAAGGTTTAAGTACTGAAAAGTACCTTCTAATAAAATACTTCAATGATCAAGAGATGACAGTGATTTCTGGCAAATAAAGGGGAAACTACTTTTCTAACCTGGCCTTTAGTGCTTTTATAGTAGCAAAACCAATTGTGTAGCTAAGTTCATTTCTACCCAGCAGTCAGGTTAGTTCAGGTTTAATTGTATTTGTTTTCTCAACTCAGATTTTACTGGGAGCTTTTTTTTGGTGCCAATGTCTTGACTCAAATACATTGAAGTGGTTCATTTTGTTAAAACAGTAGTTTAACTATACTTCTGTCCATTTAAAATCTTTTGAGTCTTTCCTTCCTCTTTCTGTTTTCCCCATGACATTCGATATCTCTGCCAAACCAGTGTAATGACTTAGGTAAACTTTCTCTGATTAAACATGTGAGAAAGCATATGCGTGAAGTTCAGAGAGTCTTGGTCATGCCAACTCTTGACTTTATGTCTGGAAATTCTGGTCTTTGACATTAAACAAAAGGTATATCATACTTTTCCCAGCATATACTGATGTGAATACATCCTGCAGCATTGAAAATAGCCGAGATTATCAGCCATTGTGGGAAAAAAGGAATGTGGTTTAATTAAGCAGAAATTTATTATCCTATCTGGCAACTACCCAGCAGCAATCATATGTAAAAATCCATTTAATCTCTTGGACCCAGCCTAATGCTGGGAACTCACTATCAAGATTAAACAAGAGTGAGAAAAGATCTTATTTCACCTTTACCTTCTCCATGATTTAATGGAGGATGCTTCCAGGCAACTCCTTTTTAAAGAAACCAGCTCCTGTTACAGAATGAGTTATGAAGTTAAAAACGAGACATGAGTATGAATGCAGAGATCCCTGTGATGCACTGTGAAAACCTGTACACATTTTTAAAACAAAGATAAGGGGTACAAAAAGGTTGGTTGCCTTCATGTTCCACTTGCATTTCAAATGTGAGAAAACCAAAACACTTAAAGATATGAATCTTTAAGGAGACACAGATTCTTTCCCTTTTCTGCTATTTAAGTTTATAGGAAAAGTATTCACATGCCCTCCTGAAAACCTCTAAATGATGCTTGTTTTCTGCTTTTTCCTCTGGGAAGAGGAATCTTGCAAGGGTTTCTTTGCTCATTGCTGTCTGGTGACTGCTGCACAGGCAGCCCTTCCATAACTTTGATCCAATTTCGTCTAAAATTCAGTGCAAAACCCCAGCAAAACTAAACAAAGAAAACTCCAAGCAAACCCACAAATGTAGAAAACCTCAACACACCCCCCACACCCCCATCCTTAGGACTTCTTTATAGGTCTTGAATGAGTAACACTGTTTTCATGCATTTAGAGATGAAAGTTGATTCGCTACCTTAAATTTTTACTCAGACAGGAAGTGAAGCTATTCATTTCAAGTTAAATGTTGCCTGGAAAATTTGAACCTAACTGAATTGTAGAATATAGTTATGAATTTAACTTGTTGTTTAGGCTAGAAACTGGTGAGCTACTTACCAAATCATTGCAGTGAAACAGCTTGAGTCAAGTTTCTGCAAGGAAGGAGTGAGGACTGGGAGAGGAGCTGCCCTGATTTTGCAGCCTGGGTTTGCCAGTCATTCTCAGGTATTGTAGCCGACCTCTGTGAGAGGGTATTGCTGAGTTAGTATGTTATCATTCTGACAGGAAGAAAAGCCATGTCTCAAACCCTCTTCTTCAATATGAGGTGGACTGTTCTTACTCAAGGTCTGATTAAGGTTTTTCCCCTTGATGGGCTTTATTTCCCATCACTGATTCTCTTCATAGATGGCTACGCTCTCAGCAGTGTGGAGAATAGCTTTTCTGTCAGTCTGGTGGTGCTGGCTAGCTTACAGCTTTTGTGAAGGAAGGAAAGGCAGCCCCTTTCTGTCTTCTGGAAAGAATGGTGCTTAGGAGAAATCAGGGTGAGGGAGGGAGGGATGCAGTACATTCACAACTGCTTGTCTAAGGAAGGTCTTGCTCCTTTTTGGAAGGAGGCTCTCCAGTTCTGTAATGTGCTTACATTGTGGCACCCTCAAAAACATCAGGAACCTACCTGGTGGGTAGAGTTGCCTTTTTATTTGTGCTACATCCATGTGGTCTGTGTAGCATTTCCCAGGAGCCCTACCTTAGGTTTCAACTTCTTCCCACAGGCCATATGGAAAATTTGGTAAGACATCCCCATTTCCATATGTCTTGATTTCCAGAAGTACTGCTTTGAGATACGTTATTCTTTTGAGCAAATCTGAACTGGGGATTGAAGCTGTGGAACCCTAGGGAATAATGCCTGGAGGGAAGTTAAAGGTGAGACTGAATACCAGACTGGTTTCAGAGATGTAAGAAGAGAAGATCAAAAATTACTTTCTTCCCTATGGTGCAGTAGTTTCTACATGTCCTTACAGACCCAATTAAAATAACATTTGATTAAAATGGATACAATAAAGCACAGTTTTAAGTGGTACTGTATCTCTGGATAAATTGCAAAACCACCAACATTTAATTATATATTAAAGATTAAAGAGTACTTTCTGGTTTTAGTTATATTACAGTTTCTCTGGTGTATAAGCAGTAAGGCAATTTAATGTAAAATTAAAAATCCCGGGACAACAGCATCTCTCTCAGTTCAAATTAGCATGTCTGAGAAAATAATTTTAGCCTTTAATGTTGATTTATAGCAATTTTTCATTCTTTATGTGCTGAAACCCAAAACAGTGTTATGCTAATATGGCTGTATCACCTGCAGGTGTTGCTTGAGAGTTGAGTGAACAGTCCTTTGTATTTTCTTTGAAGGATCAATATTTCAAGATGTGTGAAGGAGAAGGGTCTGACTGACAAGCTGCCTTGATACACTGTTATTCTAACTATGACTGGATTGACTGAAAATTGCCTCAAAGAGTAAGATAATTTATAAAAACTATAAAGCGTAGCCAAGTGTTTGAAGTAATCAAAGCTAATGAGGAATGATTTATTTTCGCTTTTTAAATGTCTTGCCTTCACTGTTATAGTTTCTTGAAGTTTCTCTTTCTGAAACGTTCATATTTGATACTGCGTTTGCATGAAAAAGATGCATTTGGTGTTACAACTGCAAAAAAATTAGAGCTGGCAAATGGAATGAAATAATTTTTAATAGTTGTGCTGTGAGTAATTACTCTTGCTCTTGTACCTGTATAATTGGAGAGAAATTTGGTTTTCATTTTTCGTGTATGTCTAGAAATTGACCAAATAACCTGGCTTAGGAAGAAATGGTAGTGTGGAAAGAAAATGGACACATAATTATAGAACAGTGCCTTTCCATGAGAATAGGAATTCAATTCATTTCAGCGCTACCTTGTTTCTCTGCCTGGACATATTGTTGTAAAAAGCAGATATTAGTTTGGAAGCCTCATTGTGTAAAACAAATATTATATATGTATATATGTAAATAAGCTATTTTTATTTTTGAATCATTAAATGTAGTCATTCTCTAGTGTGGATTCAATAATATGCTTATCAGCCTGCTAGTACCAATTTACAGTCTGGTTTACAAGTTGTGTGGTGAAGTGATTTTGCAGAACTAACGATAGAATTTCAGGATTTTTTTTTTTTTTAGTTATTTTGGGATTTTGTATTGTGTTTTCCTCTTGCAATGCTCTTTTTCCTTCACCTTGAAGAATCTTTCTTTAATTCAGTATTTAGTATTATTTTGTGGGAGGATATAATATATGCTTAGAATAGTGTTCATATAATGAGTGAGAGAGAGTACTTTTAAAGGAAAAAAGTTTTTAATCATCCATTGGAATGACTGTGCAGAACTGTGATGAGCTTAATTTAAAAAGAAAAAACTATTCTTGCAATGTGTACTGTTTGCATTTGAGATTTTGGGATAAATTAGTTTTAAAAAGTCAAAGAAACCAGTAGTGAGCATGGCAGTATGGAAGAAATTTCTTTTATCTCCTCAGTGGTAATATGAATGTGAAATTCAAATGATTCTGTGAACAATGTTAATTTTTACATCAAAGTGTAATGTTTACTTACATAATAGATCTGAAGTCCTGGGTAAATTTTTTTTGTTTCATTAATGAATAGCGTAGACATACAAAAAAAATATGGGGAAAGCTATTTCCTGGTTAGGGAACAAACTGGATTAACTTCTTGATGAATAAATGAGCTTTTTCACCCTTAAGGTTTGAATTAATGATTTTATAAAAAGGCATACTCAGGCTCTAGTTATTTGCTTTGTCCTATTCTGCTGGCTTAAATTGCACCTGAAATTACGTTATTTCAGTGGTGTTAAGTGCCTTCTCTGATTCTTTTAAATGGAAAATTGTAAATATTCCTAACATATAAAATATGTTTGAAATGAAAGAGCAGCAGCATGGAAATGTAGCTTAGCACAACCAATTTAGGTTTCAGTTTTTTTAATGATGTTTTAAAACTCTATTAGAAGCGCAAGATTTATTGTGAGAATTAAGCTGCAGGGTTTTATTTTTGATACATTAAACTAAAAAATACATTCAATTAAAAGCCATGCTAATCCTTTAGCATCATAATAGCAAAGAAATTTTTCACATTTACATAAATGTGAAATGCATAAAAATAGACATTCATTTATATTTTTGAAAAAATTCTCTTTTTTTATTCTTTGATAATGCAGATACAAGAAAATGGCTGGGGAACAGAGAGTTATCAAAATCAGCTGCAGTAAAGATTATAGAACAAATCTTAATCAAGCCAAGATTTGATTTAGCCGAATGAAGCCAGTCACAGATTTGATTGAATAACACTGGCAAAATGAAGGATAAATCCTAAAAATATGAATTTAAGTAAATTATATTTGTTATTTGAAGTCTTCCCCCTAAAATAACATAACAACATGGGTCTGTCCATTTAATGTGGTTTAATAATCAGTGTCAGTAAAACTGGCTAAAATCATTGTTTTAAACAGGAAGAAAAATATAGTAATATATGGAAAGAAGATGGTAGTCTTCTTTAAGTATGTGAACGTTTTCCTTCTTGCCTTTCCCATCCTAAGAAGTAGTGTTTATCTGGTGTCTTCTCAATCCCATTGCGGCGTTTTCCTTCAACAGCTGCCTGCCCTACACCTTCGCTCTTCTCTCCCCTCAACTCCAAGCTCAGAAAAGTGTCTGTCCTGACCTCTCTCTGGGTCAGTCTGCCACCTCACGGATTAATTAATTAACAATTAATATTTTTAGGCAGAAGGCAGTGCATCCAGATCACTCTCTGCCTTACTCCTGGACAATGTGAGAAACCCTGGCGGAATTTACCTGTGTTGTGAGCTCCCTGTGGAGGTCTTGAGGGCAGACAAGAAGTCTCCTTTGCTTTCTCAAGTGCTGGCCAAGTAAGCTCTAAATGATGGCAGCAGGCAGTGAGGTTGTGCTATTGTTCACAGCGTGGTTGTGCCATTCCCAGATGCTGTGCATGTCCTTTCAGGCCTTGCCCTGCTGTGTACGCCCACTCAAATTTCCACGATGTCCACAATAATCACAGAATGGGTAAAGTTCAAAGGGACCACAATGGGTCATCTGGTCCAACCTCTCTGCTCAAGCAGGGTTATCCTGGAGCACATTGCTCAGGATTGTGTCTAGATAGTTCTTGAATATCTTCAGTGAGGAAGACTCCACAGCCTCTCTGTACAATCTGATCCAGTGCTCAGTCACCCACACAGTAAAGAAGTTATTCCTTGTATTCAGGTGGAACTTTCTGTCCATCAGTTTCTACTTAATGCCTGTTGTCCCACTGCCTGGCACCACTGAGAGGAGCTTGGCTTCATCCTTTTGACACCCTCCCTTCAGGCACTGACAGACATTGATGAGTTCCCCTCTCAGTTGTCTCTTCTCAAGGCTGAGCACACTCAGCTCCCTCAGCCTTTACTTGCAAGAGAGGTGTTCCAGCCCCTTACTCATCTTTGTCACCATGTGTGGGACCCACTCCAGGAGCTCCATGTCTCTCTTGTCCTGAGGAGCCCAGAACTGGACACAGCACTCCAGATGTGGCCTCACTAGGGCTGAGCAGAGATTCAAGAAGAAAAAAAAGGAAACTTGAATGCCAACCTTCCCTGCTTCATTTTATCTATAGAACTGAGGTGTCCGGCTGCAGCAGGCAGGCTTTATGAAGGTGATGAAGTTAATCAGAACTTTGTGAGTTGTTATGAATTATTTGAGAGTGAGGGGAAATTAGAGATGCTCATATAAAGAAGTGATAAAAATTGCTTCAGAAATCACTTTCAGAAAATCTTGATATAGGCAAGCTCTTTCTGACCGCTGTTAGGACACTGGTCACCCCTGCACATATGATCCTCAGCAGCATTCCTGAGCATAGTGACCTGGCTGTGAAATGTACCACAACACTGGTGATATCGACAGACAAATTAAAAGTCGGTTCATTTACTTAAGTCTCACCTAATTCTGTTGGGAGCAGTGGAAGCATGAATTACTGCTGTTTAAAGCAGGAGCAGACTTGATTCGCACAGCTGTAATCATTGTGAAGATTATCAGCTCTCACTTTTAGAGAGAAAGGCAAGAATATTTCTATAGTGTTGAAGTGCTTGGATCAGAGTTCTCTGTTCATTTCAGTTTTTAATAAAACTGGGCAGATAACAGATGTAATTGTAACTACTTTAACAGAATTATTTAAAATTAGATGAGCAAGCAGGCTTTTACCTGTTAAATAGGTGCTGCACATAGGTGGCTAGTCCCCAACCCCCATCTCCAAAAAATGAACCCAGGGCAGCTGGCTGGAGTTGGTACAGTTTGTTCCCTCTGCACTGTTTACCCTCCTTTGTTCATGTACTGTTAGGGTTTTATATCTGACAGAATGCCTTAGCCCTCGGTTTCTGGCAATGTCCCTATTCTGAGTGACCTCCTCTTTAGCATAACTATTCCAGCATTTCATGCTAATATTAGTGATTTCTGCTCTACTTCCCCAAGGGAGGAGTTGCCCTGTCTGTGAATCTGATTCTGCTCTTTTGCACAGTATGGTTTTCACGAGACTATCTCCAGGATTGCGGGAATACTTCTGGACAGTCGGTGCTTTTGGGGTTAGCTGTAGGGATGCAAAGAAGGCAATTAACTAGTGTAATACAGAATGTATTATCTTCTCCTGAGGTAGCTCTCTGAAGCCCCTGCTCTGAATTCTGATGGGTAGAAAAAAATTAGGAAAGTAGAAAAAAAACCATCTGTTTCATCATATCTCTCAGGTAAAGAAATTAATATTTCAGGGAGTATTTCAACTGAGCATCCTCTTTGCATATTTGCAAGGAACTGAACTGGGAGTCTTCACTCAGGGTAAAGGTGCGTTTTCCTTCTGCCCACTCCACAGTTTTCCTTCTGGTTCTGTTTGCACACTATGGTATGGTTGTCATAGCAGGCTGATGATACATTGATATTTTTTCTCATAAGCACTATTTTGTTCTATTGCAAAACCTTTCAGAAGGAAAGAGATGGGCTACTTGAAAATGTTTGTCTTGTTGAAGTTTGTGCTGAATTATTAGTACTTAATGAGCGACGAGATCATTTGCATGCTCTAAAAGTGTCAAAACGTGAAGAGCTATCCTAATGATACCATCATCTGGGTACCTGTTTTTACCGTCCACGTGCTGTAAAAAGGTGTTTTCTCAGTTTATTTTCTCTCACTTACTCTGAATTCTTTCTAACTTACTGAGAATTGTAATGATCAAGCAGAATCCTTTCCTCTCCTTGATCCCCATATTCGGCGATTTGCTTCAAGCCAAACTAGCTGTCTCTAAACTGATGCAAGTTATGTTTTCTTTCCCTCCTTTGTAAACTCATGGTCTTCAGCGGATTCACTCAATTCAAGCACCTCAACCAAGTCTTTGAGAGGCAGTAAAGTGTGTATACATGCATAAGAGATGAAACGTATTTGTTCAGGCTCTAAAGGACTACTGAAATAGATGTCACTAAGCCATTGGCTTTATGTTCCATTCCATCATTTTTATGCGAGGAGGTAAAAAAGGTGAAAGAATCTGAATCCGATCAAGAATTTAGGACACCACAAAAGACCCAAGCAAGACTGAGACATCTGTTTAAATTTGCAAAAGTGCTGTTCAGATGCTGATTTGACTCTGGAGGCATCTAAACTCGCCAGGCTTACTAGGCTTACCTGCCTATTTGAGGGCTATCCGCAGCTTTGCTCGGCCATGTATGTAGTCACTCCAGCCAAAGCAGTTTATAATTTAAGCTGAGCAGGATCTAAAAAGTAAGTGCTGCTCTTTTTAAATCCTCAAAAGGGTCAAATCCAATATAGGCCTTCAGGGAATATGTAAGACAACTGTAAAAGGACAGATTAGCCTTGCTCCAGTGTTTTAAAAATCAGCTCTAAGTGGCTGCTCTAAGGAGTCAAGTCTGTGACACATGACTGAGCTTACAGGCTTACCTGCAGCCCTTAATTAGATATTTGACCTCTGTGCTTAGTTGTTTAGTGGTTTGGTTTTTTTTTCTACATTTTTTGGTGCTCATAGATTGTATTTCTTGAGCAGACAGTTGAAATGAGAGTGGAACTTTTGAGAACACCTATCCGTGCTTTTTTAGCTGTATCCCAGTGCTCATAGTGATTTACCAAAGAGATCCAGTTAGCAGCTCTGAAATTTTATAGTGTTCAGGGAAGAACAACGCAAACCCTGCTCAGTCCTGGCAGGGCCAGAGGAGTCAGCCTTGTGCAAGGGTGCATCAGGTCTGATGACCTGGTAGAAGTGCAGTTCGGTGGCAGTGGAAAATGGGTGGATAATTGAAGCGGTTCTCTGTTGCTGGTTCAGCAGCTGATGCTGAAGTTAGGCTGGAAGCAGTTGGATCTCATTGTGCTGGGGCTGTGCAGATGTACAGTCAGGACTGATACTCGTGTTGAAAGAGCTTCTGTTCCCATGGCAGATGTGTTGGTCATTGCCATGGTGGAGACAAGCAGGCAAATATTTGGGGTTTTTTATAGGACCAAGTCTTAGGAACAGAAACAGGGTCAGCACTGTTTTCTTATATACTTCACAGTAATTTTCTTCTCTTGCTGTTGTTTAATTATTTCAAGTAACATGACGGATTGGAAGAAAAATTATGATGCACCATATAAGGAGGGAAAGCTTCTTTAGTCATAGAAAGCATTAGTAGACACTGAATAATGTGTGTTGAAGATACATAATTTTACGTAATTCAGCAAGTCTAGGTGCGATGGGTCTACCTGTGAGTTCCGGAAGAGCCAGTGGGGAAGATATCTGGTTCACAGGTTTTCATTTTTAATATGTTCCTTAAGACTGGAAGAAAGCTGGTGTTCTGCCCAGATTCAGAATAGACAAGCAGATTGAGCAGGGTAAATATAGCCTGATATAAATCACAGTGAACATATGGAAAAAGCTGATTGGGGGCTCAGCTGATAGGGAATTAAAGGCCTTGAGTAAAATTGATTCTGCTCAGAGTTTTATGGAAAGTAGGGCTTATAAAACAAATGACTGACAAAAACTTGATTTTAATCTTTTACTATCTGATAAAATTACAAGTTCGGTAAGATGATGGTGTCAATGTAAAAGACTTTGATAAACATTTGACTTATTGCCATGTGAAACCAATTAATAAAAGCATGAATTGAACTATGTAACAAAGCAGACCAGACTTTGATGAATAACAAACCAGCTGGCAGGTCTTAATATAGGATTGTCAGTGAAGAAGTTTCAAGGACTAAGTGGCTTTCCCATAGTGGAAAATAGAGAGTGAGAGTAGAGAGACTGTAAATTGTGTCTGGATTGTGGAAAGGAAGGAGACAGCTATGAATGCTTAAGTACAGTCTCAGAGCCAAAACAGTAATGCTGAGTGTAGCGGCAGTTCAGGAGTGTAACCAGGCTGATGATTTTTTGCTGTAAATAGAACTGCTGAGAACATTTAAATTGTGGCACACGAGGCCATCTGCCTTTGTCAAAATAGCTTGAAAATGGCTAAGAGCATGTAAATATCTAACCCTAATAAGTACCTGAAGCATTTGAATTAGTCCTGAGGAGATCTTGTTGAATTCAGGAGTTCTGTCTGTGTAGTTTATTTTTCACCCAGTTCTCTTTAAATGGATGTCCTTATAGCACGTACAGCGTAGCCAAATCCAAAGCGATGGGCTTAAGCTTCATAAACAGGAGGTCACAGGAGATGATTTAATATTCCCTGATGACTTCAAAGGACAGATTTATTGTGATTGTGACAAATTAAAAACTTGGAGGAAAGCAGTGTAGTGTTTTCTAGGGTTCTAGAGGATGAGAAATGGTTCTAATTTGGTGTACTTTTAGAAAGCTTTAAAAATGATTTCTTTTTATGTGCACCTCTATTCAGGCACTCTAGAGCTATGTGTCCTGTGGTAAGTAGATTAGGACCATCTACCTGGAAACAGACCATAACTTGGATAATTTACACCCAATAGGTAAGAGATAGATGGGGAAAGCAAACCAGTGGGGGCCGAATTGACTGCAAGATTATTCAAGAGCAGAATTTTGAATACTGCTTGGGCCTGTTGACGCATACATGGGCCTGTAGTCTATTATGTCCTGCTACCTCCATAAAAATAGTTAGAATAAAGGCAATATCTAAATAGCATTATTGTTTCTATTTGTGCTGTGTTTGTACTGCTTTGGTAGTATAAGGCTGAGTGCATTGTTATCAGTTGCTATTTGAAAGATTTTAAATTAAATAATCATTTCCAATTAGAGTTTTTGATATGACCTATTATTGCAAATACTAGATAACCTAAAAAAAGAAGTGTGAAATTCGAAACCATTTGTTCAAAAATGTTTTAAATCATCTCATTAATGCTTGCATAGTTAGCGTAGTTGTGTAAAACACATAAGCCCTGTAAAGACCTTCTATTAAGTGGTAAGGCTATTGCAGTTGTCCTCAAAAGCAAGCGTTTTGTGCTTTTTGATTATAATCTTCAACGCTTTTTTTTTTTATGTACAAGTCATTAAGTACATTTAAGTCATTTGAAATTGCTTTTCACAGAAGACATAACAAGTGACATTTTGTTAAGTACACAGGAGGTACGGAGGTACAGAAAATCTTACTTTGTACAAATTGGTGACTAAACTCCTGAACGAACTGTCACAATATATGTGTTTTCCTATGAAAAGGGTAGGACAAAATGTCTGAGTTACAAGAGATCTTAAATAAATTATCTGGAGGAAAAGGCAATCTGCTGTATAAATATTTCAGGTTTTGCAACTGAAGCCTTTACATTGATCTGCGCTTAGAGGCCTGGCCTTATTTTGTAGCAGATAATGTTATGTCAAAGCAATGTTTAGTTCTACATAGCAGCTGTTGTATTCATATTAAATTATGCCAGATTTAATCTTGAATATATTCAGCAAGAGCACCCAGTTGTGCTGACAAACCTAAAATCATTTTCAGTGATGTTCTATCGCAAACCCTTTGGGCACATTGCCTCTCTGAGGTTCAATTCCCACATTATGTCCAAACATCCCAGCAGTAGATTCAATAGGTATCCTACTGGAACACTGCAGTAGCAGAAGTAGACAATATGAGACAATT
>VZTA01004926.1:0-116911 GCA_013398855.1 Mohoua ochrocephala | reverse complement strand
CGCCGCCCCCTCGGCCCCGCTCCCCCCGCGCCTGCCGCAGCCCGGGCGGAGAGGCTGTGCCAGCCCTCCGGGGAAAGGGCTGCGGCTGCCTGGGGCGAGGGGGGATTTGGTAAATCCGCGGTGGGCACGGACAGCCCCTGTGCAGCCTTCAGCCTGCGCCCGGTGCGGGCAGGGAATACCGCGAGCTGGAATAAACCATCGGCTCGGGCGTATTTTCAGTGCAGTGAATGTCCTGTGCCTGCCAGGTGCGGTGGTTGCTGCAGGCACGGGTGGCATTACGCTGGAGATGGGTGGGTGATAGAATCATGGAAGGTGATGGGTTGGAAGGGAACCTAAAGATCATCTACTCCCAACACCCCCTGCATGGGCAGGGACACCTCCCACTAGAGCAGGTTGCTCAAGGCCTTATCCAACCTGGCCTTGAACACTGCCAGGGTTGGGGCATCCACAACCCCCCTGGGCAGCCTGTTCCATTGTCTCTCCACCCTGACAGTAAAGAATTTCTTGCTAATACCTAACCTAAATTTCCCCTCTTTCAATTTGTACCCATCACTCCTTGTCCTGTCACTATGGTTCCTGATGAAGAGTCCCTCTCTGGCTTCCCTGTAGGCCCCCTTCAGATACTGGGAGGTCTCCATGCAGCCTTCTCTTCTCCAGGCTGAACAGCCCCCACTTTCCCAGCCTGTCTCTGTAGGGGAGGTGCTCCAGTCCTCTTCTCAACTTTGTGGCCCTCCTCTGGACTTGCTGGCGATGCCCACTTCTGTCTGAGGAGCTGTGTGGGCAGCCACGGATGGGTTTCAGCCCTAGCCAGCCCTGTTCCCGTGTTCCTGTGGATGGGTGCTGGTGTGTGTTTGCAATGATACAGCTGGTACCTCTTTCATCGGGGCTGTCCTGGACACCTGCAATGCACTCACACTGTGGCTGTGCAGCCTGCAGACAGCACAGGCCCTGGGAACCATCAGTTTGACTTAAGGCAGCCCTTGGCTTTGGAAGCAAGCCCCAAGTCTCCTAAGAAAATTCACCATGATTCCACACGAGACCCTGCTGGCAAGGCCGCGCAGCACCACGGCAGCGACAAACGCTTGCTGTAAATAGTGACATGCCATGGTTGGTGTGACTTGAGGTGCAGCGAATGCAAATAAAACCTTGTGCCACTGTTACTGCTGGTGCTCACGGTTGCTTTCTGCTTTTGCCAGGACCCAGCACTTGTGACATGTCTTGCTGCCAGGCTGGTGCTCTCTTACCGTGTGCAGGTGGCTCTATGGTCTGTAGCACAGCGTATAGTTACACCTCTTCCTTAAAAGTAATGTTGCTCCATTTTTGGCCCTCAGGGTATTACACTGGCTGTTACAGGTCATAAAAACATTTGCTTATGGCTATGGTAGGAAAACATGGACTTGGGCCCCTGACATGCAAATGTTAATATGATATATTTTGAAGCCAGGTCTGTCCCTCTGAGGAAGACTTGTGAGTCCCCTCTGCCATAGGCCAGCCCAGAAACTGGGGAGAGTGGGTAAACAGGAGGAATGTCTTTAGCCCCCAGTGCTAGTGATGTAAAAGTTAAAACCTAAGGCATCATTTGAAGAGGTTTCTCTTTTAGCCACACCGAGAGAAAACTATTTTTTATCAGCTTCACTAAATGCTGGATTGTGTGGCATGAAATACAGCTGGAGGACTCCTTTTGTCTTTCATAGAATGCTTCTGGGACCTAAAAACTTAGTAAAATATCTGACCAATAATAATATCACACATGAAAATAAAAATTTAATTCCTTTATGAAAAACTAACCACAAAGCTGTATCTATATCCTAAAGATGTCAATGTCAAAAAAGATCAGGACTCTTTTTCTTTATAGATATTAAAATAGCTCAGAAATAGAATCTTATCAACTGTTACAATTTCATTGTGAGTCCCACGGTGTTTGTAATTTTTTCTTTAAAAATCCCATCTCCAGTCAAATGCTTGTGAAAATTCTACTTTTGTGTTAAAAAAAAACCCCTCATACAAAAATCCTTTAGCAATCCCCACAGCTGTATAGAAGAGATTGTCTTAGCAACAACTCCCTGTCAGTTCTCAAAATCTCTCAAGGACCACAGATATTTCATTATCAGCCTTTTGATTGATGAGTTTATAAAATGTGGGTGGTTAGCGTGGTTCTAGAGATTGTTGATTTATTAACCACGAATGGTCTTGCAGGCTCACGTTTGAGAACTTCCACTTTAAACTCTGCAAATGTCCCAAGTGGACCCTGTAGACTTAGAAACCAGGAAATTAAAAAAAAAAAAAAGCAGGTTTTTTTTTTTCCTAAATAGTAAGATTTTTCAGGCCAATTAAGTGATTTTCCATACCCTATTTCATTAATTCAAATATCAGTTAAGTAATTATCCTTAAAACAAAGTGAGAAAATGAAGGATATAATTTGAGCAGAATCCTTTCAACATAATGCCTAGTAAGCTCTTTGAAAAAAATTCAGAAGGTGCTCAAAATAACAAAACCAGACAAATTTAATTATAGAGATAGGAATACTGAATACATCTTAAACTATATAAAGCTCAGCTTCATAATAGGGGAGTCTAGAAGCTTCAGTTTCTGAAGTTTACGAATCAAACTGTAAAAGCTTAATATGAAAAAAAACCTGTGTGACTATGCTGCACCAGAAAGCAAGATCTGGAGAAGGAGAGCATTCTAGTAAACTTGCTGAAGACCCTATTTCCCAGGTCCCATCTCCCTGGGAGACATTCATTCTGCTGCCACACAGCTGCACAGGAGGATCAAAAGTACAGAAAGCAACATCAATGCCATTATTTTTTGGCCTCTCAATAGTAGTAGGTTGGCTTTTGTGGGACCAAAAATGCAGAATAAATTGCTGCAGTAAGTACAGCATCAATAACTCACAAGAATAAATTCAGAGATTTGATATAGCTCGAGTTATACGTAGCATCAGTTGAGCTGATGGCAATCGTCACCCCCAGTTTGACCAGCAGGTTGAGGGAGGTGATTCCACCCCTCTGCTCTGCTGTCATGAGGCCCCACCTGGAGGGCTGAGTCCAGGACACAGCACAGAAAAGACGTGGATCTGTTGGAGTGGGTTCAGAGGAGGGACACGAAGACGTTTGTGGGGCTGGAGCACCTTTCCTACCAAGACAGGCTGAGAGAGTTGGGGGTGTTCAGCCTGGAAAAGAGAAAGCTCCCGGGACAGCTTATTGCAGCCTCTCAGTACCTGATGGACAGAGAGTTTTCACTGAAGCCTGTTGTGACACAACAAGGAGCAAGCATTTTAAACTGAAAAAGGGTAGATTTAGACTGGGCAGAAGGAAGAGATTTTTTACAACGAGGGTGGTGAGGCACTGGAACAGGTTGCCCGGGACAGTGTGAGTGTCCCATCCCCAGAAGTGTTCAGGACCAAGTTGTGTGAGGCTTTGACCAACTTGATCTGTAGAAGGTATCCCTGTCTGTGGAAGGGAGGTGGGAACTAGACTGTCTTTAAGGTCCTTTCCAGCACAAACCATTCTGTGGTTCTATGATTCCGTCTCTGTAACTCACGATGCTCTGTATAAGGTCTGGGAAGGAGGGAAGCAAACAATAGGATGCTCAACTGGACACTGTTGTCTTAATAGATTTTTTTTATTTCAGTGAATATGCAGGCTGAATGGAGAAGGAATGTCTATAAGCTATGAGCAGAAACAAGGAGACAAAAAAAATAAAGGAGGAGAAAAAAGGGAGCATCTAAGCAGAAAATCTAGTAGGAAAAAATGAAATGGAGCAATGCTTTTTGCATCAACATCCAAAATCTGAGTGAGATACAAAAAGATTTTTTTGGGGTATCATCAGAAGTCCTAAAATGTATTTGTCAAAAAAAAAAATTGAGGAAAAAAATATTCCTGACCCCTGGGGGAGAGTATAATGATGGCATTGTGTTGTGAAGTACTCTCAGATGGCAGGTTGCTGTTAAAAATGACTGAACCAGACGGAAAATGGGCAGTAGTGGGGAATAGATAGATGGGATAAAACCCCAGATACAGAATGAAACTCCATCCTAAACTCATTGTATCGGCTGGTGACAGCTACCTCAAGGGTCTGTTCGTTTTTCTTAGGTTACATTTAGCAGCTTGCCACGCCAGTAAAATACTGTTGAATCAAATTGAGTTTAATTTCATGTACACCCCTACGTGAAAAACAAGCACACATATTTACCAGACATGCAGCTGTGCCTGTTGTCTCCCCAGAAAGCAAATTTCAGGATACATGCAGAATACCCCCAATGAAAAGTTATGCTAGAAATGATTAGATTTGACGGGAAATTACTGTGTCATTTCCTTTTTAAGGCTGTAGCACACAAAACACAGTGCCATAATAGGCTATTTGCGCAGAGCAGAGCAGGGCTTGCCTGTATGGTCTTTTTAAATCTTCTCGGTGATCCGTGCTGGTTTGGCAGTTGTAGACATGCAATTCTGAATTTAGAGTTTTCCTACAACTGGCCTTGTGTGTGGTTTGGGTAGCAGATGTGATTCGTCAATGAAGTAATAACGTATTTCTCTTAGAGCAGGCAAGGCTTAAATGATGTAGATGAAGTACCTTTGGTGCAAGTGCATCAAAANAGAGCAGGCAAGGCTTAAATGATGAAGTACCTACTCAGTCCTCACAGCCGACTCTGTTGGTGCAAGTGCATCAAAGCCTTTTCAGTCCTTTCGGAGTGAGTGGCTGCTATAAAGTGCAAGCAAACGAGTGGGTGCAATATATTTACAAAGAAAGACGTGTGACACAAGCATTCCTACTACACTGGCGTCCTTGGTTTTGCTGAATGTTTCCCAAAACATGTGATCTCCTGCAGTGTGTCTTGGGAAATGTAGTCCAGGAAGACTAACACCTAACATAAAGAAATGGAGAAAGTTTGAGGCAACCAAACTGCAGCTTCTTGTAGGTGTAGCAGTTGTATCAGAAGATGCAGTTTAATGTTGAATTGATGCATAAAAGAACAAAATATGCATTTGAAAATTCAGTTCTTGTTAGTGTTTTGTTCAACGGAATAAAAACACTGCTGTTGATGTTGTCAGCAAGATGAAAACAGATGTTGGCTTTCCTTGTGAGATAAATTTGAAGCTTTATAACCTTAGCCCCTGATGTGTATGTGAAAGTGTGATCTCTGCATTTGCTGAGGAATGAAAAGGGATGATGGTGTGTCCCTGGTTCTTTGCAGGCAGAGCATCATTTTGGAGAGAATAGGACAGTTTGGAAGACTGAGCCATAGTTTATGAAAATCGATGTTACCCTGGGATTAGCTCTGCTGGTTACAGCATGCTGTTAATATCTCCAGGGTTGTGGGTGTGATCCCTGTAGAGGCCATTCACTTAGGAGTTGAACTTGATGATCCTTGTGGGTGCCTTCCAACTCAGAATATTCTGTGATTCTTCAGTGGGATTTTAAATTGTGCTATTATTTGTGAAGAAAGAATGTGCAAGGGAAGATATTTTTGGTAGGAGATGAAGTTGGGCTCCTGGAATTGGGAGATAAGCCGGAAACAAGGCAGTGACATGACAAAGCCTTAGGGGGGTGATCACCTATTTCTCACTGCCATCAAGGGGCCCTTGCTAACTCCTTCTTAGCAGATATGATCTAGTGTGACAGAGGAACTTTATTCTCCGATGAGTCCTAGCCTTCCAAAGTGTCATGCCTGTATGTCATGCCTGTTCCCAGTGAACATGGCTAAGAAGCAGCAGCGCAGGAGTCTGCAAAGCTTTTGTGGCAGGCTCTTGGCGTAGGCTCAGCCAAAGTTTTGTGTTTACCTCTCCTAGCCTGTAAAATAGTGTCTCAGAGGCAGTGATGAAACCTGCCTCGGATGAGTCGTTTATGACGAGACAAGACGGTACAAAATGAGCGAAAGAAGACAGTCCCTTCTTCTGTCAGGGGGGGACTAAGTGACTATTTGATTTTTCTTTCATCTGTCCCTGATTTTCTGTAGTACTTTCCATCTCGAGAGGTCCCAAATGACGTTGCAAGCTAAACTGTCATTTACAACCAGTTCTGGGTTGGATGGCACATCTGTCAGTCAGGCTGCACACATCGTGCGAACGTCATGAGAGGAAGAGAACTTTATTGTCATTACTGAAGGCACCCAGGTGCTGTGTCCCGTGAGCTTCATGCGGCCAATGCACACAGAGGAGTGAGAAAATGCACAGGTCACTTAATGCTGGTGAATTACAGTTTTGCTGCAGTTTGAACACAGTAGTTTAAATGAAGATATTGGGAGACGGATCACCAAATTCTTATGAACTTCATGAATAATGTAACCATTATACCTGTGTTTAATACATAATTGAATTCTAATCCTGTGTTTCAACTCTTCTTCCTGTTCTTATAAACAGCTGAGAAACATAAACTTTATTCTTTTTATATAAAGAGAGAAAGTTTAAGTAAGGATACATGCTCACAGAGAATTGTTAATATAGTGTTTGGTGCATGTTTTGAGCACAGAATTGTACCATTAATTACAAAGCTTTGTGTAGTTTGCATAGTAACCATTGTAGGTATGACAAAATAAGCATGAACTTTATCAGAGGGAGCAGACTATTTCATCTCTGGCTTTCCTTTTCTTTCATCAACTGTACTGTATGTATCCTTCTATTCTATTCTATTCTATTCTATTCTATTCTATTCTATTCTATTCTATTCTATTCTATTCTATTCTATTCTATTCTATTCTATGTATTTACATGCAAAACAATGGTGTTTGGTAGTAAATTCGTGGGCATGCCTGGATTGAGGCAGAGACTTGCAAACATCTCATTAACAGGGAGTCTTCAACTTGCAAATACTCTGATTTCCTGTCTTTTATCATGCATCAGATGTTGAGCAAATCTGGTTACCTACTTTTTCAGAACACCAGTTTTTGCAGTACTGTTGAGGTAATAATGGTCCCCTTCATTATTTGGCCGTTCCTTTAATTCCGTTAGAAAAAGAATAGGGATGGTGGGCAGCATCATTAGTGATCAGAAGTGGGATGTACCTCTTATCTACATAAAAGAAAAATTAGGCAGGTAATATTTATAAAAATTAGGAAGCTGAATTTACTCAGTATAACAGCGTTTGCAAAGTCACTGTTAGTCACTGTAGTTACCATTATTTTGAACTGTTTGCTGCTCAGGCATGCTCCAAATTTGATGCAGGGAAAGTTCTGAGTAAAAATTCGTATAACTGAATATCTAACCTCTTTCTACTATGAATTTACAGCCCAGACATTGTCCATTTTGGTTTCAGAGCAACATAATAAAGGAAAATGGTTCCATTTACTCTCCCATTTAATAATTGATGGTGGATGTGCATATAAGATAAGACTGCAAAACATTTTAAAGAAAATTTGCACAGAGGATTTTAGATACAGGCTTTTGAAGACGGGCACTGCTATGCAGTAAAGGTCTGAATGAGGGGCATAACAGACATGAACTCGTGGAATTTCACTGCCAGTGGCACAACTGACACAGATTTTGATTTCCAGCCCTCTGATGAGTGTTGGTGGCTGAGCATGCCTGAGAGAACATGCACACAATCCCTGTGGAAATTGCTAGCCATAAATCTGTTTAAGCCCTGGAAAAAGTGTTTGGACTGCATGAGGAGTTGCAGATGGAATGAGAGAGGAGCAAGGGGGAGAAAAAGTAAAAGTAGCAGGGAAAATGCATTTTGTCTTACTGTTTTTGTCGAAGAACCAATGTCACTCCCACAAACATTTAAGTAGAGTATTCTTGCTGCTTTAAGAAGAGCATCAAAAAAGGCAAGAAAGACTTTTGTTCATACAGTGCTTATTGCAAGTTTGATATATCTTGTTTAGAGGAAAACTGAGTTAACTGAGTCTTCAAAGATGTTCAGGAGACTGTTTGAGGTCATTGTATCCTTGTAGTGCGTAACCCTATAGGCCAAATAGAGTTTAGTGGGCTTTCACGAAGGTCCATCATATGCAACATTAGCAAGTGTTTTCTGTTACATCAACAGCTTCAGTGTAATATCTGACACAGAAGAGTTTTCTTTCTAAAGGAGATTACCAGAAGGATTCTCTTGGGCTCCCTTTTTCAATCAGCACCACCATTTTTCTCTGAGATTCTTTTTATATCTATTTCATTTACATCAGTGTAACAAAATTTAGTTGGCAAGGTGAAACTGTAGATCAGTGTTGAAAATTTCTCCTAAGCAAAGTCTGGCTAATATTGACTTCAGTGTACAGTAGCAGCATGTTTGTGCTGAATGGTGGTATGAACTCCCCATCTGCAGATGTCAGCTTCCCAACTATCACGCTGGTCAGGACTGAACATATGGTGGAGCAGTGTTTTTCAAAACTTGGTTCTGCTGGCAAGGATTGGCCTCTTCATGCTGTAGACTTTGTTTATGGTTGAGGAAGGGAGGAAGAAGGAAAGGGAAAAAAAAAGTGGTGTAAATAATCTGACTGTCTGCAGCAGTGCTTCCTCACAGAAACACAAGATTTTTGCATCTGGCACTTGTTCTTGCCGAGGTTACCCAGGAGAGAAAAGTGTTGCAGGAGTGAAAAAAGTGATGGAATTGGGGAAATGTAATTTAATTAAAGAAAAACTCAACAAGTAAGTTATTGGAGAGCCCCACATAAGCCTGCTGAGGTAATTTCATAAAACCTGATCTGTGCACACACACATACAAATATTAACAAAACTAATTAAAAGAAAGGAATATTTGTTATTTACCAATTAATTTATTTTGATGATATTTTTGAGGGTACTAGCCCTCCCTCAGGTCTGAGGGAGGATGAAAAAACTTCTGTTTTTTTCCTGTCTTTTTGGAAGGAAAACTTTTACACCCCTCCAAGATGAATTTTCCTGAAGAACATGGTCAGATATTTGCCCCATGACATTGCTGGCTACACCAAAAACTTATTGCCGGTATCTGACATGATATTTACTAATTTTGTTTCGAACCTGGTAGAGAGATTGCGTATCCAATGTTTTGCCTGATTTTTCTGGGTACTGAACGGACCCTAATCCCTACAGTTCCTACTTTGCTTATGTTTGTGGGTCATCAGGGCTGGCACACCCCTGCTGCTGCAGGGCTGGCAGACCCCATGCAGGTGGAAGTCAGTGACCCTGCATTGTATTGGTATGAGTGCTGAGTCCCCAGTGGCCTCTGTCCCTGCTCAGGTAACATTACCCGGGCAATTACAGAGAGCCCCTTCATAATCCCTGCTCATTTGTCCTTGTGCAGAAATCTAGAGGGATCTCCATTAGAGGCTGTTAATTTGTGCTTCAGGAGTGTTCAGTCTGGGAAGTACCTCTTTGCTCCCTGCGACAAGCAGCTTTTATCCAGTGTGGGAAGTACGTTGCTAATGTGGTCAAAGAACCACACCTGGGTGCCCTGGAGACTCCTGTCCCCTTTGGCCCTGGAGCTGGGGACAGTTGTCATTATTCTGCACTTGGCCTTGGCTGCTGAGCCAGTGCTTAGGCTGCATCAGCCCCAAAGCTTTGTACGGGTCGTGCAAAGCCACTGATGTTTTCTGTACCATAAGCTGCCTGTACAGCACCAGTGCAGCTTCAAATCTGATCCCCAGTGTCTTTACTGATGATACTAATGAGGTTACCAATTAATGGCACCTAATGGGCTGTTGTAGCGGTGGTTTTGGTGATGGAGACAGCTGTCCTCTGGGAGCTGTGCTGAGACCATGAACTCATTTTGTATCAGCAAGTGAACAGCTGTTGCAGAAACGTCGATGGGAGAGATTAGGTCACACGTTTCACCTCCCTGCCACCCCAAGGCTGTTCCTTGCCACAGGCAGCAGGTGAAAGGAAGAAGCAACTTTAAGGGACAAAAGCCCTTGCTGGAGTTGCACCCAGAGACCTAGACACAAAAACACTGTATCCCATCAGTAGTCCTCTGATTCATCCTCTTTCCCTGACTTTTTGAAATATTTTACCAATTAACTAGGATTTTGAAGCAATTTTTTTGTTTAGACATTTTGTCACTGAGCGGCGTTGATCTGTGGTGCTTTATGCTCTTGGCACTTGACTGCAGTATGTAACACTTGGCACTTGCATTTCACATTATGTATTAAAAAAGTTCCCTCTGCCAACACCCTTGCATCAGAGGCTAATGAGTATTCAGAATATAATTTAAAAAAATATATATTTAATATATTTAATTTCACAGGCAGAACTTTGGGATAATGAGTTCTTATTATTTGAGCTTCACTTTAGTGTTAGGTTACTTTTGGTGCACAGTAGTTGCATTTCATCAGTCTGAAAAAAGGTGGCATTATAGATCTACATTGCACTCCCCTAGTGCTTGAATACCTGTGAAGTACAGCACACTTTAAATTATAATTGAGCAATTGTTCATTTTTGGAGCATGACAGAAATGTTAAGAGTTAACATTTAATTAGTAGCTTGCCCATTTCTTTTTTGCTGAGCTGATGACAATACCTGATCTTATAATTTAGGAAAAAAACCCTGAACGTACCAGGCAGGCCCACACTAGGATTCACACCCATTCATTTTAACATCCCCTTCAGTCAAAAATATTTGAGGAGAATTAGTTGGTTTATCCTTGTATCCTTATTGGAGAAAAGCAAATCTTTTCATGCTCAGCAGATACAAAGAACTGTCTATCCTGAGACTAAAATAAAACTAAGTTTTGTATGCATTATAATTGCTACTAACTTTTGGAAACAGAGTTTCATGGAAATCCCTGTACACTGTGCTGAGCTGTCGGAGTGGGGAGCTGAAGTCCCTTGCCTTTAAAACACTCCCCAGGAGTAGCTGACCCTTCCAGATTAGCTGTGAGATGGAAAAAGCAGTTCCCCTGCCAAGCATTTAGCTTGGCATTGCAGTCTTCTCTGGAAAAGTCCTGGAGTAACTGTTTACAGCTTGGCAGATATAATTGTCAGATAAAGTGTGTGAAGAGTGGGAAGACATGAAAAAGGCAATGTCATTTCAGTGTTCATACACTTAGTGGACACTTGTGCTTCAGTGAGTTGTTATCCTTCAATTTTTTTACTCAGTCTGATGGTATGTTTACAGTTTTTCAGCAGCTGAAGAAATCTGTGCACAGAAAGATTACCTCCAGCCGCAGAATATCTGTATCTTCTTTGGAACTTTTTTAGTGTCTTTGGAGAAATCTTATAGTTGTCTTAATACTTACTTCTATGTTCAGTTTTACTTTCAGTAAAAGAATAAAATGTTACTTTAATGGGATGAGTTTTCACACTTTCATCTTGTTTCGTGGTAGAACTGAAATGTTGACAGCTTTTTAAGCTTAAAAACTGCAATTTCTCAGAATGCACAGAATTACAGAGAATTCTGGTAGAAGGTCCTTACACCCAGATGAATCCTTTAATGAGCCATGAAGAAGGAATACCTGCATTAAAACTTTGGTCATGAATGTGAACTTAAACCAAAAAACTTCAATTAGATTTGGCTGTGTTAGACTCTTCTCTGTTCAGTTACCCTTGATGTCCAAGCTGGGTCTATTCGCTCTCAGCTGCTTACCAAACAGGGACTTTGAAGAGGGCAAGTGAAGTGTGCTGGATGTTCCCAGAACTGTCATGAACACTTTCGAAGAAAATAGACTTCAAAGTCAAAACTCAATTTTTTTCTAATAGAGCAATAACCCATTAGGAAAGAGACAGTATCTTTCAGGGAACAGGAAATAATACAATCTGGTTATCAAAAAAAGAAATAGTTACTGCTTCTCTTTTGAAATATAAGCTTCAGAAAAAGCTCTTTTGAAATTTCCTAAGAACAGAAATAATATTTGTGACAATTTTTCAAAATTTAGAATTTGTAGGTAAATTGGAGTTAAGATCAAGTTAATTAAAAAATGTAATTCAAGACATTGCTTTTTTTTTTTCAATTTGCAGATTTTGTTTTTATTATTATTATTATTAGTAATTGACCATAATTTTTCAGCTTTGAAACTCAAACTGCCATTTCCCTGCAGGTGTTACATGTGCTCTTCCTGTCTCCCTGTCCAATTCCAGCTTTGGTTCTATTGGAATTGTCACACACATTTCACTCAATATGATGCGTGTAGTGCCTGGGTTGCTTTTTCCTGTGCTAAATACACCAACTCAACAAACTTTTGTAGGCAGAATAGAGTGTTAATTTGCTTTCTCTGTCAAAAAGGAAAAAAGGCCAGCTGAAATCAGACTGCATGTAACGATGGAAGCATCATCTGTTGTTTTAACAGGCTAAGTAGGCAGGAGTTTGCTAGAGAGGGAGGTATGTAGAAGGAGTAGCGTGGCAAATATAGTCTCTGTTTCAGAATAAGTGTTTGTTCAGCTTCCTTCTGATCTCCTGAGTCACACCAGGGCCATGTGTGTCCCTGAGCTAGATAGCTAAGTGTCTTTCTCATCGGTTTGGGTAATGTTCACCACAATATGTGTGTGTGTGTGTGTGAGAAATCCTATCTTGTTGCCTTATTAAGGAAGCCGTGTTTGCATTTGCACTGGCATTTTAGTTTGGAAAATGAGTATGTCTTTGGAACAAAGCTCCTGACCATGCTGGCTGGGCTTTGTTTCACAGTGCCATATTTTTTCAGTGTATAAACAATATTCCTTTCGGGGAAAGAAAACTGGCATTTGTTAGACGTGCACCTACTGGGTTGTGACCAAAGTGTGTGTCCATTGCAGAGGTGCAGGTCAGAGATAGCCTGAGATACTCATGGTGTGGCATGAGCTCCTTGGTATCAAGGGCTTTGCTCCGCAGATGTGCTGCTCCTGCGGTGCCCCACTTGCTGATGGAGATACAGCTCGTGGTGTTTGGTTAGCCCGCAGCTACAGACTTTACAAACAGTGAAGTGTGACCCAGCTTCTGACCTGCTTTTGTTCAGAAGGGTTGTGTAAATGTTTCAACATCAAACGAAAAAAATAATCAGGTGTTAGTGTGCTGAGGGAAAAGGGTATTAAGACCTCAGTTGAGAAGCAACTCTTAACTGTGAAGACTGAACTGCAACTGGGCTCTTCCTGTCCTGTATTCCTCACCAGGGTCTCCTGCCATTCCTTCAAGGCTCTGAGTGCAGGCATCTCTTTGAAATTGCCTCTTGTTTCCCATGTTCATGCTTGTTTTTGGTAGGAGACACGAGAGTCAGTACACGCACTCCATGCTTTATTTCAAATCTCTTCTGCACTCTCACCGATGAGGACAGATCTGCCTTTCGCAGAATCACAGAGTGGGTCAGGCTGGCAGGGACCACTGTGGCCATCTGGGCCAAGCTCCCTGCTCGAGCAGGATCATCCCAGAGCACATGGCACAGGGCTGCATCCAGGCAGTTCTTGAGTATCTCCAGTGAGGGAGACTCCCCAGCCTCTCTGGGGAATGTGTCCTAGTGCTCGGTCACTGCACAGTAAAGAAGTTCTTCCTCACATTCAGGTGGAACTTCCTGTGCCTCAGTTTCTGCCCCTTGCCATCCATACACACTTCTGAAGAAAGATGAGAAAGAAAAGGTTTTGCCCTTCTTTCATATGGAAAGAGCACTAAATATTTATCTCAGAGACCACTGGCCAGGTTATCACGTATTCATGCCAAAGGAACCTCTGAAGATACCTTTGATATAATCTCTGGGCCTATTTTACTATGCTTCAAGGAAAGAAAGGTGACAGACCTTCCTTTTGCAGTTTGACAAGTTGAGTTTCACAACCCATTCTCTCTGCTTGCTAGTGCTTAATTTAGAGGAGCTAGTGATCTGCTCCAGATGATGGCCTCACCTGAAAAGACTCAGTAGGAGAGCTCATTTGAGTGGGATATTTTAGACTTACATGGCACCCAGCGTTCACCCCTTACTGTTTATGGACAGAGATTTGGCTTCGGTGCTTTACCCATCATCTGCAACTGTTCAAGAGATAAAGGAGAAAGGGACTTCTGCTCAGTGTTGATTTTGTTTATTGATTGTTTTGAACTCACCTATCAAGTCAGTAAGAGGACTTTTTCTCACCTACAGCTTTCATAATACCCCAAAACTTTGTGTCTGTTGTTTAGTTTTAGTCTCTCATCTCAAATTTGCCGTTTTACTTCACTTCATTCTTTTTATTTTCATGATCTATGTCTACCGTTAGTTTGTCTCATTGCTGCCAAGTCCTGGCTTATTTGTTTAGTCCTTGTAGTGTATGTTTCTCTAAAGGGAGAACTTGTCAGCTGGAAATAGTTCTGGTGTGTATCTGTTTTAATGTAACTCTGATTTTTCCTGTCTCCATCTGCTGGTAAAAAATGAGATTTGCTGTTCAAACATGATATATTGAGGAACAGAAACTGTAAATTTCAAATAATAAATATCCCTTTTGCTATTATAGACGCTTTCCATTTGGAACTGGATAGAAATGATCAATTTATTTATTTTAGGCTGCTTTAGAACAGTTACCAAGTACTAATAACTTTTGCTCTTTTGTGGATTTTCACTGTGCTGACAGGAATGAGTCAGATATTCAAATGGGTGTACTAATGACCTGGGAGTTCAAATACATGGGCTGATTAAAGTAATTTGTTCATTTCTATGGGAGTAAGAGGCATTCTAAAATGGTCATCCCTATTTTGAAATATTTTTTACAGTTACTGAACAGGCAGCTACAGGGAATAATGTACAATGGGATTTTCAATCTGTTCATTTGTTTTGACTTATTTCTGCAGATATGTAGGGTTCAGGTTATACATCAACTACCATTGCTTCCCCCTAACTCTTCCAATACAAAATTTTCCTGTCTTGAACCCAGAGGGAGTAAAACATCTACATACAATCGTGTCAGGAGCTCATTATGCACAAGCTAACAATGGTAGGGCTGTGAGCAAAACTTTTTTCATTCAGGGTACGGTGTTTCAGTCAGAAGACTTTGCTTCTCATCCAGGGGAGGTTCAAAATGTGGTACGAGTCAGCAGAGGTGTGGGGACATAAATGAGCTTTAACCGTGCTGTTGTCTGAGCTGGTTATATGAGAAAAATGTTGCACATCATATTTCTGCACTCAAAGCAGTCTCAGATTTATATGTGATTTATGTTATGTAATGAAATATTTAAGTGCATTGTTATTTGCATCTACTCCTAGTGTTTTGTAGGTGCTTCTGGCTTTGATGCTTTTACAACAGAGGTTTTTATAGACCTGAACATTTTCTATAAAACTACCCACCAAGACTTTCCTTTTATTTTCTATTTCCGTGTATCATGTCTTTATAGGAATATTTTTCAAACGCTGTCAAGGTGCTGATAGTTATATTCATTCACAAAGCAGGACGGTGTTTTATGAGACCTATTTCCTCCTAGAAATTTCAACGGGAGATGGGGCAGCTATTCTCGAGCAAGGAATTACAAGCACTTTTGTTTCAGTGGCATTAATTTTAAAGGCTTGTATTAAATTTTTTTCTCCTCTGCAAAGTAACTATAAAAATGACAACCTTTCATTTAATAGATATTTTTGTTGCCTTAAGAGTTTTATCTATTCACTTTACTGGCAAACTTTCTTCCTTTCTTTACTCCGACAAGCCCTGTCGATTCAACCTCAATAAAAGAGACTGCCTGTCTCCCCAGGCATCCTGGTTCAAAGGGGTCCTTAGCACTTTCTGAGAGGAAAAGAAAATTTTTTTCTCTGTAAAATTCACTTCTGTCCAGAAATTTATTCTTTGTCTAGATATCTAAAAACAAACAAGCCAACGACTTTAATCTCAGAGTACAAATGAATTCTGTAGTGCTGAAAATGCAAAGAAACATTTCTTTATTTGTATCCTACGGACATAGGAGGATCTCTGGATATGCATAAAACAGGGAATAAACAGGAAAAATTGTAATGCAAAGAGTAAAATGAAGTCACATCTCACTGACAGAGATTGAAACCATTCCAGCAGCTATAAGGATGAATGTAGTTTGTCAGTGTCTGTCACACTGCTGGCCAGAGAGGCATCTGAGACAACTGGTTTAGGACAGGGGGGCATGGCACCCCTCAGCGATGGCTGAAAGGAGAGGGATGAAACTCAGCCTAAAAGATTTAAAAGTCTAAGTCCAATGCTTGAAGTGAAGCATTCAGTGAGGCTTCCATTCCTAAATCATTTTTGAAAGTGAGGCTTGGACTCTTTCCATGGTGAATAAAAGTCCTAAAAATACCTCAGTGATTTATAAATATCCTCCTTGCTATTCCGGAGTTGTTAGTGCCCAAGTCACTTTGAAAGTGGTATTTAAGCTTCCTAGAGTTATCAAGAAGAAACTCAATTAATATCTAGTCTACCCAAGACAGGATTTACTCGTGCTGTCCCTGACAGATATTTGCCTAACCTGGTCTCAAAATCCTCCTGTGACACACATCCCACAGCCTCCCCAGGCAAACTATTACTGTACTTGACTATCCACATCAATAGTAAGTTTTTCCAAATGTCTGATGTAAATCTCCCGTGCTGTGGTTTAAGCCTATTACTTGTCCTGTCCCTTGTGGACATTTCATAGCCTTTCAGTCATGGGAATAACATTACGATGCGTTCTCTCGTTCAGTTTTTTTTTTTTTAGCCTTAGTTGAGGCTAAAAACCTGTCCCCTTAGGCACTGTGAAAATTTTTACCCAAAGCCAGCTTATAAAGCAGAGCTGCTTTGTTAATGCCTTTATAAAATAGCAATTTCAGGATAAAAGTGTGGTGTAATGGCATATGGCAGGAAATCCTGATACAACTGCGTCCACTTCAGAGACTTCATGGTTTAAATGGAGATTTGAGGTTTTATCATTTGCCCAGCTTTTTACCTATTTGGATGTCAGTATGGAATATCAAAAGTGTCAGTAAGTAGCTACCTTATTCAAATTACTCATCTGGTGTATTGCTTCTGCAGCTGAGGCTTACATCTCCGCACAGTGTTGTGTGTCGCCGGATGAGCTGAACAGCTCACTCCCAGCAACTTGGCACCTCCTGCAGCACTGCAGGTGTTCTGAATCGAGCTCTACCTTATTGTCTTAGCACCGAGCAGGATAAAGCCAACTTAGTCATGTCCAGGCTCCACTAGATCAAGTTACAGGTGTAGATACTGAGTTATAGCCCTGTCTTCCTCTGGAGCAGTTTCTACTCCATTCAAACAATTTCTTTCCTACCCTTTTTGACTGAAAAGGTTTGGAAAGTTTATATTCATTTTCTAGCGCTTCAGTTAGGAGTCGTGACAATTTGTGCAGGCTTTACTTCTGTGTATTTTTAGAAGTACTATCAATGCTTATTGATGTAGTCAGCTACATGGAGAAATGCCCCTTCAAGAGCCCCCCAGATCATACCTGCCAACCTTTGGGTGTCCATGTCTGGGGAGGGAGGTAGGAGGACCATTGGAGAGAGCACTGCACTGCACTATGGCCACGAAAAGCAGCAAAATGAGTTTCATTTTTGAGTTTCTTCTTTGAATGTATTCGTAATGTTTGCACGTGTCAACACTGCTGAGGTGGCATCTCAGGTTTTAAATTAATATTGTTGTAATGCATTTCTCTTTAATTAAAAAAGAGAGCTCCCTCGTAGGAAATTTCATAAAACAAAACTCATTAGTAATAAACAGATTAAATCTTTGTCAGTTAATCAACACTATAAACTTCTGAGTATTCGGAGAGCAGTGTGAGATAACACTGTCGTCATAATAAGAGTGTTTGAAATCATCAGGGATCCCACTGTGCTGTTTGGGTGGTGAGAAAATAATGATTGAAGATGGGCCCCCCTACAGTGCTCACATGCGAATTCCCCTAAAGATTAAAGCTGCAAAGATCTGAATTTGATGTTGGTCCTATCTCTAAACAATTTTTTTTTTAAATAGTAGGCAATGGTGGTGGGTAGTACCAAGCAAATTCTTAACGATGCTTTAACCAAAACCTGTCACAGTGCCACTAAGTTTTTGATCTGGTGGTCAGTGACCGATCATGGGCTGGGAGCTGGCTTCACAGCTTTCTCAGAGCAACTGTTCCCAGCTGAGCTGAGACTTTAACCTGTGGTGGAGACCGCCCTGCAAATTCCTCATCTTCTTCCACCCAGTTCCATCAGAACTGTGGCTGTCCTCTCATCACACGTGTGCCAGGGATCTGCCCAGGTCCAGCTGTCTCCTGGGGCTAAAGAACACAATGGAAGAGACCACATAGCTTTGGGCAGGGATCTCTCTGAAGGAGGTTGGGCATACTGGAGCAGGACAGGGTGTAACCTGTCTGGCTGGTGGTGTATCAGCACCTCCTAACCCACTATCACTCAGAATAATGCACATTTAGAAGGTTACGCTATAAAGGCATTGGCATTTTCTCCATTGCTACTAGGAATGTGTCAGAGGTCCTCTGTGTCACCCTGGGGGGTTCTTTGGAGCCGTTGGGATTCTCTGTGTTCTTTCTTTGAAATATATGAAAAATTGAAGTGGGCTGGAATAAAAATGGGGGAGTGAGAAAGATGAATCGTGTTTGTCCTCATACAGCAAACTTAGTGGAGTGTGTTAGCAAGAAGTTATGATTGGGGGGACAGCAAGTGGGAGTCACACATAATTATTACCTTTTAATTTCTCATCCTTTGTCTTTATTCGGTCACGGAAGCCATAATTGCATGTATTTTGTCGTAGAAGTGCCCATGTAAATCAGTTTTGTTGTGGCATGAATTACATGAGCAGTAATGGTGTTATAAAATATATTAAGTTTGGAAGACCCTTATTGCTTAAAATACACAGTGAATGTTAGGTTATGCTGCTGCCTCCAAAGATCTAAATTCGAAAACAGTGTTGGAGTACAAGTGAATTGGCCATTCTTATTTCATTCTTCATATACTGATGTGGTATCACAAAATGCAGCCTGCTTGATAGATGTCTATTCTGGAAAAACATGAGTGCCAGTTCCTGCCCTGCATTAGAACTGAGTCCATAGGCAGATGTAAAACAAACAAAACCTCGTGTGGATGGTTCTGTTAAAAAGGCAGGAACTGAACCGCACTGGTTGATTTCAGAGACATTGGGGACTGTTTCTTTGTAGAAGTCTTTAGCTAGCATGACACTATCATTTTTGAAAATCAGATGCTAGGTGTTCTCACTTTTCTGCCACTTCTTCCAGCTGGACATCTGTGTGCAAAAGTAGAAAATTTTAACAACATCCCTTTCTTTTCCTCATGCTGTGGTATGTCTTCATGTAGTATGTCCTCAAGCAATTTTTGCATGGGCAAATTGTTTATAACAACTTCCTTTGTGTTCATTATTATAGTCAGCCCTTTGAATTAAAACCTTTTATTAATTACCTTTATGAAATGCTAGGCACAGGTTTACTGGGAAGGGAGTGAGAGAATAAAAGAGCTGTTGCATCCTTACTAACAACCACGTGATGCATTTTTGTGCCATGCCTTTGGGACTGCTTCTGCCTTTGAATTGTGTTTGTGCATTTAGAGAAAGAAGCACAGATACCTTTTGTTTTGTTTTTTTAAATACTGGAGTGAAATATCACTTCCTATTAAGAGGCCAAATGCCCTGGTTTGGCAAAATGGACTGCTTGCAAGGGTCTATGTGATCCTTGTGATCACATAGCTTTCCTGCAACACTGGGTCTGTCATTTGCGGGGTGGGTGATCTTCAGATATTAATGGAAGGGTCTTTAACTCCCTTCTGAAAAAGGACAATGTGTCTCATGATTATCACAATTTATCTATTCATCTTGTCTCCCTTACTTTTTCTGTTCTCTTTTTTTTTCCTTTCCAGGATGGAGTAGGTGTAGATGAGAAGCTGTCCTTACGGCGGGTGGCTGTCGTAGAAGATTTCTTTGACATTATCTATTCCATGCATGTTGAAACTGGGCCTAATGGAGAACAAATCCGAAAACATGCTGGACAAAAGAGAACGTATAAAGCAGTAAGTAAAAAAACCCAAAACAAACAACTAGAAGTGAACACGAGTCTCTAAAAATGTGAATTATTTGGGTTTAGTCACATGGCATGAGATTTGTGGGTTTTTTTCCAACTGAATTAGTACTGACACCCTCACTCTCAAATTGATTTCAGAGATCTTTCAGTAATGCATGAAGACATATAGTTTAGAAATCACATTTGCTGTGTAATAAGGGCCGCTAGAGATTCTCTCATTGGTACAAGAAGAGAATTTGCTATTTCTGTAATGGTTTCACAATTTTCCTAATAGCTCTGTATTAATTAATTGCTATTAAATGGATGAAGTGTTAAAGAAGACTTAGAAGGTACTGCCACAACTTGGCTAAATGCGTTGCTGTATTTCAGCATATAAATGCAGGTGCCTTGTAGTTTATTGCTGCAGACTAAGTAATACCTAATGGTTTAATGGTATGAAAACTCGTAAATGTCCTAAATTCAAAGGGCTGGAAAGCTGCTAGGCACAATAAGGAAAGTGTTAAGGGGGCACCTCCCACACCTGCATAAACTGGCTGAGTAGGGATAAAATATTATTTCTAAAATATTAATTGCATCAGTAGTATTAAAATATTATAGTATTAAAATAGCTATAAATAGCTTTTGTGATTAGTGACACAAATATAACACTTTATTTCCTTATGGAGAACTAATGAAACATCTGCTGCACTTTCCCAAGGTGCTTAAAATGTGTGGTCTTGCCTGGATTTGGGTGAGCAACTTTCTATGTGCAGGGCTGTGATGGTGCCAGGCACACGCAGAGGTTGATCCTGACCCTCCTGCCCAGCTGTTTCCAGTTGCTGAAGCACCAGGGGCTCCCCCAGGGTGGCAGGGCAGGGGTCCCCAGCCAAGGCCCATCACACGCCCCTGGCCAGAGTGCAGGGCATCCAAGGCACCTCTCCCTCTGGTCCCAGTGGGATGAGGTGGGCAGGGAGCTGTGGGCAGGGCCCTGAGGTGACCTATCATCCTGAACACAGTTCTTCAGCTTAAAAACAACCTGCAGTTGTTTGAGCTGTTTTTCATCAGAGGTCACCAAAATATGGGGGAACTCCAGGTTTCTGATTCAATTTTGGCTGTAAGAAATAGCTGTTTTTCCATCACTGTTTTTTTTTACCCGTATAACAATCTTTTTTCTGTATCTGTGAATCCCTTCACAGATATTTTATTTATAGGCTATTTCAGATGGTTTGTTGTGGGATAAGCTCTTGGCAAAATTTCTTATAATTTGTTCCCAGAGGTATTGACCTTAAGATAGACATATGAAGACATCTTTCATCTGGGTGTGCTTTTGTAAGGCTTGGAGTGTTATTTCAGGGTGAACAAACGCAAACTCTCTAAATTAATTTTCATCCTGGCACCTCAGCCATTTTGATACTTTGTCTTCTCTTTCAGAAAGCATTAGAAAAGTGATATTTTCCATTGACCTTTCTCTTTCTATTTGGTTTTACTTCAGTAAGCTGTTCAAAGGTATAGGTCACAAACGTCTTAGAATAATATACAGCTATAAGGAATGCTGCCAACTATAAATACAATACTTCAAGTCATCATCCCACAAGTGTGTGCCAAGTATAATATTTACTACCATAAAAATCCCATGATTACAGGTCAGATAAGAAGTTTGTTTGTTGTGAATAGCAGGAAAGACTAGTGTATCTTTGGTGAGAAGAACTATTTGTGCAGATTCAGTAGCCTACGTAGTAGTTTCATCTGTTGTCAACTTTTATTGCAATTGAGACATGAGCCTGTTGCATTGTTAAGAGTGCCCAAATGTAAGTTTTTGTCATTATCAGTCTGCAATATTTGTGCACTCATTTCATTGTATATTAATTTATCAAGGACATTGAGTCGTATTTCCCAGTGACAGGATTCACATACATAATTTTGAAAGACTTCCATGGATTAAAGAAAATGGAAAAAAGACTCCAGAAGAAACGAATTTCAATTCTTGCTCTCTATTCTGACATAAGAATTAGGTTAAGTAAACAGGCATCGAACTCTACCAGACCATCCAGGGGAACACGTGCTCCTTTCCTGGACCTGTCCATGGAAATGCCTTTAGTAAAATGGAGAGCTGTAGTGTTAGTCTGTTCCAGGAAGCCGTGCAGCAGCTGCCTCCTCTGTGGCACTGCAAGGAGGAGGAAGGCAGTATCTCGAGTGACTGTCTCCCAAAACATTATACTCTAAAAGCTTTATAAATCAAACTGAAGTACTTTGGCGGGGTTTAATTTCATTAAGTGAATCTGGAACAAGATTAATTTAGTCTTGTTTCTTTATTCACATGTCAGAAGTGAATCATCCCTGAGATCTCTGCATGTATTTATCTTAAGTATTCACCAAATGGTTTGAGTGAAGGACTTTTATAGGAGAGATGGTTCACAAACTGTGTGCTACAATTGGTGTTTGTAATTCACAATTCCTGGCATGAGATGGTCACCTTGCTTCTGTTCTCTCACTGGATAACTAAAACTATTTAACAGAGAAATTAGGGGGAGAAAACACCACAATTTTGGTAGAAAATTCCTGAACTTCTGAAGTTCCTAAATACTGTCATGGATTTTCAGTACCTAAGTATTTCTGAGAAATTAATGGCACAGCCCTTGAGAATTGCAACACATTGATTTTAAGTAATTAATTTGCTTATATGTGGGTGAGTCTTGTTTTCAATAGTGAGCCTGCTCCACTCAAAGTTTTGAATGCCTCTCAAGCATGATTGGAAGGGTAATGAAATTGTCAAAGGTGACTTAATTAACTACTGTCTGCATTTACATAGAGTAACAAATTTGGTATAACTAGAGTCTTTTTAATTTTTGATAGGGTCGCCCTGGGTGCTGGAGTGCTAAAATACATCATAATGTCTCTCTAAAAGTGTGTTCAGAGCACTTGAGAAACTCAGGGAATCTGCACTGCCTTGTTTATGTTAGCTGCGTGGAAGTGCATGATATTTTTACAACTGATTGATTTGTGTGGGACTTCCTACAGCGGTGCTGTGCAGGAAGATAAATAGGATGTGGCACTTGAAACCTCTTAAAGAGCAGAGCACTGGAAGAGAGTCTGTCCATTTTAATTGGGGCAGCAATATACCAGGCTCAAACTTTAGGATTTTTGGCGCAAACCCTATAGATAAATCAGGAAAGCATTTGTCCTTCAATATTTAAGTTTATAATAAGGTCCCATTCTCTTCTTCTCTGCACACTGAAATATCAGAAGAGAATTGTATAAACTCTGTGTATGATGTGGGAGAGTAACGTTGAAAGTATGCAAAACAGGAGGAGTGTCCTATTTAACTGGCAGGTTTTGTGCTCGTTTCGGGTGCCTGACTTGTATGCAAGGTAAGACTGATGTGCTGTGTTCCTTGCCAGCATAACTTTAGGTAGATCTACCCCAGCAAATAACCCAGATGTGGCTTATATCTGTAAAATGAAACCAAGAACTTTAAATCATATCCAAAGTGTGCCAGACTGAACGAATAATTAACGTGGTGCTTTTAATCTCAGCTATTTTCCCAGTTCCCAGGGAAGTTGACAAGCAGGGAAGACATTGGGGGCCTTGATCTGGGAGATAATTCCCTGACAAAGGCAGGATATGTGACACAAGGCCTGGCCAGGGCGGTTGCTCAGCAGGGGCACAGGTGACTAGGAAGATACGGAAGGTGAAAAGAGCACGTTCCTGGGGGCAGAGGAAAGCAGCGGTGCCCAGAGAGCTCCATGCTTGTCCTGCCTTCCCCTGGCTCCTCTGCTGGGCCTCACAGGAGGTGCAGTGAAACGCTGATGCAAGAACTGTGGTCAGGAGAAAGCACCGGGATACCTCTGCTAGGAGTTGCTGCCACAGCTCGGTGTCTGAGAGGAGCTGCTTTGCTTTGGGGTAGTACTTTTCACTCGGTGTTCTCAGGGAGTTATTTTTGTATAGGCATCCCACTCCGAAAAGGAGAACTGTGGCATCAAACTGGGGATGGGGATGCATGGGAGAGAAATGTTCAGGAAAAGAATCCATCTGGTGTATTTGGGAAAGACATGCAACAAGTGCATGGCAGGCTTTCTGTGCCTTTGTAGAGCTACATTTCTTGATTTAAACTATTCATCTGTGTCTACAACTTAAATACTAGTGCTGAGGGGTATATCAGAGGTGGGAGTAACTGGGAAAAGTTGTGGCTACGGTAGCAGCATAATGCAACAGGCTCAAGCTGTCAGGACAACTCCGTGATTCAGTGCAAACCAGGAAAAAAATAGCCTTGTTACATTTTTTGAGAAATGCAAATGGTCTGTGATGAGACTGAAGATCTAAAACACCTGTGTTACCTCTCATGCCCAGCTTTAGGTGCTGTTAGGCCAGATAAGTGATTAAGCCCTACATTTCAGAATAGATTTGATTTTCCTTACTTTGTTTTAATATCCTTAAAAAAGGTATTAGATTTTTCATTCATTTAAACAATTGAGTAGGTTCCTCACCTTTCTATGTTATATCTGGACACATTTTCCCATAACTAAGTGCATCATCTAACTGAGAACTGTGTGTGTGTCTCATAGCTACCTTAGGCACCTCTAATTCTATGTACATATTCTACTGGAATATTTTTACCTATGAAGGATGATCTAATATCTGTCTGTTGAGCCTGCTGGTCTCTGTGCAAAACCTTGAAATATTGCAGCAGTGACCTTGAATTGTGAGTGAGGGTTGTCATGTCTGAGCAGGTGAAATGTGTTGGTTGATAAGACTCCCAACCCATGAATGAAAAAAGAGCCACTGGGCTGATGAGCTGGAAGAAGCAGGCTTGTAAAACGTGGGGGAGATACTGATGTGTCAAGGGAAAGTAGCTTGGGACAAGACTCTCATCAGACAGGCAGTTCATAAATGTGTATCATCTGAGGCATTAACAGGAGTCTTTTGGATGTGGGGCAGTGTCTGGGGTCTTGTGCCTCATCCAGCTGTTTCAGTGATAAATGTTCCTTGATTTTGGATCAAGCTTTTGAGTAGCTTCCCTTTCTCCTGTCAGCCTAAGAGAAGCTTTCCTGAGACTGAGAAACAAGGAGTTACTCTTTTTCCCTCCCAAACCAGGAATGTGCCTGTGAGTCCCCTGCGAGCGTCACACCGAGCGTGTTTTCCTCAGGGAATAATTTTTTGACAGGTTGCACTGTGAGGCAACATCATCTCCTTCCTGATCAAACAGGACTAAAGTAGGTTTGGGGCTTGGCTGGTTTCTGTACAGGGCAGACCTTGTCCTTGGGGAAGCGGAAGAACTTGAGCTTTGTGCAGGGCCTTAGCATGCTTAAATTCTTGCATCCACACCATCCCTGTGTGCACGGCAGAGCGGCCAAGCCCCCTGCTCTTTGACTCCATGGGCTCGTTCCTGCTTCTTTGCAAAGGGTGAGCGTTGAGTGTCCTGGCAATTGTCCCACTAGCAGGTGTTTCCCATCGCTTCCCTCACAGAGAGCAGCTTCTGCTGCCTGGGGAGAGGAGGCAAGGGAGCTGTGAAGCGCAAGTTTAGCACATGAGGGAACAGCGTTTCCCACAGTGTAGCGGGGTAGCGAGCTCTTGATGAAACTCCCAGCAGTGATATATCTGATTTCCTATGTCAGCCTTCTATTCTGACCTCTTGCTGAGGAAAGGAGAGGGCTTCCCTTGGCTGGCTCGCCCTCCTGTCATCAAGAACCCAATTTCTGCCACCTGGTTTGATGGCTGTGGGCCCAGGACAGATTACCATCTTCACTCTATCCCTGTCTTTCTCTCTCTTTCCCTCCTCCTGGAGTCTTCTTTTGATCATCTTTCCCCCCCTTTACCCTCCTTAATTAAAAAAATACAAACACACACACGCAATCTCTATTCTGACACATTGTATCTTCCAGACTACACATACATCCTCCATGTTAATTCTTTAGAGGTTAATAGGTTCACTTGCAAAATTTCACTCCCTCTCCTCACACTTGTCTTTCCTACTCTGCCATATGTGTCCTAAAATCTGCCTTTCAGTTTAGGACTTGTTAATTTTCCAAGCAAAAATTTAGCTCTGAGAGCTACATCATCACAACATCCTGCACTTAAATCATCTGAGTATGGGAGAGCATGAAGGAAACTTTGCTTGTTTTCTCTGCCTGTGGTGATGCAGTAGGAATGCAATAGGCTTCCCACAGACAAATAGGACATTCATTGCTTAGCTCCAAGGTAAATCTGATTACATGCTCAGGTAGTGGATTACTTGCCTGTGCTAGTTGTGCTCTTCATGGGATCCAATAAACAAGCCTAGACAAGCCTTCATTGCTGGGCCACGTTTGGGATGCAGTCATATATGTCAAAATATATCACAGACTTTTTGTGAATGGTGAAGTAAGATCAGAAAAGTTTTGAAAGCACTGAAGCCAACTCATTTTCCTCTCAATTCAGAGTTAAAACCAAATATACGTAGATGTGCATAGACTGTGTTGTTAGGAAATGTTTGCTTCTTATCCTATAATATCTGAGGCTAAAACAAACCCTGTATAATTTTTGTAGTTTTTGTTTAATGCTCTGGATGTTCTGTTTCTTCTCCATGTATCTTTACAATGTAAAAAGCATTTAGCTATAAGAGCTATACCTAATACACAATACCCAAACACAAACCTGCTAGAATCTGCTTATTTTCTGATTTCTCCAAGATACAGAATACATCCAGTTATGAGATAACACATCTCTACAAGCAGTAGAAGATATACTAATGTGCAGTAAAAGCACTAGTAAGAGTAATGAATCCCGTAAGGACACTTCTAGAGCTTCATATTTGAGAAAAGTATACTTATAATTTTTTTTTTTAAATCAATCCAAGTAATTTTATCAATATGGTAAATCAGCACTCATTAGTCTTTGATTGGAATGGGCATGGGCATGAGAAGTTTCCTGTAAGTCATGCCAAAAATATGCCAGTCTGATTTGTCAGTGTACGGATGTAAATAATGCAATATCCCCCACTTCATTTTTCTGGTTTTATTTTTTCTTAAAATGTAGAAGTGTGTGCATTTTTAAATTATTTTTTTTTGGTGTGGATTTACAATAAACCAATATTCTTTTTTTACAACGCATCACTGAAAAAGATGGCCTGGCTATATATTTTATTACCTAATAGCCTTGAGAAGAGGGCTAGGACCTGGGCCACTGAAGGCAGCATCAGCAAGGACTGAGTCATTACTGCCTTCTTTTGGATAAAATAAAGGACAGAAACAATTTTTCCTGATGAAATCAGCCCACTCAGGTATTTCTGTATAGTCACTTAGAAGGTGTCACAGGCCTCCACGCTGTGCTCTGAAACACTCCCATGCAAGCCAGCTCCATGAACTACCTCAGCCCAGTCTTGAGCACAACCTGGCAGACTCTACTGAGAGCTGAAATACAGGATTTTGTGTCCAGCCTTGTGCTAATTTGGTTGAGCATTTCTTGGCTACAGCTGGTTCAGAGCTTGGCCAGAGCAAGCAAGTGGCTATCCGCATCTTATAAAGTAGATATGAAAGGCAAACAAGAGTCTGCACTGTTGGGGGTGGGAAATTGTGGGGTTGGGGGGAGGCAATTCATAATCTTTCTGGCAGTGAACGTTGGAAAGAGCTTTCTCTTCTGTATATTCAGGCAACAAGGATAAGGAATGCTGTGGGTTATGCTCCTTATGTATCTCTTTTAACGTGGTTCCTGTTGTGTTATGCCAATTTATACAGGCTGAAGTCTAGGAACGTCAGGGATTGATTCAAGTCATGAAATAAACAGGGGAGGAAGTTGGTGAAATCTGGAGTTATTTAGGGAAGGGCCTCCTTAAAACTGTGTTGCAGTGGGAGGTTGGAGACACGAGCATCTGCTCTGTGGACAAATTTAGTTATAAAACCCGGTTCCCTTATAGTCAGTGGAGCATACCTATCAAATCTGGGCCTCAGCTCACCTTCTCTCCATGGAGGAATTTCGTCTTGTTTGAGCAGAACTGGAATTTTGACAGAGATGCTTGATTAGAATAAATGGAGCGTTCCTATCAAATGCAGGTGACTAATGAATCCATGGGCAAGCTCCATTAGTTTCAATACAGTGCTAAACATGTTAAATGTTATAAGAGAGAGCTTGCTGCCTATGTGCACTTTCCAATTTGTTCAATGCTAGTTTCTAGCTGATTTTAGGTTTTTTTTTAGTTTCCATAAAGCATGAGTATAGGCAGTGTTTTCTTGTTTAGAAAGGTAAATAAGCATCTGTTCTGTGGGTATAAAAAACAGGAAAAAATAATCTAAAAATATGTTTTTAGTAGGATCTCCCATTCAAAAGCGGCTTTATTTAGTGCCTTAATTTTCAGAAAAATTGTTTCAGGCCCAGAAAAAATCTTTGCCAATTTTCATCACAGAACAATATTTGGTTTTATACTAATTCTCTTCTCCCCCCATAAGAATTCTATTATATAAGAAAACAACAACAATAAACAGCCTAAAAACCAATGTTATAAACATGATGGTATATTTTGCATTCCCATTTTATAGTGCATCATTTCTATGTACTGATGTGACACATCACGTCAACAAACACCAATTTAAACTCCACCTATTTTCAAAAATACTGCTACTGATAAATTTGGTTCATGGAGTTCTAGGAAATGTAAGATTCAACACAGGTTGAGTAGGTGACAAGCCAAGTGAAAGAGTGTAAGAGAGTTAAAACTGACCATTCCTCCTCCTCTTAGCATGCTTGTGAGGGGCAGAAGTGATTTGGACAGTATGTAACCCCATTTACATCCAGTTACATGAACTTATCTTGTCCTTGCTGTGGCCACACTTTCACACACACCATCTCCATTCTTCTTCCCTTCCTGCTGAGAATTGCACCTCAGCATAGTGCTTGAGAGGAAATCAAATCCTACTGTAGGTTTTACAGTAGGGGAGTACAAGCAGATTAACAACTCACTCTCTTAATCTCTCTTGCTGGGACTCAGTGTTTCTTTAAGGATTATCTCCAGAGTAAGTTAGCCACCATACTTGGGAAAAGAAAGGCTGGAGATTCATTACAGAACTTGCACTGTTTGGTGTATGTGCATCAACATGTATAAGGAATCCCAGAAAAGCCATGGGTTTGCCTTCTATTGATCCAAGTTTGGATGTTTTCATCAAACTCCAACCATCCAAAGCTGCTCCAGTGCACCAGAGCGTAACAGTTTCTGCTGATGTCTGGTTTGAGTGTCTCAAGACACCACTGTTGTTGTCCCTGGTTATACACTATAAAGTGTTTTTCTCTAGTTCTTAAACTCCCTTTCAGGCAGTGGTGGGCTACAATTATATCTCTCTTGGCCTCATAACCTACATGAAACGAATCTATCTCCCTCAACCTTTCCTTCAAGGTTTCCTTTAGGTTCCAGCTGCTATGATGGCCTGGCTCAGAGTAATCTCCTGCTTCTTAGCAGCCTTCCTGAAGTGTGGAGGGGAACTGTGGAGGGGAAACCTGGGCACTGCTTTCTTACCAGCACTGAGTAGAGAGGGATAATAATTTTTATTGATCTGCTGGCCGTATATGTAAAGTATGAGATGTAGTTTGTCTGCGATCAGAGAGCATGCTCTTAGCTTATTTTCAGCTTGGCACCAACCTCCAGGTCCTTCTCAGCAAGGCAAAATGTCTATAAAGACAGATGCATCCTTTGGGGTAGGGGGAATGCAATCTTTGAAACCAGCAGCAACTGCTTCCTCCTCTCCCCTTTAAAAGAGAAAAAAATCTGTCTGGTGCCTGCCTGTGAGTATGTGGTTAGAAACAATGATGTTGTTGAAACGAAGAAAAAACTAAAATCTGTTGTTTCAAGGCATTGCCAGGTAAAGCAGAGTCTCTAAAATCAACTGGTTCGCAAATTCTTTAACTATTAGTAAAAATAACATAGGTACTCCAAGGTATAAAACCACGAGCTTTTGAAGAATATTTTCACAAAACATTCAAGTACAAATTTAAAATAGTAAGGCAGCCTTCATTGCTGCTAATGCATCAAGTCTCATATCTGTCTGTGCATTGTTACAACAAAAATAAACAGAACACGTAAGACAAGTGCTTTCTTTTTTTGGCATTAGCTATTAAAAAAGGTCTCTCTTCAACTTTTTTTGATAGCAATCCACAGTGGGATAGTTGTTGTGTATGAATGTTTTTGCTGAAAGGAATTTGAAATGAGTTGTAAACAGAAAACAACCTTCCTTTTGATATAAGTGGAATTTTGTTCAGTACCAACTATTAGTAGCCATTAGATGGTAAGTAGGCAGATTGGAGAGATGTTCCTTGAAATCCTACGTAGTATGCAGAACATGCTTTCATTGTGCTTCCTGGCATTAAAAGATAATGTGCCTTATTTGGAAATATGATGATCAGGTCTGTTAAATCATGCTCAATCAGCTTACATAATAACACCTATATTTTGTTATTAATTTCAGATTTCAGAGACCTATGCCTTCCTACCGAGAGAAGCGGTGACACGATTTCTAATGAGCTGCTCAGAGTGCCAGAAAAGAATGCATTTAAACCCAGATGGAGCGGATCATAAAGGTAGTTTTAGTGTCAAATAGTGGGATGTAAAGTAATTTTATTTCTAATACCCATTTATATTTTCCTAGCTTAAGTGAGAGTTCATATACATTTGGTAGACTGTAACAGTTCAGTAAGTCAGATCATCTCATTTACTTAAGCTGGAAGGCAGTGAATCTTGTGCTTTCACTCAATGATGGAGTGTAATGCCATCTGCACCCTCAATAGAAAGATGATTTTATCTGGAGGAAATAATTTATTTTGCTATGGAAATGTTTGTACGGGAGCTTAAGCATAAGGAACAGATAGGGTGTGTGCGCTGTAGTCATTTAGGGTAGAAGAACTCATCAGTTTCCAGGGTTTGAACTAGGTTTTCCTTTTTCTTTGGGAGACTTCCATTTGTACAGCCTACAAGCGATTGAAAATGCAAAAGTTAGAGCTAAATGACATGACAGTCTGACTTTGACTGCAGAGCAGGCTGACATAGCCTCCACAATTAACATATAATGCATGATAACTGTTTTTTTGCAGATAATGGGAAACCTCCAACTTTGGTGACCAGTATGATTGATTACAACATGCCCATTACTATGGCTTATATGAAACATATGAAGCTGCAGCTACTAAACTCACAGCAAGATGAGGTAAAACCTGAAATCTCCTAAGTTTGGTTTTCTGTTCTCCTGTGTTCTTTTGTACTCGTCTTTGAGGTAGCCAGGAAACTGAAGTGAAGATGATTGTTGATCCCATCTTTATAAGTATGTTTGCTAAAACAGTCAGTCTGAAGCCAAGGCAGGGTTGTTTTCAAGCAATCAGATTGAGAGAAAATATCATGACTTATGATCCTTCTGTGATTGGGGGTAGTGAGCTGTGCTTTGAATTGCCTGAAGGTGCTGTTTCACTGGGCCAGTGGGAAGGGTCAGGGGGGCAGCACATTCACTTTAGACTTGGTTTTGTGCCCAGCAGTGACTTCCATTGTCTGCTTCTAGAAACCAATGCCATCAACAGCTGAAGTGAGTGCCATGGTGTTCTCACGGGTTAGCAACCACGATGCAACACATTGTACCAACAGAGATGAAAGTCCTGGCCACATCAGTTGAAATCTTTAAGGCAAAAAGCTTAATAAGAAGAGTAGGAGTTGCTTTTGAAATTTTGAATAAAAAGGTAGAAAAATGGAGGAAGAGAAGTGGACTGAGAATCAAGCTTCTTCATAGAGAACTGGGGTTGAATTGTATTTATTTCTTCTCAAAGATTGTTTGCTTTCTCTGATTTATTCAGAGTTTTCCCAGATCTTGAGAAGTGCTTCATCAATTGACAGGCACATACCGAATTATTTGTAGCAACCTCATTTTGCTAGAAGTTTGTTCATTTACCATTTAAGCTGCCAAACAGAAGCTCAGCTATGTGCCAGCCAAAAGCCAGTTCTGCATTCTGTGTCTTTCCATCCAACTACAAGATATTTTTTAATAAAGAAAGCCTTCAAAAACAACCTTAGCAGCTGGATTATGTCAAGGCTTCTGACTTGTGCAGAGTCGGCCAGATTTGTTTTCCCAATAAGTAGATATTGGCCATTGGTAGAGATTTCATTAATTATTCAACACTCCCTAGAATGGAGATTTCATCACTCTTCTAGAAATATCAGGGTCCTTGTTTCAGTTTGGCCTTTTTTTTTCCTTAATTGCAGAGGGTGTAGGGAGAGATCCCCAACTCAAAGTTCTTCATGCATAAATACAGCCTGGTCATCTTTTCCTCCTGTTGAGTCTCCTGATTATTCCAGGGATCTGGAAGCAGGGTTTCAAGTAGCAGGAGAGAAGAGGCTTTATTCTGCTGTAGCCTTAGGAATTAAAGGACTCCTTGGTTTCTTTACCTTTTCCCTTTGAGAATTACTACTTCCACGACAGGATCAAGCACTCATGCTGGATCAGGACTGCATTCCACAGAGCTTCTGTAGCCTGAATGTTTTGGTGTAGTCTTCCTGGTCTGATGACTGAAATTTTTGTTAAACCAGTTTTTCATCTAGACAAGCCAGTGGCAGTGATATGGAGACAGCAGGACTTAACATTGCTTGGTATTTTCCTGCCCAGCTCGGTTTTGCAGCTCCGGTGTTACTGTGTATGAAATGCCTGCAGCAGTGGATTTATGAAAGTAATTTTTTATATGTTTTAGTAATAATAACTTTTTTAGGGTAGAGTGGGCACAAGGAAAGTTCTGGATTTATGGAAGTAATTTTTTGTATGTTTTAGTAATAATGACTTTTTCTGGGTGGAGTGGGCACAAGGAAAGTTCTCAAGATAATCCTCACGTCTTTTCTCAAAGCAGAGTTTTGCCAAGGTTTTCTTTTCCCCCAGGCTTTACATTTGTTGCCCTGAGAACAAAATGACAGTGAAAATGTTGTAGTACAAGGTGGCAAGATTTCTGGTTCAAGCTATTTCATGCACTTAAAGGCTTGGGTTTGTAGGAAAGATTGAATCAATCATATCTGTATTCCTTGTGGGGGAGGGTGTGGAACTGAGACAGGAGTAAACTTGGATCCCACTGCTATCTAGCACAGTGACTGAAAGCCTCCTAATTCTCTCATCCTCAATTCAACATTTTTGAGCTGAGACCATTGATGAGAGGGAAGCAGGCTTCATCTGAAAGGAGAGCTCACCGCTGGGTTGGAATTCAGAGCTGTGCTGCAGCTGCTGTAAAGATGCCAGCAGTTCTCAGTTTTTGTTCCCATGCCCGTGTGTCCATGCAGGTTCAGACAGATGTTTGCACAGTTTGGGAGGTGAGGTGGGGGTATTCCACAGTGCTGTAGACAAACAGAGGCTGCCTGTGTGTGTGTTGTTTTATAACTATGCAAGTGTCAGCCAGAGCTCCCTTTCTCTGAGCCCACCAAATTGCCTAACCTCAGAACTGAAATACGAAAGCTGCTGCTTGCTGGTTCCTGCAGGATTCAATGAGAAATACCCCTGCGTTTTAACAGAGACGCAGCAACCCAGAAGGTCTGGGGGAGTTTGTTTTCTTATCTTGCTCTTTGAACAAGCAGAGTGCATTTTCCCTAAACCTCAGAACCATCTGGCATGTGCCCTGGCCCTGTCTGTCTGGGGCAGGAGACTGGTGGGCACCACGGTTCATCTGTGAGGGCAGTGTTTGGGTGTTTACTGCTGCTGGAACTGGGGTGCTCCTGCCTTATGTAAGGCAAGACAAACAGGTGCCTGTTAGAGAAGCCCTCACTCTTCCATTTGTTTTTTTGACAAATCCCTGAGAACAAGATATGTTCATTTCCTTGTTTTTCACTGTCTTGCTGTGGCAGTGCAGAACAGCCTCACCTTGTGCGTTGTCCCACTCTTGCTCCTGAATGGCATTTGCAGTACTTCATCCTAATTTAACATGAGTCATTACTGCAGGGAACTTGCTTTCTGAAAATGAGAGAAATGTCCATGCAAACTGGAAACATTGCCGAGACCCAGGGGAGGAACGGCTTTAAGGGTCTAGCTCTCAGAAAGAAGCAAGCAGCTATATTAATATCTGTAGAATCCACTTGACAACAAGTGCACAGTAAATCATGTTCTAAAGGTTGCTATTTTTCTAGGCCAGTTCTGGTGAGCAACCCAGAAAAATAGAATCCTGTCTTATTTTGCTAAAAATATGTAACAACAGATTAATTGGAAAAATATTTCAAGCATCTTCTGGGCATACAAAATTATTTGCCATATTTTTCTCTGAGTTCTTTAAAGTACTTTTCCTCTTAACAGGAATGACCATCTCAGAAAAGTTGTTACTGAAAATATATTGCCTTAGGTTTGTACATTGCCTCAGCCATTTACAGAGCAAGACTTGTGGACACTTAATTTCTGATCCATGAGTGGATGTGTGAACTTCAGTGGGACTGAAGCAACCAAAATCAAACATGTATTTGAATATTTTCTGGACTAGGTCCAAAACTGTTTTACTTTTATAAATGGGGATAATGATCAGGATTTTTACTTTTTGCCCTTTTTAATCATCCCTAGTTAAAGGCTCTGTAATTGGGCTTGATGGATAAATCATATTAAAGATGTATAATGTAGAATAAATTTGCAGTGATTCTCCTGTGATTATATTACTTTTATTTGCCACTGACAGTCATGACCATGCTCAGAACTTTTATAAGGTCTCTAATTTTCATAGATACTTCTTTAAACATAGTGTAAGTGTGACATCATGTCAAGGAAATTTGGTCATGAATTGTTACTAGGTCCAGTTGCCATTTGGAAATATCTTCCCGTGAGTTTTTGTGGTTTAACCCCAGCCAGCAGCTAAGTACCATGTAGCAGCTTGCTCACTCCTCTCCCTGCTCTGGTGGCATGGGGTAGAAAATCAGAAAAAAGTAAAAAACCCAGGGGTTGAGATAAGAACAGTTTAATAATTTAAGCAAAGTAAAATATACTACTACTGCTACTACTAATAGTAATGAAAAGGGAGAGAGAGAAGGAGGAATAAAACCCAAGAACCACATGTGATGCCAAGTAAAATTCCTCAGCACCCACTGAAAGATACCCAGCCGGTCTCCCAGCAGCAATTGGCTCCCTCTGGCCAACTCCTCCCAGTTTATATACTGGGAATGATGCTCTATGGTATGGAATATTCCTTTGGCCAGTTCAGGTCAGCTGTCCTGGCTTTGCTCCCTCCTGGCTTCTTGTGCACCTGCTCACAGGCAGAGCATGGGAAACTGGAAAGTCCTTGATTTAGAGTAAGCACTGCTTAGCAACAACCAAAACATCGGTGTGTTATCAACATTATTCTCACACTGAATCCAAAACACAGCTCTGTACCAGCTACTCAGAACAAAATCAACTATCCCAGCCCAAACCAGGACAGTGGTCATTCACAGGACTACCAACTTCCACGTGGGAAAGGTAAAGGATTCAGGCAGGCAATACAGGGAAATCTCCTCAGCCAAATTTGAATAGCAAGGACTTGTTTTGGGGTCTCTAGTTACCAATCCTTTTCTGGAAAATACTATGGAACTGCTATGCAGTATCCTCATAGCTGAACAAATGACATTTGTCAGGTTATCACACCACATAAATGCTGTATTTTCCTTCCTCTTCTTGATGTGCTTTGCTTGTTTTTTTACATACACAAATATTTAGCATGATTGCACTCCACACCAGGTGTGAGTGAAACCAATGGGAAGAGAATGACCTGCACATGGAATGTGAACAATGTGCTGTGTTTTCTGACATGTCTCTTTCTCTTTGCAGGATGAAAGTTCTATAGAAAGCGATGAGTTTGATATGAGTGACTCAACTAGAATGTCAGCTGTGAACTCCGACCTCAGCTCAAATCTGGAGGAGAGAATGCAAAGTCCTCAGAACCTCCAGGGCCAGCAGGATGGTAAGGCTCTCATTTTGTACAGAAAATGTGGCATTGTCTTGTCTTTTTTCCCATTCTGTGCTTTCATTTAGAATTTGCTTTTCTTCATAGTGTGTTTCATTAGGTAATTTGAAATACGTGTTCCCTACATATCAGCATGAAGAAGAAGAAGAAGTTTGGGGTTTTTTTTGCAGGTTAATTTATTTGTTGCTTAGGCAACAGGTGAGTGCTTAGACCACTGTATGTTAAGTAGTATTATCTTACTGTTTCTATATATATCTGTAGTATGACCATGCACAGGCATGAAAGGAAATGAAACTCGAACCTTTCTGAGGCAACCCAGAAAGCTGAGAAAGTTGTTTTTTACAGGGAGGGAGAGTAGTGTCACAGAAGCTGCTTATTTGACAGATAGGAACTGGGATGTGATTCTCGGAAGAAAGGATGAAAACAACAAATTCCTTTAGGGAAATAGAGGCAAAAGATGAGGGAACAGCGAGCAGCATTGTACATTTGAATGTTAATTGCTTCTTGTTTACAACACAAAGCTACTTTTTGGTCAGAGGTGCAAGTTTTACTTTGCATTGGAGGTGCACAAGTGTGTAGTCTTTGGTTTCAGCCCTTGTTATATAGCAAGTTAAATGAGCCTGGTTTGGAAGGAACTTTATTCTGGATGATGGAGCTCACAAACAGCCTGTCCACTACAGACTGTGGCAGTGGCTCATGAGTGGCACATGAGTGCACAACACCCAAAGTGCAGGTCTGTTCTATTGCTATTAGAAACAGCACATCGGAGTTCTGTACTTGCTACTTGGGACTGATCATGTGTGCCAAGCCAGAAGTGCTTCTCATATTTCTCTTGAACACTAAATAGATGGGATTTGATGGCTAACCTGGATTCTTTGCACTTCATGCATCGTGGTCATTTGCTAGCTGGTGAGATATTTAGGTGAGAATGGGTGTGGTGCATGGTGGCTGATAGGATCTGGTGATGGGCTGGAACTCCAGCTGGGTTGCTCCCCAGACAAATAAAGGAGTGGGATGTCTGTGGTGATTTGATAGGTCAGATTCTAAACACAACTGCCTTTTGTCTGAGTGTCCTCAAGCTATCACAATTTTTTTTCAACTTTTAACTTAATTTCTGTCTACATATGTTCACTAAAGGAGCAGTTCTGCTGCACATGATGTATGAAAAGTTAGTCCACTTTCCTGTTAAGTTTGACTTTTCCCAGGGATAATATATTGTAGTAATACTGCTAACTTAGAGCTTTCAGGGATACTTTGGAAGGTGTCATTTCTTAATGTATCTGGCTTTCAGTGCAATACTGTGCTGTAGAAGTTTCACATATATAGTTTCTTAGTAATAATTGCATGCATGCATATGTCTGAAATAAAAATTATGGCTCAGCACAGTAACCTGGGAAGAAATGCCTGTCATACATATCCTAACACCTGCTGCAACCAGATTCATGTGCCACATCTAATCATATTAGAACCTAAGTATGAATGATAAAATGCTGCAGATCTGTCACTTGCTATTTGAAATGTATGGGAAATAAATCCACTGTGGTCTTTGAACTTCAGGTAGTGTCATCTTACAGCATGGCTTTAAATCTCTCAGCTTTCCTTCCCTTCCTCCCAGATGGTACTTGCTCACCTTCCTAAGCCAATCCTATTTTTTGCTGCATCTTCTGGCTAAAGCATCTGCTGATAGAGAGATTTGAAATAGCAGCTCTCTTCCTGCTCCATGGTTTTCCTTTGCTGGCTGTTGTCAGGTAGCAAACCTAAGTGTGGCTGGTTATAGCAACACTGCTGTTTCAGATGTGGGAGAAGAGGCTGAAGGAGGAGCAGAAGGACATGAGAGNGGGGGGAAGAAGAATGATAGGAGAGGGCAGGGAAAAAAAAGATTGGAAGAAAATAAAGAATATGAGAGGTAGAGGAATGGAAGTTGGAACATGAAGGAAGGCAAATAAAAGGGAACTTAAATGAACTTAGCAGTAGGATCCCTTTTGCTGTCACAGGCTGCATTGTAAAATTTTACAAATTTAATCCTTAATTATAGCCCACGCGCACCAAAATCATCCCCAAAGCATGAATCTGCGTGTCTGAAGCGATTCTTGCTCCCTTCCCTCAAACATTCTGTGTGTCTATGAAAGTTTGTGTCAGCCGCCACATTCAGCCTATAGATGAAGACACTTGGCATTTGCCTCATCTGAAATGTGTTTGCTTCATCCTGGCAGGTGAAAACTTGCTGTTGCACGAGGTTGCCTGTGCACAGGCAGTAGGAAATGGTGTCTGGGGTGGAATGGGACAGCACAGGTCTGCTGCTGCCCCAAGCACGCCCTCTTTGGGGGTATGATTTGATAAAGGGAGTCTTTAGGAAAACTGCTGCCTGGGGTGGATTAAGGACAGTCCAGTGTACCTAAAGGTGATGTGTTTAATCACTTTACTTACCTGGTTTTCCATGTGAGGTAGTATGAGAATATTTTGGGACATCCCCTGGTTTTTTTAGCTATGGATTTCAATTGATTTGGTATGAGAATATAAACAGTCTGTGTACCTTAGAGGAATAGAATAGTCAGCTGGGCCATGCTGCTGAGGGATAGATGGAGGCTGCTCTTCCAGTTCAGTTTATCAGAGCATCATAATGCTGACGCTGTCTATGTAAAATAAATAAGATGCTTTCATAGCCTCATCCCTCGGGGCTATACTTGCATCCTATTTAGACAGGCATTTGTCTTTGGGAGTCCATTACAGAGCTCATACTAGAAAATTTGACCTGAGGTTTCTCAGTGTCTTCCAGCCCAATCCTGTGTCCTGTTTCTCATGGTTAGGTTGCTTGAACCTAGATAGAATAAAGGGAAGCATGAGAGAAACTTGCAGTATCAACTGAAAGCAATAGACTTCTTCACCCAGAAATGCCATGGCAGGTGAGAGAAATGCTGAGGAAGGGCAGAGACACAGAAGGTGCATATTTGCTCAGAGTGGATGGGTGCTGGTACTGCGCAAAATTCCTGGGCTCTGCAAGTGGAATTGAGGCTTTGCAATATTTGTATTAAGCTTATTAGGTGGAAAGGGTACAGGGAATTCAGGAAGTAATGAAAAGTGTAGAGAGTTGGTGAATTGTATCCATGGTACAATTCATGTATTCATGGTACATGAAGTTGCTGCAATACTACTAAGAAGAGTTCCCACTTTAAATTAGCCTTTGTACACTTTTAAATTACAGGGTCTTGAGTCACACCTGCCGGTGAATGGCTGCAAATAGCATCCTGAGCACCTGCAGGGCTGCTGCAACGATGGGGTGGGAGTTGGAAAAGGGCTTCTGGCCTTCCCTGGGGAGTTAGAAAAGGAAAGCAGCTCTCATTTGCAGTTGGTCCATTCCCCAGCTGGGAATGGGGTATGGCTCTCTGCTTACCGGTGCCTCAGAGGTGTTTTCTCTAGCAGCCAGCTGGATAATAGAGCTGCAGATTGCTGATGTGTTCCTTTCTCTTTTGCTTGCCTCTTGCTTGCCCCTATTTTTTTGCTCCCCTAGACAGGACACTGTTCTGTGTCCTAAGCAGGTTCTTCGGAGGGAGCCCTGTGTACAACTCATCTGCAGGCAAATCTCCCACTTGAGAGCTGTCTTTAATTCTCCTTTCTCTTAATGATGCTCTCAGGACTCTGATGTTGCTGGATCAAACCCTTTTGCCCGTGTCAGACCACAGACAGCAGGCAAGGTTTGTGAACTGAGTTGGAAATAAAGGAGCTTTTTTGTTTTTTAAGTTAGTGGTTCAACCTGTTAAAAAACAAAAAAAGATTTTTGTAGTGAAAACTGACCTCTAGATAGGTCTTCAAAGGAGCAGCAACAGCTTCTACTCTGAGTGAAAATGGGACTTTTGTTGCCCTTGCCTGTTAGCTGGAGCCCTGTGCAGAACGGCTGGGTGTGTTTCCCTCCTCACTGTGGCAGTTCATTAGTTACAAAAATATGAGATATGTAGGGGGATGCTCTGATTAGAGGAAATTAAGAACATGTACAACTCTAGAAGTGAGGAGATTTAAGTATCAATTTGATGTTGCATTTTTTCTTGTTTGTTTGTTTTTTACTATGTGAGCTATCAAGTAAAAGTGAGGGATGAGACTATTTGGCTGTAACTCAGTGAGATTCAGGACTGATTTATTTTCAGTATTTCTCATTGTACTGAGGTATACAGAAACAAATCAGTGATTAGTCTGGATTTGGGTGGAGAGACTGTGTTTTCGTCAATCTAGATTTTAGAAAATTGCAGTTACATGCTTATAGATATTTATATACAACTGCCTCTCACAGGCACTGTGTGGAGCCTTATAGGAGCTTATAGGAGCTAGCTGTGACAAAATACATCGAAAGCTGACCTTTAACGAGGGTTGTGCTATCGATTTAGATGTAGAGATTAATAAGCTTTTCCTGGTTGCATTTTTTCCAATTTATAGAAAATTGAGCAATAATACTGTAATGCAGTGGAGGATTATGTCTTTGAGTAGTTTGTGATCACTTGGACAGTGCCAGTTCTCTTTCCTTGGCATGTTCAAATTGCCACGTTTTGCACAATACAGATGTAGGAAACCTGGCTGTTAATATTAGCTATTCCTTTCACTCGTTTGGTGCTTGTGACAGATGCAAGTATTGGAGTCAGTCATCTAAATACCTGTTTTGTGCATCAAAGCTATAATCTCTACACAATGGCTTCACCTGAAATAAGTAACATTAGCTGATTAAGTTGTCAAAACTGACTGTCTGTGCAGGAGTGCAGACTTGCTGTTGATTTTTCTCTCCGAACGAAGTCCAAGCCAAGAGTTTAGTCCATCTTCTCATTCTGAACTTGTTGTGCTGCTGTGCTTCTTTCTGCTTTTGTCTTTATTCCACGGGAACCTGGACTCCCTGTCTTAAAACATTGACTTTTCTTTCTTCCCAAAGCAATTTAAGTTCAAGATGTCCAAGCACCAACTGCAGGCCAAAGTGAAGACAGATTAGTGAGAGAGCATAATGGAGTAAATTGTCTCTGCTGTTGACTATGTATTGGCCCTGCTCTTGGTCTTGAGTAAATTGAATTGTAGCAAAGCCAACATGAGAGCAGATGATTCCCAGCATTAAATCCATGGCAACCTTTTTGCTGGTAATTAAGAATTTTCAGTGGAAATGTTATTTTACATTAATGTATAAAATCAGTTTACATCAAGAGGTATTGTGCTTTTAATTTCAGTGTTCAAGCACTGAAAGGTTTTACGAATGTCCTTGTTCTGTATGAGGTCTAAGGCCACTTGACTCCAGTAAAGGCCCACTAAAGGTTAGCCAAACTGTTTGCAGAGTTTAGATGCCTTCAACTAAAAACCTTCCTTACTTCTTTAGACTTCCAAACAAAGCAGCTGACATTTCTGTGGTAATAGATAGACTGAAATTACCACAGGAAGTCATAAAGCCTTAATAAAAACATTACAAATAAAATAAAAAGCAGTCTACCAGTTTTCCTGGGTGCAGCCTCATATACTTTTAGAAAGCTTTTTCATTTTGGGGACTTGACTGGTTTTATTTGCAGTCTGTAGATCCACATCAACAAAGCTATAATGCTATTATGGTTGCTTATAATGCTTATACTTTATGCAAGACATTGAACATGCCAAGTTAATAAGCATTTTACTCTGAAAAAAAAGGTATTTTTTGCTTAATAATGAGGGTTTGGGCTGATTAAGAATGTTAGCTTATAAAGAGGATAGAAAAACCATTACTATTTTTTTTTCTTTGGTGAAATGCCAGACCATTTAAAATTACATTTGAGCTAGGACCAGGTGATCTGACAATTTTGTGATATGTTCAGACCTTCCAGTCTTGTTCAAGCCACTGAAATTTGCAACATTTTGGGCAATAATCTCACTTCTTATGACTAAGAGTGCAACAATAAATACTACTTTTCTACAAGGGAAAATCTAAGACACCTGCCTGTCTCATGGCAGTGGAAAAGGAGGACAGTTGTGACATACAGAAGCAAAGGTCTCCTGTCTCTGCAGCTGTTGATCTGCCACCTTTTGCAAGCACCAGCTTTCTCTCTGAATAAAGCAAAAGACAGTGCAGTCACACATATATGTTCCTGGGTAAGTCTATGGGCTGCACTGAAATGTGTCACAGATGTCAAAATCACAGGGGTTTCTTTAGACAGGGAGTTAGTTATAATATGTTGCTCTGTCTGAGAAAATCAGTGTCATCTTCACCTAAGCAGAGTCAAAGTGTACCTGAAAAACTGGCATGTAATGCTATTTTGCTTCAGTGGAGCTACACCTGGAGTGATTTAGTTCGTGAGATTTGGGTTGATGGATTATTATTTGCATAAACCAGTGCAGTGTAGTGGAAGGTGTCCCTCCCTGTGGTGGGGGAGTGCAACTAGATGGTCTTTAAGATCCCTCCCACACAAAACATCCTATGATTCTGTGATTTAAGAAAGAGGAGGAAAACGGTGAAACACGACCAGAAAGTCAGAGAGTTTTGGAAATCTAGTTTCAGTGGTGTTTTAATGACTTCTTTAGAAGTGATACCTTACCGGTCCAAAAGGCACTGCGAGTGACACTGTAGTGACACTTAGGCAGTGCTACAGTGTCACTGACAATGAATTTTACTGAGCCTGGGCAAGAGCTTGAAATGTTGCTGCAGCTGCAGTTAGAAACTTTCAGCCCTTAACATCGTTAGGGAGAGCTGGGTGGAATTTTCAGCAAATCAAGTATTTTAATGGACTGGCTGCTGACGAGGCAGCTGCTGTGTGCATTGTCATCAGAACACTGAGCTGATACATGAGGCACTTCCATTGTACAAGAGAGGAAAATCTTCCTTTGACTCCACACACGATTCAAATTTGTTCAGAATTAACCATCGACATTTCTCAGTGGAGAGCTCTCCTTCCTTCCCCCTGGGCCTACCTAATCACACAATGGTCTCAAACTGGGATCTGGACATGAGCACCCATCTCACTGAAGCACAGCAAATGGATTGCTTTTATAAGTGATTCTTTTAATATGGACAGTTAGTGTATTTACATTTGCTAGCTGCAAGCATCTTGTGAGTTGGCCATACTGAATATCTCCCCCTGCTCCACGTTACTTCTGTGCGTCTTATTCCACCTTCTAACAACTTGTGTTCTTTTTCTGATACGTCTGTTTGTTTCTTATCTTATACTGTAATTTTCTTTAGAGACTAAAATATTATTAAACATGAATTATGCATTGAGCAGACTCTCTGCTAGAGCCTGAGTGGTCTGTTGCGACCAGAGAACAATCTCATTTCCCGCACCACCCTCCCAGCTGCACAACTGTCACTTTCTATTACGCTTGCCTTGAACAATTGAGTGTGGCTTGTAATGACAATAATTGCCTCAAAATTGTTTGTCATGTTTGCCTTGTTAGCAACAAACTACTAACTGTTGGTTACAATCAGGTTCTCAGCTATTACTCCGTAATTACATCAGGGAATACTCGCAGCCAATAATAGCTGAGAAATTAGAATTATCTCTTCACAAGTAATGCTAAAATGCTTGCAGACCATTCACTCTATTCACAGCCACTCATTTTTACATCAGCAATCTAGTGGCAAGTGAAGCCTACCCCCATGGAAAAGGCTGGCTGCCTGTGTCCTTTTGCATCTTCAGAACAGTTGTGTTAGTGTTGTACAGGTCCTGTACAAACAGGTATTTCACTTTGGCAATAATACTAACCAACCAAGCTCTCTCTTCCTTGTGCAGATATTGAAGGGAGTCTGCTTTTGATTTCAATGTGCAAGTCCTTGTAACTCAGCTTAGCTGGATTTTTGAAAGTGTTGTTTGGTTTTGGTCGATATTCTTTGTTTCTTTCCCTTATCTTACGGTATCTCCGGCTGTTCCCTCCTATTTCTCTTTAATGTCAAAAAAAATGAGGGGCATTCTGCTACAGAGATTTAGTTTTGCTTTCCAGTAAAGGCACTTTATCCATTTTATCCTGTCATAAGTACCAATTGACTTTAGCAGAGGCTATGTGCACAGATTGCTTGATTTAATTTGTCTACTTCCTTATTGTATAGGTGGAGGGTTTTTTCATAGTTACTGTTAAAACTCATGCTAGGCATCAACTCCCCTTTTTTTTTTCCTATTACATATACTATAGAATAATATAATAGAGCATTTTTTTTCAGGAAAAGGAATGTGAAAGAAAGAAAGAAAGAAAGAAAATTAAATTTAGCCATTGATTCTTCACTGTGTTATATTTTAATTAAGGAAGCTGTTAATTTATTTTTTTTTCTGAACAGGGAATTCCCTGGAGACATTAGGCTGTCTTGTGAAAGATATTTTTAATGGAAATTTCTTTGAAGCATTTCTTGTTTGATAAAATATTTGTAATGCTGAATGTTTAAAATTAGTAGTAATTTTTTTAACCAAGTGCAAATAGACTGATTGCAAGAAAAGATGAGTACTTTTTCAGTGGTATAGTCTTTTGTAATATTAAAACACAAAGGAAGTGGTTATATATATTTTCCTGACATTTGTGAAGAGGTGTTTTTAAATAGTTGCTTTAATGTTGCCAGATAGTCACCATCTTTGTTATCCTGAAACAGAGGGATGTGCCATCTCTGGCACTTCTTAGTAACAGGATGGAAGAATTGATGCAATCATCCTGAAAGTTTCGGGATAGGCTGAACTCCGGTGGTGTCCTCCAAGTGTTTGTGAACATGGATAACTTGGTTATTGTGAGAAGCATAGAAGAGTTGGTTTGCAGGCTGACTGGAGACAGGAGGATACGAGAACAATTAACTTTAGCATCAGCACAGGTTAGAATACAGCCTGACTCGTTTTACAAGTGTATTTAGCACTCGGTGGCTGGTTAACAGCCAGCTGGGAGGTGTGTGGGGCTCAGGCAGTCTCTCCACTGCTGCACGCCAGGTGGACACTGACCAGTTCTGACCACTGCAGGAGCAGCCTTCAGGACTGACAGACAGACTGACAGACTTCACAGACCCACTCTGGGAAGAGATGTGGAGGAGCACACTGTTTAATTGCCTTTGTTGGCTCTACTGTGTGCGATGCTGAGAAACCATTTCAGAACCTCAGCTGTAAGTGTTGGCATTACTAACAGAATAAATTAAGATAAAAGCTAAATTTATGTCATATACAACTTTCAGGCTTAGGTGCACGGAACTGAAGAGAAATTGATGCCTTAAGTCAGCTCCAAGGAGCTTTTCTCCACTTTCATCAGATAAGAACTCATCAGGACACCAGCCTTGCAGCCAGGATGTGGCTTTCCAGCAGAAAGATTGCCTTGAGATCAGTTTCTGCTGCAGCAGCTCCTGCTTATGGGGATAGTTGCATCTTTGTGTTCAAAGTCTTTCCTCAGCATTTCAGTTTAACTGCAGTGTTTTTAGAAGTTTCCTTTCTCGTGACGTGAATCAAGGAGTCAGTTTAATGCATCTCTGGAGGACCAGTGACTGCTTCCACTGAACTTCTGGCTGCTCTGATATCCCGAGTGCTTTACTGGGTAGAGTTCCCCAAGTAGAAGGCAGAGTGATCCTTGTTAATAACCATCCAAGATCCCTGCTATGAACTGCTAAACTTCTGTAAAATTAGTGATTCCTTCTGACTGGAAGGTGGAGTTCAAACCTCTATGCTTAGCTTTTTGTACTCTGAAATTTGAATTTCGCATAAGCGTAGACATTGGCAGGGAGACTTAAATAAGATCATAAACCAGAAAAAAAGGACGTGATTCACTAGCAGCTTTTAAATAAGGCAATAGTAATAGATACTTTGGGGCAATAATTGATTATAAAATTTGATTTTTTGCTTTGAGAAACTGTAATAAAACCGAGATATCAACAGACTACTCTAATCTTAAGAGTGACAATTGCTATTACTAATTTGATAGGAAAAGAAATTAGGAGATATAAACTGGGAATAGGTTTTTTTTTTCTCTCTGTAAAAACAAAATAGAGAGATGATATTTCAGTTGCACAAAGTTACTGTTCCAAGAAGAACCAAAAAATGAAGTATAATAAAACTTTAATGACATAATTGGCAAAGACATACAGTGAGTTTATGTCACACTATTTAAGTGTCTTGTGGATGGTTTTCTGAAGGGAGCTGATGCTGCAACCTGTCAAAGAGAGAATGGCAAGACAGAACTACGTGATGTGGGAACTCTTAATGTAAATTACTTGGAATGGAAGAAATAAGTCCTCTTCAAAAGGAGGTGGTACAAATAGTGAGAGCAGCAGGGTGGTCTAGAGAGCTAGAAAGTAAGTGGAAGCAACCAGTGGTTTCAAATCAGTTTTAAAAAGGACTCCTTGCATGTGTATAAAGAAGCTATCATTCTTAATAATAGTCTTTGAATAGTTTACAGGTCTGCATACATCTTTTAGGATTTCTGTCTGTTTAAAAACATTTGCTAAAAGATTTTAAAAAGATATCCCTCCATCTTTTAAAAGATATCCCTCCGAGATAACTGTCCAAAGATTGTGTTTGTATCATATGTTTAAAAGAACTTTGACTTTTAGTGACTTGGTTTTTAGACATTTTATCCAGCGTGATCATCTCCAAAATACATAGATGCAATGAAAATCTTACTGAAATCAATCATGAGAGTTTCTATAAACTCCAGTGGAGACAAGGTTTCACCCTGCATGTTTTCATAATAAGTGCTCTGTAACTGAGCAAATCCTGAAGTAGTTCATGTGGGCACTGAAATTGCTACTGCCTCTTTAATGAAACCATCAGTGCAATCTATGCAGCGATGATGAGCTTTAATTCAGCAAGTTAGCCAAGCTCTGTCTGTTCCTGTTCCTTCATTTCTTCTTTCTGCTGCATTTCTGCTGTTTTGCACTGGTTACGTGTGCTCTCTAGGAACTGTTCGTCTTAGATTCCTGCAGCAGGCTGTAATCCCTGGTTACTCCTGCAAGACTGCAGTCACAGACTTGCAGCTGTACCTAGTATTTATTATATCTTCTGCAAATATGCCCTACTTTAATTAAAGGCATGGATGTTGTAAAGCCTCTTAGCAAGGACAAATATTTTCCTCTTCTCTGAATCAACTATTCAGCAGTGTGCTTCTGTTCACCCCCTGGAAAAAATGGGGCCTAAAATGATTGCTTGCTCCAGCAGTGGAGGAATTGTAGTGACAGCATTAACAGGCGAGTGGCACAGGTAGATTTCAAAGAGTGAAACTGCAGCCTGGCCAAGTTTTTCACAATAATTTAAGAAAGAGTGTTCCATGGTGATTATTGAACTTAATTATCTCCCTTGGCATTGTAAAGTGTTGATTTCAATAGAAGCTTTCTTAAATGCAGCCTTTCAAAGGAAAGGGTGGACATGGTAAAATGATTACTTTTTCTGAGAAACAATTTTTCCCCACCTAGGTAACTGTGTACACTTCCAGCCTTTTACAGGCAGCTCTGATGCTGTCATGGCCACGCAGAAGAACAGGGTTTTTTGAGAAGAACTTCTGCTGCACAGATAACTTACTTGGGTGGATGGTGGTAGCCTATTTGTCCTTCTTGTTTCTTAAAACCCCTTCCAGTGTAATGCCTGGTTTTGAGTAGTCCAGTCCATAGAATCACAGAATCATAGAATCGTAGAATAAGCTGAGTTGGAAGGGACTCATCAGGATCATCGAGTCCAGCTCCTGGCCCTGCACAGGACACCTCAAGAGTCACACCATGTGCCTGAGAACATTGTCCAAATGTTTCTTGAACTCTGTCAGGCTTGATGCTCTGACCACTTCCCTGGGGAGCCTGTTCCAGTGCCCAAACACCCTCTGGGTGAAGAATATTTCTCCTGATATGCAAACTAAACCCCTCCAACTCAGCTTCATGCCATTCCCTTGGGTCCTGTCACTGGTTAGGAGAGTGAAGAGATTGGTACCTGCCCCTCTGCTTTCCCTCACAAGGAAGTTTCAGTCTGCAATGAGGTATCCCCTCAGTCTCCTCTTCTCCAGGCTGAAGAGACCAAGTGACCTGAGCCACTCCTCATACAGCTTCTCCTCAAGGCCCTTCACCACCCTCGTGGCCCTCCTTTGAATGTGCTTTAACAGTTTAATGTCTTTTTAATGTCGTGGTGCCCAAAACTACACACAATATTCAACATGAGGCCGCCCCAGTGCAGAGCAGAGCGGGACAATCCCCTCCCTGGCCCGGCTGGCGATGCTGTGCCTGGTGCCCCCCAGGACACGCTTGGCCCTCCTGGCTGCCAGGGCACTGGTGACCCATGTTCAACTTGCCATCAACCAGGACCCCCAGGTCCCTTTCTGCACTGCTGCTCTCCAGCATCTCATTCTCCAGTCTGTACACACATCCAGGGTTGCCCTGTCCCAGATGCAAGTCAATAGTCTGCGTGGCAGTTCTGTTCAATTTATGGCTTTTTTTTTTCCTTTAGGCTAGCTTTGAGGCCTCCTAGTGCATCTGCTGTTTTCTGTAGGTGCTTGATGTGAGCCTCTGTGAGTAGAAAAGGATTCTGCAATATGGTTCCAGGGAGAAGGACAACAGGGATGTCCCAAATCTGGCCTGTCCCAATTGAGCATGCTGTAATGGAACAGTGGCCCTTTGCTTCTCAGCTGAAATACGCTGTAGGAGCCTGTTTGACTTGTGATCTGGCAAATGCCTGGGCATGAGGAGTCTGGCCAGAAAGATCTGAGGCCTAACTGATTATCCAGTGCACACATATGAGGGAGGGAGCAGGTGCTAGCAGTACCAGTATCTGTGCTTCTTTTAATGTGTATGCAGATAGAAGAGAAATAACTCGTTGGTTTTTAAACTCTTTCTGCCTTGCAGAATGAATTTCTCTTAATAATAAGGAGTTTCTTTAAAGATATTTCTGTCTTGTGGGTCAGGAAGAAATCTAGTCTCCCATGTTGCCTGACTACCTCTTGGGAATACCACTATTAGCTACACTTTGAACCCGAATGAAAAAATGAGGAGAAACCGCTCTCTGGACTCCTCCATTATTCCTGCTCAGAGTGAAAACTTTCCCCCTTCAGCACCCTTCAAGGCAGGAAAATTTTGCTTATTTTGCTTTCCTATGTGAGTGTGTGGTGGATGCTTTTCCATTTGTTTTTCCCTGTCTGTACACACAGATGCAAACAGGAATCAGTTCTGAGGAAAAATCCAGAGAGCAGAGGATTAGGAAGGCTGCGTAGGGAGTAGCTGAGATTTAACTTGCCAAGGTTATTTTTCCAGCAGCAACTTTATTAAAAATAAAGTTAGCATTGAGTTTTATGTTAGCCCAGTTTTATATTTTGTTACACAATATGAAAGTTTACACAGATGTATCTATTAATATGAATGGATTCTCTACTCATGGGTTTTATACCCATATTTATAAATCTATATTTCTTTTATCACAAATATACATAGGTATCTTTTTATAGATATCTATTTCTAAATAAAGTGAACAGATCACTGAAGAGAGGTAGAGTGTGATGGCATGGGAACCTGTTTTTAAGCATGCATTTTCCTGTACTCTAATTAGAGATGGTGTCTGAGAGCTCAGAAACACCACGGGCCCGAATTTTTAGAGAGGAAGTTTTGTGAAGGCTAAATCCAGCCAAAGCAGTGTACATTCCAATACTCATGAATCTCTGAGGCAAAAAACGCAGAGCTCACAGAATTGTAAAATCACAGAATGTCAGGTTGGAAGGGGATCTCAAGGATCATCTGGTCTGACCTTTCTTGGCAAAAGCATGGTCAATACAACATGGTCTTGCACCCTGTCCAGCTGCATCTTAATTATTTCAACAGCTGATTGTTCTCATTGTGAAAAATTTTCCTCTCGCATCTAATCAGAATCTCCCTAGACATAGCTTGTACCCATTACCCCTCATCTTTTCCATGTGGCTCCTTGTGAAAAGGAGAGTCCTTATCTTCTTTGTAGCCACCCTTTACATACTGGAGCATGGCATCAAGGTCTACCCTAAACCTTCTTTTCTCAGAGCTGAACACAGTTCTTTTAGCCTTTCCTCCCACAGCAGGTTTCACAGTCATCTGATCATCTTTGTGACCCTTCTCTGTACCTTCTCCAGCCTTTCCACACCTTTCTTTGTATAGCAGGAACCAAAACTGCTCACAGTATTCCTGGTGCAGTCTGACAGGCACTGAGAGTGCCCCTCTGCTGGTGATGCTCTTGTTGACACGACCCAGCATCCTGTTGGCTTTCTTTGCTGCAGCAGCACAGTGCTCACTCTTACTGAGCTTGTTGTCCACCGGGTCCCCCAGATCCTTTTGTACAGAACTGGTCCCTAACCAACCTCTGGGTAGATCTCATACTGTGTTGCACTCCTGGATTATATTTTCCCAGGTGCAAGACCTTACACTTGTCTTTGTTCAGCTTCGTAAGGTTCTTGTTAGCTCACTCTTCTAACCTATCCAGGTCTTTCTGCAGTCTGGCTCTCCCTTCTGAAATGCCCACTTCCCTACTGAGTTTGGTATTGACAAACTTTGTCAGTGTACACTTGATCCCAAATAATTTGTGACGATATTAAACAGTGCTGGGCCCCACACAGATCCCTGGGGGACCCCACCTGTGGCAGGTTCCATTTTGAAAAGGAGCTGTTCACCACCCTCTCTGGGTGCAGCCTGTCAGCCAGATCCCCACCCACCACACGGACCACATGTCTGGGTCATAACACATCACTTTCTCCAGAGGGAGGCTGTGGGAAACCATGCCAAAAGCCTTGGAGAAATCCAGGTGGGCAATGTCCACCTCACCCCACATCAAGCGAGCAGGTTACTTTGTTGTAGAAAGTGATCAAGTTTGTCAAGTCCAATGTGCCCTTGGTGAATCTGTACTGGCCTTCCCCAATCATGTGCTTTGTCTGACTCAAGAGAGTCCCTAGGAGGTTTTGTTCCATGACATTCCCAGGGACTGAAGTCAGACCCATGAGCCTACAACTTCCTGAATCCTCCTTTAAGACCTTCTTGTAGGTGGGAGTGGAATTAGTCTTCTGCCAGTCTCCAGGGACATCCCTAGATCTCCAAGGCTTCTCAAAGATTATGGAGAGTGGCTTGGTAACAATGTCAGCCAGTGTTCCTAATAACGCCCTTGGGTGGATATTGTCACAGCCGGTTGACTTTTAGGGGCCAATCTCCTGTAATAGTTCACACACCAAATCTTCCTTTACAGTTGGGGGGACTGTGTTTACATCAACCTGGATTTTTGTTCCCAAGGCCAGGCCCAACAGCGCGGGTAAAGACAGAGGTCAGGAAAGTCTTGAGAACCTTGGTCCTTTCAGCATCATTGGTGAATAATTCACCTTTCCTGTTTGAACAGAGGGCCAGTATTTTCCTTCTATTTCTGCTTGTTGTTGACGTACTTGAAGGACCCTTTTGGTGTGCACGGAAAAGGTTTTGTTTGAATGTGTTTCAAAAGTATCACAAGGTGTGTGCCTTCTATACCAGCTTGTTTTTTCCTATTCAGCAGAGGCAGCAGTGAAAAACAGCAGGTGTCAGTATCTGTAGCTCCTATTGGAATATTACAGGTTATATCTGAGGGACAGCAGTAGCTAAAACCGTTCAACAGTGCATTCTTCCTCCAGGGATGCAACAATGAAAATAAATTTGGATGGCTGTCTCTTATGTAAGTCGGTTCCATATATATATATATGTGTGTGTGTGTGTGTGTATACATATATTCATGTAGGAATAAACATGAATCCATAGTGAAGCTCTGTCCGTTGTTCAAAGTGTTCTTCTGTTACAGGACAGGGGAATCTTAGGGGCTTCCTCTCAGAGTCATTTGCTGTGTTGCTTTGTAGGGCAGGTCAGAGTCTGAGTGGAGAAGACTCGTGTGACAGCCCACGTGGAGTGCTGTGTGCAGCTCCAGGATCCTCAGTGCAAGAAAGACAAGTACTTGTTAGAATTGGTCCAGGGGAGGGCCACAGGAATTGTCAGAGGGATAGAACAACTCTTCTGTGAGGACAGGCTGAGAGAGCTGGGGTTGTTCGTCCTGGAGAAGAAAAGCCTCTGGAAAGATCTTAATGGAGCCTTTCAATATATAAAGGTGGCATATAGGAAAGAAAGAGGGAGACTTTTTTCCCAGGGCCTACAGTGACAGGACAAGGGATAATAGTTTTAAACTGGAAGAGGATAGGCTTTAGATTGGACATAAGGAAGACCATTTTTTATGATGAAGGCAGTGAAGCACTGGAATAGGGTGTCCAGAGAGGTTGTGAATGCCCCATCCCTGGAAATGTTTGGGGCCAGGTTGGATGGTGCTTTGAGCAACCTGGTCTAGTTGAAGGTGTTCGTGCTCATGCAGGGTGTTGAAACTAGACTGGTCTCGATGTCTGTTCCGACTCAAACCACCCTTTATTTCTGTGGTTGCACTAATCAAGGTGAGAACACATACACTCCAATTTATAAGGCCTCTGTCAAAAAAGAAAGATTTCTGGATCATTTCACATGGAATTTTTTTTTCCCTGCCGTACCTGTCTGGGAAGCCAATAAGGTAGCAGCATCATGAAAGGTCTCAAAATTGAAGAGTGGGTTGAATAATTTAAAGCTGGATATTCTTGTTACTGGAATATGATCAGGAGGTGCTTCCTTCCTCCTACCACCTTTCATTTGTCTGCCTTTGTTATAAAAAGGCTTTTTCTCCTGCTATCATTTAAGCATCAAGACAGTTTGAGAAGGAAATGAATTCTGGAGTAAAAAGCTTTGTGCACTGGTGTCAGGTGATAAGGAACAATTTTTTCCACAAGTTCATTTAGTTATTGGGGAAGAATGCTGAGGCTTTTTTTGTCTGTAAGGTGTGGATTTTAACAGGAGAGAAACCGTTCTCATAATAATCCTTAGTTCTCAGTCTAAGGAAGTCTGAAATACTTCTCCTCAATACTTCATCTTTGCTTATTTGCCAGCTGAAACTACGTCATGGGAGAGGAGAATGGTAGTAAAGGAAAGGGTGCTGTGTTTGAAAGGCATGTCCTTTGAGGAGAATGGACTGGTGTAGAGCAAATGGAAAGGTCTATCTTCACGCTTGTTTCTGAGTACGAGATGAGAAAGTCAGTTTAGCAGCAAGGGAAGGCAGCTTTCCAGAGAGTTTTCTGACGGACAGGAAGAGAGTCAGCAGTGATGGGCTTGGCGGAGGCTTAAGTGGTAGTTAGACCTCTGACTCCTGCCGAGATGTAGCAGGAGGGGGAGCACTCTTCTGCCATTGGTGCCCTTGAAACCACTGCTCTTGGTGAAGGTTTGCTAGTTCTCTTCTAGTCACTCCCCGAAGAAGCTGTTTAAAAGAGTATTATTTGCCAGTGTGTGAAAGGAAAATGTCAGTGCAGGCAAATTTGGATGTCCTGCATCATGTTCTCGGTGGGCCTACACTGGTTTATAGCAAATGAGGTCCTAACCTTTTTTAAAAAAGAGGTATTATTTTCTGTTTACTATACTGATTTCTGTGACACTTGATAGTTGTCAGTGCATCCCTGTAAGCATGAAAAATATGATGTTAACTTTATTAATTATTAGCACAGTACAGCAGTCCCAAGTGCCATGGAAATAAAGCACACCTATTGATGTCCACCTGCTATCAGTTTTCATCTTCAAATGGTGAAAAAACCACATGGATTTTTGTGGTAAACACCTGTGTGATTTCAGTATAACACAATCTGTTTTGGAATACCAGCAAGTCAGTAACATGGCATAAGTGGTATGCCTTATTATATTGTCTGCTTTCCAAAAGAGATGCTGTCACCTCTTCAACCCACCCTCTGCATGTGGAGTATCTTTCCAAAGCAATTTTGAGAGTTTTTTGCCTAAGCATTTAAACTGAAGGTCTGATTCAGTAGTTTCATTGTTCGAAGTAGTAGTACTAAAGGAAGCATTTTTAATTGGGAGCATTTGGAGGAATATTACCGTCTTTGTTAAATGTACTCATCCATACAAAAAGAGTGACAGCTTTTTCCAGTGACTCAGAGCATCATTAATCCAGCAGGTTTAGAGCTATTAGCAGAGATAGCAGAGCTCAGAGAGGTTACTCTCCCATCTCTCTAGGTACATCAGAAGGCTAGTGGAGCTGGGGAAATGAGGCAAGACAGAAGATGGGGCTTCTGTCAGAAGAAGGGACTTGGACAGGTGAAGAATGTCTGTTGCTTTGTGTCCCAGCAATATATATATGTTATTTAGAAGCTGGAGGTATCAGAAGTTGCATCATGACTGAGGAAGCAGTATGACTGAAGGCCAGAACATACCTTGCATGCTCTGAAATAAGGAAAACAGAAAAGTCCAAACCGTGTGGTTCAATAAATTGAGTTTCCAGTTTGGTGATGCTGGAATTTATTGATGGCTGTAAGTAATGTGTTCCAGAAACTCTGGCAAATGAGTAAAAAAGAGGGAGGACATTCCTCTCATATTCCTTTCATGAGAGTGAAGAGAGATGATGGAGGGTTTTTGGCAACTACAAGCTCTGTAGGGAGTAAGTTGTAGGATTAGTGGAAAAAATTCCACCTTAAATCTGAACTACACCTTAATGAAATGTGACCAGTTTTTGGAAGGAAAGGATGGAGCGCTGAAAATTGTTTGTATTTGTTTTGTTTTTTTCCCCTTGGATGTTCACACTGATTCAGCACCGACTATATTTATAATATTTTTTTCTTTCAAAAAATCCACTCCTTTGATATTAAAGAGGAACAGCTTTTACACTAAGCCAGAAATCTGGAGGATATTTTAAGATCCACCTACATCTTGTGAGATAGTCTTTACTACTCCAAATTAGATTCCCTAAACATGCCAAATATAAGAATGAGTAGAACATATGGATTGGCCAAAGGTATCTGAAGTAGGAGCCTTTTTTTCTCCCTGCTACAGCTCAGCCTGAAGTGTGACAGGCACTTTTGGTGACACATTCGTGCAGGAAGGATAGGCTAGAAGCTTTCTCTGACTTCATGACATGATTACATAAAAAGCCATAGGGAAGCTGTGAGTTGTTAATGCTTTCAAGGTAGGGCTGAGGCCTTGCTTTTGGGTTTCTCCTTATACCTGTATAGATCTGGTGCAGGCAAGCTTTGGCAGATACACAAACAGCCAGTTCCTTTGTTCTTTGCTATGAATATGGTCATCGATGAGCCCTTTTAAAGTCCTTGTTTAAAAAAAGGGATGTTTAAGCTTGAGCCCAGGTTCTAGGTCTTTATTAGTTCGTGTCAGGGCCTTATGGATTGCACATCCCCATCTTTAGCCAAAATGAATTTGAAATGAGTTGAAAAGTACTGACAAACCCTGCAACACGGAGAGGAGTTTAGCAGCAGAAGCAACAGTGGATAGTTTCACCAGTTACTCTGATTCCCAATTTTCAGTTTGCTGCAGGGTCTGCCTTGGGCTGGAGTCCCCTCAGGATCAGCTGAGTGCAGAAAATGCCTCAAACACACAGCCTTTCATTATTATCTCTGAAATGGGACCTGCTGACATTCTGACCCTTGCTCCATTTCAGGACTAATTCAAGCACGTATGGAAGTGGGCTCAAACTTTGTCCCTTTCCATTAAGTTTGCCACTTCCTATTGACTTCACAGTGGGGTAGAGGCACCTCTGTGCTCGGTTGCACAGTTGAATGAAGCTGTTCCCTGTTGTGTGGATTCTCAGTGCTCTGTTTCCAAAGAGACTGTAACCAGGAGCATACAGGAAGAGCTGAAGGTTGTCCAGGAAGGCTGGCTCTCCCCAGCATCTGGCAGAGCTTTGGAGGAGCAGGGTAAGGAATAGGAATTTTAGATGATTGAATGATTGACTGGATGTTTGTCTTGGCAGGATGTGTCAAGAATCCCCTGAGCTGTAAGCACCTCTCATTTATGCACAATATACCTCCTGGGTTTGGAGGAGAAAGGAACATACTGCTTAAATAGAGATTAAAGAATAATAAACAGTGCACGGGTTGCTCAGCTAAACTTACCATTAGCAAGTTTGGCAACATCTTCAGGCAAAGAGTTGATTTGATAATGAAAAGCCATCATCCTATCTGAATAGACAACTATTGGACATAGACTGCCAAGAGATTGTCTGCTGACCTCTGAAAATATGAATGCTTAGCTGCAAATGTTTCAAACCCATTCTTTTTGAGCTGCCCAGCCTATGACAATCAGTCAAGAACAGCTTCACTGAGTGTGTGCTGGAAGATATTCCTTGAGGGGAGAGATTTTTGCACTGGCACACATATTTTACATCACTGCGCTTCCCTGGGTGTGTTCATCTAGCTTTGGACTCATTTCCACAGTGTTTGTTTCTGTCATTCAAATAATCTGCCTTTGATTAAGTGGGCCTTCATTCCTTTTAAAACCCCTGTGGCATGTTAAAGGTTCACCTTTTTGACTGTGTTGCATTTTCTGTCTTAGTGTACCCAAATATCTGCAAGGTTATGAATAGAAGATATTTTCTGGATACTGTTTAGGTCCTAAACCTACACAGGTGGTGCAGAATCACGTTTTTGTGACCATTTTAAGTTGCAAAAGGCACCTTGACACAAAGGACCATCAGAAGGCAGTAGATTTCATGCACAGGTGGACATGATTGTCTTTTATGTAAGAATCGACTTTTCAGATTGTACATATAATTTATCATTTTTTCACTGGCATGTGAAGGAGGCCACACAGAAACCTGTTGAACAATTTTGACTTAGAGTTTTTCGGATTTAGTGTGAAAACGTGAGGGAGACAGCTACTCTGAATCTGAAGTATATCTGAAAAAAATAGTATGAGAAAACTAACTAAAGTGGAGTCTCTTAAGTGGGCAAGTGGGAGGCCCTCAGGCAATGAGAATTTGATTTTCATACTGCTTTCTTACTAATACTGTATGAGTCCAAGTGTTTCTTCTTAGGAGATAAACCCCCTTGATTCCCTGAGAGAAAAAGATAGTTAATACCATCTGTAAAAGCCATTAAGTGTTTGTTAGGCCTAAAAATCACAAAAGCCTTTTAACTAGTCACATGGGCAGGAAGGATAAGATGGCTAATATTCAGATATATTCATAGAGATTGTCCTCTTTGCCTTTCTGCATTTTGTGGAAAATCTGCCTCTTTCATGTTGCGGAGTATGGGAAAGATAAAAACTGTGAATGTGCACCCAAGCTCCTGAGCTGCATTTCAGATAATGTAGGGGAATGTAATGTCATGACAAAAACTTTAAATAAGCAAATTAAATGAGGAAAAAGCTTCAACTTTAGAGCTGAGTGTCCCTTATTCAGGCATCAAATCCGTGTCTTTGAGATTGCATTAGGCTAATGTAGACGGATTTTTCAAAGGCCATTGAGGCTTGTCCTTTACTGGTTCCTTTACTAAATCACTGCAGGGGATCCTATCTGTTTTACACTTGCTGACAGGCCCTGAAATGTGACAGTTTAGCCAAAATGAATGAAAAATCATTTAAAAGGACATTTTACTAAATACTGACAGTGTCTGGCTCTACATATGACTAGCTTGGAGTCATGGTTAGCTGCACCATGTGGCAATGTCCTCCTGCCCCACAGCTCCCAGTCCAGACTGGGGATTGTCCCAAGCCCTCTGCAGACCTGCTCTGTCTTGCAGGTCTGAGGTCTTTCCAAGCAGGGTGTGTGGGCAGAGTGAGGACACATGCCCTGGCTGGAGAGCCATGAAGTGCTTTCCTGTCCCTTTTAAGGCTTGATCTGTAAATAGGTCCCTCAGAATGTTTGGCAAATGTTTATGGATTAATCTCAGAAAATTTTAAAACATCCACTGCTGATTCAGATTTGGGTTTTGATGACTAAATTTGCAATAATTTGCGTAATTTTATTAAAACCAGTGAGAATCAGGTCTCTGTCTACTCACTGGATAAGAGTTGTGAAATTATGCAGGCATTTGCTGTGGGTTAATAACTCTAATAACATTTTGCTGCAGTGTTGCTTCTGTGGATTTTTCCTGTTTTGTTTTCTAAAGAGCATATTTGTTTTTTAAAAACATAGTGTAACCATCAATTACTGTAATAGCCACTAGAGGTCTACTGATATCAAAATTCCACCAACATCAATTATTTCTGCAAGTATTAAAAATGTTTCACCCAAAAGAAAATTCTTCTTATTAGACTATGTTTGCTTTGTGAGGTGTGTCATTTCAATCATCTGAATTTTTAACTCCTTAGAGTTGTTTTTAATTAAGTCATATTTAACCGAAGTAGGGAAGAGTTGCAATGTAAAACTCACAACTGAAAAGTGCCTTAAAAGATTGCCCACTATAGTCACATAAGTAAGTATATTAAAATGTAATTCCCTGGATAGAATAAATTTCTTAGTGGTTAACCTTGAAGCAAACAATGTTTTAATGAAATTGTTGTACAATTAATAGCTTCTTATGGCATTATTGAATTCTATATGCCTTTGAGGATTAATTTTATTTCTCAGAAAATAAAACAATCTTCAAACCTTCTTTTAAATTACCTTAGTATGATACCTTGTAAATTTCTCACAGCAAGTGGGAATTAGATTACTGCATTTCCTTTAGGCCTAGTTGTTCATCACAAGAACAGGAATGTACTCACTGGGACAAAAGGGATAACAAGTAACATTAATGACTTTTTTCCAGTGACTTCCACATCAGGTGACAAATGCTTCTTCTTGGTCGAAACAAACACAAAAAAACCCAAAAACCACACAAAATGGGTAAATTACAGTTCCCTGTGATTCATGAGCTCCTTGCCTAGAGTTTGTAGGGATTCAAGCTGTGGCATGAGAAGATCCCTTTGAGACCTAGCTAATGGTTAGAATTGAACATGACTGCCTATTCCTAATCAGCAAAATGTTTTAACATCCTTTTTGTCGTGGTCTAACAAGTCACGGAACAGTAGCCTGTGAGTCTCATAAGAAGTGTCAGACTCCTCAGATCTCATCTGATGGTGCTTTCTGTTTGGTGTCTGACAAGTGGAGATACTTTGGTTTTTTTCCTTTTTTTGAAAGAAGGTGGTATCACAGGCGGTGTCACTGAAAGCAGCTGCAAAGGATACAAACACGGCCTGATTCAGAACATTTGTAAAACTTTCATGGTGTGTACTTTATTAGGAGCTTTGTTGAACTGGGATACATCTTAGTGGAAATATTTATTGGATATTGTGTGAGTATTGAGTCTTGTAGTGAAATATTGTTCGTGTTCTGGCTGTGTTGTGACTGCTGTACTCCCCCAGTTCTTAGCCCAGCTCTTACCTTGTGCAAGGTTTTCCTCACTCAGTGAAGGATGAGGGCTGTGACAGTGGAGTGACTTCAGTTAGTTCTGTGTGTGAAGTCAGCAGCTTATGGCTGGTAGCTAAAGAAAAGGAAAATCTACAAAGTCTGTCTCTTTTTTCAGACTATTTATTATAATGGGAAAAAATCTGATGGCCACATCTGTCAACCTTAGTACTTATGAAAGTATCCAGACCTGCCTCTTACTGGTCAGAGTGCTTGGTATGAGCACACCTCTGTAATAGGAGAGGAAATTGTTAGTGTGACAGCAGAGCAACTCAGTGTCAATGATTAACTAAGGGTTTCCATAAACCTATTTGTAAATGTCCACTGTGTACATAAGTCATGCCCAAGATGGTTCTCACTTATTGCCCTCTGTGGAAATATCTAATTTCTCTCCATCTTCAGTTTAAAGAGGAAATGCCACATGAAGAGGGCAACACTTTCCTTAAGAAAGAGCAGTGAAATTAGTTCTTTTAAGAATATCCTTGCTTTCTTCATTGGACAGCTGGAGAACAAGTCAAGTCCTTTGTGTGAAAGGCAAAAGAGCAGATTCATTCAAGACAGTGCTGGGAGGTGTCTCTGCACTAGTCTGGAACCAGCATCTCAACAGGGATTCCCCTGAGAGAGCTGCTCTGCCCTTCCTGGGGTTTGAGGGGAAGGTAGTGTGAAGTTGCTGTCAGGACTCCAAAGAAGTCTTTTCAGTGAAGCTGGTTAGAGCAAAGCAGATATAGCCAGAATAGCTGGGAAAAGTGAGGACAAAGGGTGCACTCTCCAGCCATTTGTCTGTCCTGTTCATTAGTGTCCATTCACCACCTCATAGCTCCCGAACGAAAAATTATTTTATCTGTTTTCATCACGTGTTGAGAGACCTGGTTGAAAAAATCTACAGATAAGTATAATTGTTGTTACTGTTCCTAGTGTTATTTGTGTTGTCATCATCATCTGTCTCTTAACAGCCCCCAGAAATTGTTCTGGTGCTAGGTCCACACGCAGACTTTGTGGTGGCTGTGGCTTCTGTACAGCCCCAAGTTGTTCCTAAAGTGCTGGGCAACAGGCAAAATGCTGTGACTGTCTGGCTTTCCTCCTGAACATCCCATACTCGAGAGGAATGAATGCTTAAAAATGATTAGTGTGAGGGGCAGAGAAGATACAAGATACATCGTGAGCATGGGCTATTATGTTTTTCATATTTAAGTAAAAGCAGATGTAAGCTATGTGAGGCTAATGGGGCATTACTTACAGAGTCTCAATGTGGCAAAACTAATGGGAACATTTTTCTTCCTAGCTGTAAAATAAAGTGTTTAAATGGAATTATATGGCAGAAAGGGTGGAGCCAGCATGGCATTTTCTCCAGATGTTTGAATTCCTAGTTATTCTTTGGCCAGAGCTGGTGATTCATCGCTTCAAAGCTTTAGTCCCTGTGTCTATGTCAGCAGTATTGTGAACACCTTCACAGTTTTGTTTTTGTTTCTGCAAGTAGTGGGTTTGGGGGGAAAAAAGAATATTTGGACTAGGAAAATGCACCTTATTATCCTTTTTCCCTGGGGTAGAATGGAGCAAATTTCCATCCTCTGGCTTCCTTTCTCTGAAAGAAGAGGATGAGGAGTCAAATAGCAGTTCATTAGCACTCACTGTGCTCGCTACTGTCTCAGGCTGGAGCCTCTGCCAGGAATAAGGGCGTTAGAAGTAAATGAGAGGAATACTGTTCACTGCAAGAAACCCAACTCTTTCTCAAGCTGGCAGATAAAGAGCCATAGGATTTGTTGGAAAAGATCATTGAGTCCAACACTAACCCAGCACTGCCAAGTCCACCACTAAATGATGTCCCTAAGTTCCATACCTACATTTCTTTTAAATACCTCCGTGGCTGTGGACTCAACCATTTCCCTGGGCAGCCTGTTCCAATGCTTGACAACCCTTTCTGTGAAGAAATTGTTCCTTGTAACCAATCTGTAACTCCCCTGCCACAACCTGAGGCCATTTCATCTTGTCCTGTCACTTGTTACCTGGAAGAAAAGACTGACCCCCACCTGGCTACACCCTCCTTTCAGGCGGTTGTAGAGAGCGATAAGGACCTCCCTTGAGCCTCCTTTTCTCCAGGCTTAACTGCCCCAGCTCCCTCAGCTGCTCCTCATAGGATTTGTGCTCCAGACCCTTCCCCAGCTCCATTGCCCTTCTCTGGACACGCTCCAGCACCTCAATGTCTTTCTGGGAGTGAGAGGCCAAAAACTGAACGTAGTGCTCGAGGTGTGGTGCCGCCAGTGCCAAGTAGAGAAGCACGATCACTCTCCTGGTCCTGCTGGCCATGCTACAGGCCAAGATGCCACTGGCCTTCTTGGCCACCTGGGCACATGCTGGCTCATGTCCATTTGGCTGTTGACCAACACCCCAGGTCCTTTTCTGATAGGCAGCTTTCCAGCCACTCTTCCTCCAGCCTGTGGCACTGCCTGGGGTTGCTGTGACCCAGGTGCAGGGCCCAGCACTTGGCCTTGTTGAACCTCACACCATTGGCCTCAGCCCATTGCTCCAGCCTGTCCAGATCCCTCTGCAGAGCCTTCCTGCCCTCCAGCACATCAACACTCCCACACAACTGGTGTAATCTGTGAACTGACTGACAGGGCACTTGATCCCCTTGCCCAGATCGATAAAGATATCGAACAGGACTGGCCCCAGTACTGAGCCCTTGGGAACATCACTGGAGACTGGTTGCCCCATGGATGTGTCTCGCTCACCACCACTCTCTGGGCTCTCTGGCCATGCAGCCAGGTTTTTACTCTGTGAGCTGTGCACCCGCTCAAGCCATGAACAGACAGATTTTCTGCGAGAATGCTGTGGGAGACAGTGTTGAAAGGTTTACTGAAGTCCAGGTAAACAACATCCACAGCCTTTTCCTCAACCAGTGAGCGGGTCACATTATGATAGAAGGAGATTTTGTCAGTCAAACAGCACCTGCCTTTCCTTAATCCATGCTGACTGGGCCTGATCCCTTGGTTGTTCTGTGTGTTCTATGTCATGGCACTCAAGATTATCTGCTCCATGACCTTCCCCGGCTCTGAGGTCAGACTGACTGGTTGGTATTTCCCCAGATCCTCTTTCTGGCCCTTCTTGTAGATGGGTATCACATTGGCCAACCTCCAGTCACCTGGGACCTCCCTGATGAGCCAGGACTGCTGGGAAATGATGGAAAGCAGCTTGCTGAACACTTCTGTTGGCTCCGTCAGTACCTTTGGGTGGATTTTATCTGGCTCCATGTGTGTGTCTAAGTGGGGTAGCAGGTTGCTATTTCCCCTTGGGTTATGTGGGCTTACTCTTCTCCCCATCCCTGTCTTTCAGCTCAGGGGCTGGGTACTCAGAGAATTTACTGTCGGACTGAGGCAAAGAAGACATTAAGTACCACAGCCTGTTCCTGATTCTTTGTCACTGTATTTCCCCCTGCATCCAGTAAAGGATGGAGATTGTCCTTAGCCGTCCTTCTGTTGCTGATGCATTTATAGAATAATTTTAACTGTCTTTTATGGCAGTAGCTGGATTATATTCTAGTTGGGCTTTGGCCCTTCCAATTTTCTCCTTCTATAGCCTCATGACATACTTGTAGTCCTCCTGAGTTGCCTGCCCCTTCTTCCAAAGGTTATAAACTCTTCTTTTTTCCCTGAGTTCCAGCCAAATATCTCTGTTCAGGCAGGCAGATCTCCTTCCCCACCAGCTCATTTTTTGGCACATGAGATCGGCCTGCTCCTGTGCCTTTAAGATTTCTCTCTTGAAGAATGTCCAGCCTCCCTGGACTCCTTTACCCTTCAGGACTGCCTCCCAAGGGATGACGTTAACCAGTCTCCTGAACAGGCCAAAGTCTGCCCTCTGGAATCCAAGATGTTAGCTCTGCTGTCACCTCTCCTTACCTCTCCAAGAACTAAAACTATAATTCCGTGATTGTTATGCCCCAAACGACCTCCATCCATCACAGCACCCGCCAGTCCTTCTCTGTTCACAAACAACAGGTCCAGCTGGGCATTTTCCCTAGCTGGCTCCCTCACCAGCTCTGTCAGAGAGTTTTCTTCTACACTTTCCAGGAATCTCATGGACTGTCTCATCTCTGTTGTGTTGTATTTCCATCAGACATCTGGTTAGTTGAAGGCCCCCAGGAGCCTTCCAGAGATATCAAGAGATAACAAGTCGCAGTGAGACTTCTCCCATATGCCTTTAGAATATTTCACCTGCCTCTTCATCCTGTTTGGGTGGTCTGTAACAGACTGCCACCATCATATCTGCCTTGCTGGCCTTCCCCCTTATTTTTACCCACAAACACTCAGTCGTATCATCACCATCATTAAACCCCAGTTGTTCCTGCTGCACAATGGCTTCCAGCTCCTCCTTTTTGTTGCCAACAAGTTTGACTAAATTATCAAGAAAAGCTTTTGTTTGTTTGTTTGTTTGTTTTTAGGTTTTTTGGGTTTTTTTTGTTTTTTTCCATTTTTTCATTTCAGTTCTCCAGAAAATGTGGTTGATTTTTAGGAGAGCTGTAAGCAGAAATGCTCATTCAAGCAAGAGCCAACGAAACACTTAAATGAAATGCAAAAATCCGTTTTGCTAAACAATGCAGATTTTGCATTTATTTATACGTATGCATATGTTTATGATTTCTCTAATAATTTTGAGAATCTTGGGCTTCTAATTTTGGCCACTTGATACCATGAAAGTGAAACTTATGGACCAATAATTCAGGTTTCTGAAGTTCTTTTCACTTCATCTGTGGAATCAGAAACTTTGGCAACTTAAATTAGATGCTGTGTTCATATTAAATGCATTTATTAAATGCCAGAGATGCAGTGAACTGGACATGGATACTATGCTGGAAAAAGCCATCTGTGGTGCTGGTTTTATTGACTGAATCGACAGACTGTGTATTTCACTTAAGGCTAAAGTGTCTATAAATTAAATAGCCTCGGGCCCGTGGCTTAGAGACAGGACCTGGGTTTGTGTGCTGCAAGTTGGGCCAAAGAAAACCTTGGAAAGGGTTTCCCTCTGGTGTGGAGTAATATACATATAAATATGTGCAGGGAAAAGATGACTTTCCTATACACCGTAGATTCAGTGACTGGAATACTAATGTCCCTGTGTGAAGCCTTTACTTGCTGTGACAGCCTAATGAGACACTGACAGTGGCTGTCTGCTTGTCCTGAGTGGATGTCCTGCATTATGTTGTTTGTGTTGTACTGCAGGATGCTGAAGTGAGGTTGTCTGACTGCTGTCCCCTCGGGAAGCTCAAGAAGAGATGTACTGACTCTCCCAGGAGGCTATCCTCAGAAATAGTTTTCTACCTAAATAAATACCATCTCCTGGGGATCTTCCAGAATAGTAACCAGTGCATGACTGCCAATATCTTTTCATACTGTGAAATTTTAAAGCCTTAACTGTGGAATCTATAATATGAAGACACAGCTAGGATGCATCCTCTTTTTGCTATATTATTATTTACTGACTGCACAGTTTTGGCTTCCTACCTGTTTGTACATGTAACTTCAGCTGTATACACTCCATACTGTTTGGGACCAAGCTTTCTTAAGGACTAATGTTATCCTTATTTACCATACAAAAGCTGAGGTCATCTGTGATGTGTTCTCTGATATTTCTTAGAGGTGTGTGCTAAACAGAGGAGGGACGAGTCTAAAGCATTTTGAGGTATTCCTGTGTAGGATTTCTTAGCTGGAAATATATATCTGTGCATCCTGAAAGTCTGTAGCATGAGTCCAGTTCATCAGAGCCACTAATGTGAGCTTTAAAAACAGCCTGTATGTTCTCCTGCAGAAGAGTTTGATAGCTTTAAATGGAAGAATAGCAGATTTGGATGTCCCAGTCTACAGCTTGTAAATATTTTACGCATAAATTGATCTCATATTTGTACACTTAGGGAGAAATGTTAGCTAAAAATCTTTTCTGCTTCTTAAAACTCTGTTTAAACACTGCAAAAAATTTGCATACAGAATGTGAATTCATTATCATGTTACGTTCTGTGTGCTTCCTCGAACTTAATTGCATTATCACACCTTGAGAACTGATGTTATAAAACAAATACTATCACAAAATGCTCCAGGCGTAGAGAAGACACAAGGAAGAAAGGTCTATAATAGAAAGAGGTGTGAAATTAAGAGACATTAAATAAACTCCTGGACATTTCAGTTTGGAGAAGAATATGCCTGAGGGAGTGGTATGACAGAGGTTTGTGCAGTTGTAAGTTGTGTGTAGAGGTAAACATGGTATTATTCTGTACTCTTTCTCATACTGTAAAAATTGGGTCACAATAAAATGATCAGGCAGTGAGAACGTAAAAATCATAAGACATTTTTGCACTCAGGCAATCACTAAGTTGTGGTATTAGTGTCACAGAATGTTGCAGAAGCAAAAAAAACAGAAGTGAACATAGTCCTGAAGCATAGATCAACTGATGGCTATTCAACATAATTTAAAAAAACTTTCCTCAAAGAGGATGATAAAGCATTGATTGCTGGAAGCTGCAAGGATGTCGTAGGACAAGAATCATCATGTTTTGCTATTCCTGTGGTCTTTTGCCCAACATCTGCTTAAAATTGGGATATTTGGCCAATTGAGTCTTGACCCACTGTGATTATTTGTGCTTGTTTTTAGACTTCCAGGCATCACATCTGGATGTCAAATACTTGATGGAATACACTGCATAGTATCAAGGAAACAAAGTCTTGCAGATAAGTGAGGGGATTCCCTTCACCTAGCAGAGCATCAGAGAAACTGTAGCAAAACAGGAAGAAAAGGCAGTGTTCATACTGTATTGCAAGCCTGCTGTTTGATTTTTGGTCTACATTGTCCTGATTATCCTCATGAACTGACACGAAGACTGATTGTAATTTAAATCTTTGTCTCACCTCTCCCTATTGCTTAATACAGTTTTTGCCATCAGTGAAGTGGAATTCTTTACTGAAAAGCATTTGATTGTTTTGTACTAACACGCTCATTTCAACCATCCTGAGGCTTTTTAGAGTCTGTTACTGCTGACAGTTTGCTACTCTTTATTTTTTAAATGGAGACTGTGTTATTAGATGCACCAGTAGTTACACAGAGAAACAAATGTACCTCTGGAAAAAATCATCCTTTTTTGTGTGGTAGAAAAAATAGCTAAACAGCAAAAATATCATTATGGAAGTGGCCAGTGTGCAAGCCATGCTCTAGTTATGAGAGGGGGAGATGCAGATGCAGGGATTCAATGGGTTTGCATTTCTTTCCTAGTAATCTTTGCCTTGGTCAAGTCTCTTGATTTTTTTTTTTTGGTCTTGTTTCTTGTCTGGAGAGTGGAAGTGATGATATTGCTTTAAATCCATGTATTTTTTATCTTGTCTTGCTCGATTCAGCAGTAAGCTTTTAGGCCAGGGATTTTATGGGTACCCACATGTAGGAGTACAATGCCTGCCATAATGGTGACCTGACACAAGTGAGAGCGGGTAAGTGTTAATGCAGGCATATGTGCATGCATGTATGTTAGGCAGAAATTCTATAAAAAATCCCAAACTAACCAACCAAAAGAAAAACTGCTTGAGGACAAAGAATAGGCAGGTCCTCGGCTCTTCACTAGTGCCTTTTTTCCTCTCTTTATTTCCCCTCTTGTACTCTGCTGACATGCTCACTTTCTTTTCCTTAACCTTTCTCAGATGGCAAGAGCAATGTCTCTAAAACAAAAGCCTGTCTCTGTTTGATGATGCTTATTAAAAGAAAAAGTAAACTGTGAGGAGTCACTGCCTGAACTGCATGTGCCTGCCTCCTCCAAACAGGCTCTCGAGTGCTTTGGCGTGCTCCTCAGGGCTTGCTCTGTGCTGCAGCTGGAGCTGCTTGTGCCCACCCTCCTCTGCCTCGTTGTGCAAAGAGTGACACACTCGTGCATGCCTTGGAGGCAGAGCTCAGTGGAGACGCAGGTGTTTCTGGCAGCCCTGCAAGATGTGCCTGCTGGCAATGTCAAACCCGTGTACCAGCTCTGCAAAAGCAGACCAGAAGCACACATCCAGCCTTCTCATGAGGAACCAGTACCCCAGGGCACTGGCTCTAGAAAGTGATTCTCTGTGTATCCGTGACCTTTTAGTGATTTGGTGGCAGGAAATGTGAACAAAAATTTAAAAAAAACAAAATCAAAGGGACTTTACTCTGTCAGTGAAAATCTGTAAGTCTGAGATGCAGGGGGAAAATGTTGCCATTCTCGTTTTGATGTAATCAAAGCCTTTATGTAATGTGAACGTTGGTGGGGAGCAGTCTTCCCGAGTCGTGTTTACTAGTGGGAGTTTCAGAGCCGATGCGTGGGTGGGAGCTAACAATAACCCCCCACCCCTCACTGCTGCACTGCCTGGATGAGACCAGGCTGGTAGCAATAGTCATCCATGTTACCCTCATCCATTTGGTGTTCCGTGGGGGACATTAGGCTTCTTGGTGTTTCTGTTCTAGAGGAGCCCCTATGGATGTGATATCCCTTTCCCACTCCCATTCCTCCTCTACAGTGAATACTCTTAGGTCGGTTTTATGGCACTATCCCCACTCTGTCCCTATTAGATATTCCTTAACATTGATATCTATCTGTGAGCATCAGCTAGCAGATGGAGTAAGCTGAGGTTTTGGCCCAGGTAATGCTCTCATGTCTCAACTTCATTTATTTGTCTTTCTTATCTGCAGTGTGTAAGGGGTTCACTTCAGGGTAGATGCCCTTGGAATATTTTCTTCATATCATTCTTTGAGTCTAATACCAGCTGCACTAAATCGGTCAACTGCCTTCTCTTCTGGTGAGAAAGGAAGATAACAATGTAAATGAGAATTACATAATTGCCTTCTAGAAACTGATTTAGCTGTTGCACCTACCAGGACCAAAGAATTATTCTTTCTATACCTGCTGATGAAGCTTAACAGGGCTTTGGAACTAGGTGGAAAAATCAAGACGAAGTAAAGTTTTCTTCCTACTCTTCCTCATGTTGTTTTGACATGCTATTGCTTCATCGTCTCATACAAGTCTTCCAGAGGTGCACCCCATAGCAAAACAAGGAACCAGTGTAGGTATTTGGATACAGATCAGCTGTGCTTGAAAGGTCTTACCTGGTGTTTTTGAAGCATCTGGTTTACAGCTTGCACTTTCTATAGCCTCAGCATGTTCTCTTCCTCAGTTGTCATTCAGCAGCCATAGGATAACATGAGTAACTTTCTTTCAAATATACTGACATATACTGAACCAGGATGAAAATGTGAATATTCAATTCTTTTCCCATATTGGGTGTTCCTTGACCATGGTGCTTGGTCAAGGCAGAGCTGGATAGCATATCCTTCTTGCCTCTTTAGACATGTACAAAGAAATAGAGCGTAAACTGCTTCGCTTTTGATTTTGGTATTCATAGTCTTATACCAAGTATTTATCCTTAGATTTTAAAAGATAAATAACTGGGATGCTTTTTTGTCACTTTTCTGGGCCACTAACTTTTCGTTTTACCTCATCTTGCTTTCTCTATGTGTCTGTCACAAATGGCAGCTCCATGAGAAACATCATCAGCAAGGATGGTTTATGTAAACTTTGTTATTTACCATGATCTTTAAGACAGAAATTACTTAAAATGTTTTCTCCTGCTCTGAATTCGTAATTAATGCAGTGACAGAACAAGGGGAAATGGCTTTCAATTGAAAAAGAGTACATTTAGATTAGATATGGGGAAGAAATTCTTTCCTGTCAGGGTGGTGAGGCACTGGAACAGGTTGTCCAGAGATGTTGCAGATGCCCCATCCCTGGAAGTGTTCAAGGCCAGGTTGGAGGTGACTTTGACTCCTGCTGTTTAGTCTAGCAGAAGGCATCCCTGCCCTTGGCAGAGGGGTTGGAATTAGAGGTTCTTTAGTGTCCCTCCCAGGCCAAACTATTCTATGATTCTGTGATTATGTGAAAGCTGTTCAAGGAGCTTTAAATAGAACTTCCTGCCTGGCATGATTGGGAAATGGCATTTCTGATCTTTCCAAATTGTTTGTTTACAGAAACTTCAGTCATCTCACTGTGTATTGTTGCATCCTTTTCCAACTTCTTTAATGTCAGTGTCTTTCTCCTCAACAGTAAGTTAAGCTGACATATATGGGAAAAGAAGCTGTACATTTCAAAAAAGACCAAGTATTATGTAATTGAAAACCAGACTTCCTGTTACATTGAAAACAGACCTAAACACATTCAAACACAGAAATGCTCAGGGGGTCATCCGTAGTACTGTAGTGACATGATTTGGAGTAATAAGAAGGAAATTTGATGCAGCTTCTAAAATTAATTTCATTTGAAACCATGAGCAGTACAAAAAGCATTTATCATACTGATAATATCCCATAATGTCATAAATATGAGCAATGAAGCAGAAGTTACTTCAATAAAGCTAATCTAGATTAAGTTTTCCCTTCTTAACTAAAGGTAGTATTTGAATTTCTTCAATGCTCAAACAATAAAAACTTAGATTTCCTGGATTTTTAAAATCAGCTGAAAAGGTCAGACTGCAGAGCGTGTAACAGAGATGCTGCTTTCCCACTGAAATGATGAATACTGAAAAAATAAAGTAAAAATTCCCTGCATGTCTTAATTTTTTTTTGTCTGAAAACTACTGCATGATGCCTTGCCCATTTGGATAGCTTATGCACACAGACATGAGCTTGTAGAGCAAAATTCACAACAATAAACAAATCAATTTGCTTCTTTAATAGTGTTAAATGTAAATATTAGAATCAGAGAACAATAGAATATCTCAAGTTTAAAGAGACATATAAGGATCATCAAATCCAACTCCTTGAACTGTCAGAACTCACAGAACTGTCTAAACCTAAATCATATCACTGAGAGTGTCATCCAGACACTCCTTGAACTCTGACAGGTTTTGTGCTATAAATTCAGGGAGTGTGCTTCAACACTGTATAACAGCGAGAACACTGAGCTTGCAAAACATACATTTGTAAATGAGCTCTGTTATCTCAGAGCATGAATAGGTTCTACATTTCTGAACACTTGCATTTGTCCAAATTTACGCGGCGCTAAATGCAACCTTTTTGTGATACTACCCAGATCGTATTTAATTTAAATATTTTAAGTACACGTGCCTTGAATTTCCTAACCAGGAATGCAGAGTGTAATGTTCACACTTACATTTAGGTAGAGAAAAAATGATCTGACCTTCAAAGCATCTTGCACTGAAATGGAAGATAGCAGATGTGAATCTTGCAGTGTTGCAGCTGGTATCCAGGGAACTGCAGATGAAAAAAATCAGAGATCTTTACTGGTCACATTGGTACAAAACGGTCCTGAAGAACAGGGCTTCTCTGCAGGAGCACTGTAACACGATGTCCTGAGGACTGATGAAGTGTCAGGAGCTCAAACCCGTTAGGAGTCAAAAGTGTTACTGTGTGAAAGATTCGCTGGCCTCGTGGCAGGTGTAGTGTGCATCTGTGCGTGGTTCAGAAAAGGGTCAGGGTTTGCGAGCTTGAGCACTGGAACACCTGGACATCTGGAGGAATTTCTTCATGAAAAGGGTTTTTAAACATTGGAATGGACTGTCCAGAGAGATGGTGGCGTCTGTCTCTGGAGGTGTTCAAGAAATGAACATGATGTGGATGTGACACTTCGTGTCATGGTCTATTTGACAAGGTGTTGGTTGGTCAAAGGCTGGACTCAATGATTCAGAGGTCTTTTTCAACCTAATTGATTCCAGGATTCAGTGAAAATGGAGCTGGATGGCAGGAGGATAAGTCAGGGAAACATGCTCCCTCTCTTCATCATGCCTGTGGCCGTTGGCTCGTGTCAGGCTTGGGAGAGTGTATCTGCTCTTTTCCTCTTGCAGGAGAGTGTTAAGGGCTTATTGATGGAAATGTTATGTCTTTCAAAGTCACTGTTATTTTCTATAGATCCTCTTTTTGAATAAGAATGTCCATCAGACAGAAGTATGGTGTTATCTTTTATTTTTGGTCTCACTCACCAGAGGCTGTACTACCACAAAGCAGTCAATGTAACTCACGGAATCACAGAATAGGTGAATTTGGAAGGCATCTCTGGAGATTTCCGAGTCTAATCCCGCTGCCTGTTTGAAAAGGTTACAAAATTCAGTTTTTAGAAGCTGTAGAAGCAACAGACGTTTGAAAGAGCACTTTTATCTTTCTAGGCCTCTCCACCACTCCCAATCTGATAAACTAATCTTACAGATCTAGACAAAAGGACATCTTCCTGAGACATCTGACCTCATCTTGCATTTGTGATCTCAGTGCAGAAATAATTTAATTTAATGTTGTTCAGTGTTGTCCATGTCTCACAATGGGGTAGCTTTATGCCTTCAGCGATTACTTCTACATTTGCACTATATTCATAAAATGCAAAGCATTTGCTTAAAAAGATAAAATTGTATTAGAATTTTACAAGTACAGGCTGTTTTAGTTTTTCTGTATAAATTCCTTTGGCTATTAGAATGAAATTGCAGCACTTTTTATCATTTTGCATATTAAAAAATCCTATCCTCTGAAAAGTGTCATTACTTACGAAATAATTTGTTTCAAAATTCATGAACACTGATTCTGCCGATGCCGACTCCTATTTGTAAACCTTGAGAAAAGTCAGTAAACTGAGAGAAACTGCAGGGATGGAAACAAAATGCGAGAGGTCCTGATTGCCTAAATGATCCAGTGGTAAAATTACAGGTGGGAAATGCTTAATTGTGTGACACATTTGGAAAAAACCCATAAACCAGATCGTGTTTAAGAACAATTTTGTTACAATCTTGATGCTAAATAGCAAAACTGTCGTTTTTCACTTACAAATTTAGGTGTATGCAGGTGATTAGCTCAGTGCCATTAGTTCTGTTCCTGGAACATGAAGTCTGAGTGTTTGCTGTCAGAAGGTGGTGGTGCAGCTTGCACTGGTGTAGGCTGCTGCTTGATGTATCGCTGCACAAGGACTGGAGGTCACTCTGCTCCGTATAACAAATTCATCTGACAAAAGCAGGATCTCAGTTTCCAAGAGATGTTTAAAAAGAGAAAGGAAAGGGTAGGGAATTAGGGGACTTAAAACCCCAAATCACAGGTTTGATCCTGTAAAGTACTGGGCACTGTTGCTCTATTTCAGCAAGACTTACATGTGCTTAAACCTTTTGTTCAGGGCTCAGCATTTAGCACTGTTTAATCTCAAATGAATAGTTCTTAAAAAGAAGAGTGATATTTCCTTTCATCCAGAGATTTCAAAGGACTCTGTGAACAGCTATGTGTAGAAATTATATAATAAAAATGAGAATTCAATTATGATTTCACAGTTAAGCATAGTAAAGAAAAAGACAGGAAATCAAAACAAACCCCTTCATTTTCTCATGTCCACCTTTCATGTTGAACCTATACGTAGTTTTATTTTCCTGTCTTTTTTCTTGTTTATTTTCAATGTGAATCCTCAGACTCCTCATTTGAGGCCAAAGCTGTGAACTCATGCAGAAATGTAGGACGGGATGTGTCTTCTGAGCTTCCACATCCTGTCTTTAAACTGTGGGTGTCCGTTTGAGAGGAAAAGGGGCTGTTGTGTATTCACCTCTCATCCTCTTCCAAGCAAGAGGGTAAACAGAGAGCAAAATTCAGGCTCCAATCTTGATAAAGGTAGATTCTAGCTTTGAAAAAGGTAGGAGAGATCTGTGAGAGCAGTGGGGGCATTTTCTGCTGAGGACCTAGAGCTGGTTACTCTACTCAAGCCTTGGAAGTGTGCTGTTTTGCTCCTGGTGTGTTACACTCAAGTGTTGTTTCTTAGTCAGAGTAGACTGCTTAAATACATGTCCTCAGCTTTCATTTTATCTTATCCCCTGCTCTAGCATGCTCTGCCTGGGTTCTCTAAAACAGTTGCCTTTTCCTGGATATACCCAGGGGTATATGGATGCAATAGGAATACCTGTGAGCTCTTGGATGTTCCAGGAGATCTCCAAACTTCGCTCATTTAAATTGCTTTTGTTGCTTCACATGTGTGTAAGAGGGTGTGTTCCCGCTGAGAGAATGATTTGGGTATTCATCTGAAATAAAACACGAGAAGTTTTTGCTAGAAATGAAAAGAATATGGTCAGGAATAGTTTGGACCCAATTTGGTAACTGGGTGCTACTTGTTTAGGGTGCCAGCAGGGGAATCCATTCCCTATCCAATAGCTAAAGGAACGTACTTGTGTTCTGTACCTGGCTGAAAGACTGAACTTCCAGAAACACAGGATGCAGTGTTATTAAATGGAAGATCTGCACAGGAGCACTGAGAAATGAATGTTTGCATTCTAGGGCAATATTTACTGGTTTCTACAGTCATAGCTTGTGAAACAAAAAAGAAACAGAACCTTACTTTCATTAACCATAATAGTAGTTTAGCTATTTTCACAGCATTAATCTTGCTGTTAACTGTTCTTTTCACATTGTGAGGAGACAGCATGTGACAGGGAAAATCTGTAACATCATTCAACATCTGATTATGTGCCCTTTTTCCTCAAAACCAATTTGCATACCTACAAATATCAGTGTTTCCCACTGGAATTGAAGGTGTAAAATATTGTCTTTCAAGCCGAAAGTTATTTAGGCAAAGATTTTTCAGTATTTGGGAATTCTGGCTGGGTGATTTCAAAAGCAAAACCATATGTCGCTTACATGGTTTGGCATTTCTCCAGCTGGATAGAACTTGAGTGGAAAAGCGGAAAAAAAAGTAAAACCTAACACTAATTAGATGATAATAAATACAGGTGCTATACTGTGTGGTGTAATTCATCTTCATAGCAAGCTGTGGGATGAGTCAGAGCCAGCACATTCTGAGGGACACTGGTTTGTGTATATATATTCCCGACACGCTAAAATCCAAATTAAGGTAAAACTTTAAAGGGTTGTGTAACACTGAGATACTTTTTATGGAGTTGTGATATTGCCTAGCCATGGAAAAGGAATTGTAGGGGTTTTTTTTGGTTGGGTTTTGTCAGAGAGCTTCTCACCATAAATGCAATTAGTGTAGTACCAGGATAAAACCAGTGATCTGATGATCATTGAGAGATCCTGGCCCGGGCTTCCACATGTCCCCATCCTCCCAGACCTCCCAAAAATTTTCTTGGACTTTCCAGTCATCGAGGTGCCTCCCCAACATGGTGCCTTTCCTCTCCTGCCAAGCTCTTGGCCTTGTGTGGTTTGCCAAGACCAGGTTAGTCGGGACTGACTTGCCAACTGTCTTGTGTAACAGGCTGTAGAGGGAAAGCTGTTGTACATCTCCACTCTGCTTCCTCCAGCCCCACCTTCCCTGCCTTCAGGAGTTCTGGCTAAAGGCAACCCCTGGGCTCCTTCTCTTTCTTGTGTCAGAGACCTTCATGGAGTTGTTTTTGGTTTTTTTTTTTTTTTTTTTTTTTTTTTTTTTTTTTTTTTTTTTTTTTTCCTTTTAGCTTTCCAGGGAGAGAAATGGATTCAGATGATGTGGATTTGGCTCATCTACAGCTCTTTTGTACTTGGATAGGTTAAGCCTTTACACGTACTGAGGGGACTGGTGTTGCCTGATGATGGGGTGTTGAGAGTGTGGCCACGCGTTACATGCTCAAAAGTGAAGGCACAAAGGAGACAGAAATCTGTCCTGGGCAGACGAGTGGTTTACAAACATGATTAGAAACTGAGAATTCTCGGTGGCTGTGTCTTTAAGGTGAAAGCTCACTGAGACATGCTTGTTTCTGAAATAACAGGAGAAGACACAGTCATGCTCCAGCCTCCAGGAATTCACCACAATAGTGTGTGGTGTGGTTTTGCAAGGGAAATTAAAACACAAAGAAAAACTCTCTGCATGAAAATTTGATTGAGCAATTAAGAACGTGTAAATAATTGAAATGCAGGAACTAAAAAAGCTTTCTATTATTGTCATTGAGGAAAAAAAAAAATCTTTAAAGCGTAGGATTCAGACATTATTCCGGGGCAGAAAATAGCTGATATTTACAGTATAGATTACTCAATTTTCTTGTGCCTGATGAGCAGGGCTCCCGAAGCTCATTGTGGCTGTTGTGCCGTTTGTGTGAGACACGTGGCTGCTGTGCCTTGCTTTTCTCGCTGCCCCCTCCCCCATCGGCAGAACCCTTTGAGCTCCGAACACAGATGTTACACTGGGCTCTTTGTGTGCATGTGTGTGCGTACGAGCATGTGTGTGTGTGAGCATAAAAACGTGCCTAATATGCTGGAAAAGCGAAGCTGGAGCGCAGGACTGGGCTTGTGACTGTTTTACAGTGAGATGTCGGCGTGGACCGAGCGTGGGACTAACGTGTAGGAAAGAGTAGTGGCTGGAAAAGCAGCCACGCTTAAATCAGTGATTTAATGTAAGGAGGAATGGCAGTTTCATTAAATAATGCTATGATCTCTCAACCATATTCTTAACTAGTAATCTCCCCACAGCAAAATACATAGCTAATCAACCTCCTAGCCTGTCAGTAAACTTGCAGGGGAATTAAATCCTGGAGGAAGAAGCCTGTAGCCCCGGAGGAAGGCTGAGTGCATGTTTCACTGTCGTCTTTTCAGCTCATCTCAGTGGTCCCACTGCTAGAATGTGCTCTGTTGTCATGGCAACCCCATCTCCTGCTTCCTACAGGAAAGATTAGCTTGTACTGTGCACTGGAGAGAATTTAGGGGAAGTCAAGCTAATCCCTGGGTGCACTGCAAGAGAAAGGTTGGACCTCGCCTGAGGGATGCTGTATCTGCAATGATAGAATTGGCCTGCCACAGACACTGGTATTTAAGTTGAAGAGCAGAATTCACAGTAAGTGTCAGATCCTCCAGAGAGGAATATTGAATGAGGTTTTCTAAGTCTTGGTGAAGACTGTCCCATGCCAGCAGTGGAATGACAGCAGGAGGCTGTGTGTGGAATACCAATATGTTTCACCCGTTCAGGTGGTATTTCAAATATAGATTCAAAGCCTCAGCTCCCTGGAAACTAGGTGATAAAATTTTAAAACATCGTTGTGAGATGCGCACGTAGAAACCTGGAGCGTGTCTCGTTTGGTGCATAAAGCTGAACAAGTGATGATGAGCATGCCTTACAAATTGTGTATGCACTGTGCAGCGTGCTTAGGAATTCCTGAGTGCCGAAAAATAAGCGGGAAAGAGTGAGGAAACTGGTCTGTGTGTGCTGCAAACTCAACTGCAAAAGTGCTGAACTATCAAATTAAGCATAAAAATTTACAACTCCTGATTCAGTCTTGTTTTTTTCTTCATATAAAAAACCCAAACGATGAAAACATGAGCTTTTAAAAGATATAGTCGTAATATGAGCTTTTCTTTGAGGAAAACTCATTTTAATGTAGCTGAATTAAGGTGGTGTGTGACGTGATGCAGTGTGTAAAATTTGTGTTTGTTTTCTTGCCGGTAGAATTAATCAGAGGATATTCTAGCTTTTCCATTTCTGGTGATTTTAATGTTCTGCCTTTCTTTGATATGATCCTGCATTTCACTTTAATAGATGCTCAAGATTCCCAGCTTTAAACTAGACTGTCTGCAGTAAGATTTTTAACTGTCTGCTTTTTATTACTGTCAGCTTTTCCTGGACTAATTTTTCCACCAGAGTTTATATGTTCAGCCTATGTATTCTTGCATTTTTTGTATGCATGCGTTTTCTGGTTTTAATCAAAAAAACCCTTTATAATTATTTAATGGTTATTTTCTGTATAGCCCTATCCTCTAACTCAGATCTGTTATGCATCTGTGTTTTACACATATCAAATGCGGGCATGGCTGTGTGTTTTTGCAATACATACATGCACATGCATATGCAGACAAGTGGGGTCTTTGTTTTAATGAGGCCCACGAGTGATTCATGATCCTATAACACCGAGGAAGTTAAAGACCTGTTTTCACCTTGCAGGATAGGTATTTTCCTCCTGCCTAAAAAGCTTATTGCTGAAAAATCCTAGTAAATCCTACACACTCAGTCTGCTTAAAGAAACAGCATGTGTTGTATTCCTCTGTGTGTCTGTAGAGCTAAAAGCAGAATCATCTTGACTGAAATGATGAAGGAGCACTGGGTTGCCTTTCCAGAGACTTAGGTCCATGGCATGGGTAGTTAAGGGGGTTTTTCTTCTCCTACCTCCCAGGACAGCTCAGAAAGAGTCATAAGCTCCAGACTGGTTACTGTAAGAACAGCCTTCTCTTCAAACTTTCTTTTTTTGGGCTGGTTTACCAAATAGTGAGAACACTGATCATCGAAGAAACTGTCTTCTTTCAGTTAACAAACTCAGTAGCCAGTGTGCATCTATTGTGGAGGACCATAGAAATAAACACAAAGAGTATGGGAGCTTTAAGCCATTATTTAGGCTGACCCTCGAATCTGTGGTGGACATATGGGTGATGGGGATTCCACAGAAATGCCAAGCCAAGTGGGGATCGGGGTAAGAGCAAATTAATCAAATAAATGCTTTTAATTAGAAAGAGCACTATGAAATTATTTCTTGATATCTGTCAAATTAAATTAGTGGATACAAAGTCCCTTCTGTGATCAAACACACACTGGGAAAGATTTACCGTAGGTTTCATTGTACATTTTCATCACCTCTGTGAGGATATGTTTTTGGCTGTTAACAGCCATTAAAATAACTGAGATTGTTAAATGCACAGATTTTCTACCTTGTGTGTCGTTTTATTAAATTATTTAACAGAAAAGTTGGATTTTTTTTTTTATCTCAAGGTTGTGATTTGTTTCCTTATATTTTTCTCCAGCATTTAACTTGTGCTAAATGGAATAGTGTTGGCTGGTCAGACATTATCTAAGGTTATTTTGTCTTCTACAAAGTGTGCAATTCTAGGAAACCGGTCCAAGTTTTATTAGGAGTTTTCACAAAGAGACTTGAATTTCTTATGTGCATTTCTAGACAAGAGTAAACAGGACTACCTGCATGTGAGGAAGTGCAGTGGGGTTCAAAGCATGCATCCAAACCCATAACCTGAGACAGCATTCTCTTCCAGGGAAAGAGTGTGAATGCTCCTTGTAGCAGTGGGATTGTATTACACGTGGGCAGGTGCAGTTGGTAGAGACTGCTCCCACTCAGGAGTCCAGGCCACCAAACTCGAGGAAATTCCTGTATAAACTCTGTTTCAGTTAAATAAACTGAAATTCCTTGAGTTACAGGAAACTAAAAAGCAGAGTTGACTCTGCTTGCTGTATACAAAAAAGCCAAAGTTTCTAAATTCTTAAAGAAATCAGAAGTTGCATGTTCTGCCAGGACTTCTCTTTGCCACTTTCTTGTTCTGAGAGCTGCTGGCTTCCCCACAGCCGTGGGTGAGCACTCTGCCCAAGCTTTTCTCTTCGTTCCTTGTCTGCCCAGCATTCCTGCTCCCAGCAGGTGTTACACTCTTCCTGAACTGCCTTCTCCCTGTTCCGCTGTGTCCCAGTGCTCAGGCTGTCTGCTGACTAGATACTGAACTGGCTAACATAATGCTCTCTGGTGTGTCTTTTCCATGCATTAAAGTAAGCAGGATAATTTAATGTATATACTGATTCACCAGAACAAGGTTTTGAATTATGGCACCAAACAGAAAAATGCTGTCAATAGTGTGTCACTCTATTTCCTGGAAACATTTCTCACTATTGCACAAATAGCCCCCAAAACGTGTGCAGCACAGTTTCTGCCTACAACCTCCATTTGGAATTCATCATTAACAATTTGTCTCTCTTTCACTGAGATTCTCATTCAGGGGAAAATAGGTAAGATGTTCAGCACTTCCTGGGTGGTACACTGCACCTTGCAGAACCTGGCTGTCTTTTTTAACATCCACAAGTGTAAAGTCACAAACTTTATTCTGTCCCAGAAGGGATCTTGCTGCTGATATTCTCATTAAATCAGTAACAGAAATCACACCTCTGTACTATACATAGACTTCACATGCAATGTGTGTGTGTCTCTCCATATCAGAGACTTATCCTACACATTTTAATAGGAAAACAGTAATAGTGATCATATTTTTTCTTGGTTGCAAGGCATCTCATTTCCTGAGGCACCTCTGCCTTTTTATTTCCTTTAAAATGTACATATATATATACATATATCATGTTTCCAAAGAGACTATAAATGGTCAATTTGATGGTAGCAGAAGTGGGCCTCAATGAAAGAAGTGTACCTTCAATTAAAACAGGAATTTTAGAGCTATTGAGTTTTTTATGTCTTTAAACATGAACTCAAATATTTAGATCAATTTTTTATTTTAAACAAATCTGAAAGACTTTAAAATACCTTTGGAGTTTAAAGTTTGTTCTAATTTGAAACAGTAATAGCCATCCACATGGGAACATTTTGATTATTTTAAACCTCCTTTGTCTTCTGTTTCCCCTCAAAAGTAAAACTCTGAAGCCACTAATTGTATGGAAATAGCATGAATTTAATGGACTAAATTATTTCCCAGGCTGCACGTGCTGGCTCCTGTTGACTCTAGTGAGAGATTAAGATCATACGCATCCAAAGGTAGATCTTAGCCCAGTGTGTGATGTTCTTCTGGCCAGCTTTCTAGCGGTTAATTAAGAAGTGCTGTCTCAGTGCTGTGCTGCTGGCTTTGGGACTTACTGCATAGTAAGCCCTTTATATTAACTGAAGAGCTAAGCAAAACAGCCATGTTAATTTTTAACAGGGCCAACCACAAGGGAAGGGAAACCAAGAATTCCTGGGCAAGTTCTCTTTTCTAACAGTAGTTGAGATACTACGTGCAGTCTGTCAGGCAGTGCTAATACTGAAAGGACTGCAATTGTTTTTGTTGCAGCTCCATTATTCTCATTTTTTATGCTGTCATCCATAGTAATCTGAATATCTGTGGTCTTCTCCAGAATTTGTTTGTGAGGTCATGACAGCAGGTGGCTGTAAGGAAGATGGGAGAAATACATGCATCCTCTAGGGCGATGCTACATTTTTTGGGTTTTTTTTAGATTCCAAATATCCAAATATCAATATGAATAATACCAAAATTGCAATTGCAGTAGAAAGTTATACAATAGGAATCCAGGGTTTCTGTTGTTCTGTTGCCAGAAGAGTCCACTGGAAGTTTTACAGGGGATAGGAGGATGAATATGAGCTCAGGATACGAGTGATTGATCTTTTCACATGTAGTGTATTTTATTTTATCCTTGCAAATTCATTTTTGACAGTAGATTATTGCGCGGATCCCTTTAATGGTCTCTCTGTAGGAGAATAATCAGTAATTTGAATTTGTCGTTTCTCTAGTTGTTATGATTGAAATTGTTTTCTGAACCATGCTGAGGGGCAGACAAGTGCTGTGTGTGTGGGTTGGTGGCAAGAACTAATTGCACCTGTGATTTGTGAATGCCTTCAGTCAGCAGCAAACTGAATGGGGTCTGATCAAAACTCTCATTTGGGTATTCAAGTCCAAGACCGAGAGTGCTGTGATATTCAGCACTCAGAATGTCCTTCCATTCTGCTCTTTACTGCTACATAAACCACTGAAGATTGTTTTTGATGGCTTCTATTGTGGTTACCACATGATGCATTAACAGCATCAGTCCTTTTTGCTGTCTGCAAATGCGCTGTCAGCATACGTTCGTGTCTGATACAAAAGCTCAGACTCTGATCCCTGTGTTTTATCTTAAATTCCTGCCTCACCAGCTGTGGTGTTGAGTCTCACAGGGACTCCTAGTGTAGGAATCTCCAGAAATTGCAGATTGCAGTGCTGAAGTTAAAAATAAAATTTTTTTGGGGAAAACAGGCCACTTGAGAATCGGCTGATGACATCTATTTAAAAGGGGCTTCACGTCAGTGATTTCCAGTGCTTGTCACCACATTATTCAACTGGTTTTGGCATTTTTTTTGAAATGTTTCAAATTAGAGCTGTCCCAGGTGTTCTTCAACAGAAGAGGGTAATGTTGAAATTAAAGCAGTTCTGAGAAAATTTTCATCTTCAAAGGCTTCTTGAGTGAGCCTAAAAGGTTTCGGACCAACATTTCAAAATCTTCCAAGAGCACTTTTCCTAGGATAGCATTGACCGACAGGATCAGGGACTAGAAAAGCTGTATTTATCTGTTTGCATAAAGGGGAATGCCAAGAATATTTCTCAGGTATTGCAGACTTTTCTAAAGGAGATGATAGCCTTAGACCACCTTCTAAATGCTCCTGTACTGGAGCCCCTATATTTGACACGGAGTAATAAAGAAAGGGTTTTTCTTTTAGAAAGACTGTGCTTTGAGTCCTCCAAAATGTTTTTATTCACGTTTTGCAGAATCCAAGATGATAACTGTTTCTTTGCTTGGACAGGTGAAATTTAAGTACCTGAACTGACATATCTTTTGAGCAGTCCACCTGTGTCAATATTTTTCTGTATGCCGGAGCCTGTGACACTAACTTAATCAGGGGTAGTAAAGTTATGTTTTCCCCAGATTGTTTTGTAATTGGGGGACCAATTAAATATCTAGCTCTGAGGTTTCTGATGATTCCTACAAGCAGGATATGGAACAGTCTCAGAAAGCTGCCCTACCTGGATCACCAGGTGCCATCAGCAACAAACCTTCACAATCAGATTTGTGTTTGAAGTGCAATTAATATATTTGATTGTGGTGTGTTTACAGCTCTCCCTTAGGCTGTTGGTTTGTTGTTGTTGTTGCATTGGTTGCATTATTTCTTCTGATGGCAGTTCTTTGCAATTGCAGAAAAGGAAAAACCTGCTTGTGTTCTGTGAAAGAGAACACACCAGGCATTTCAGTCTTTGGAGTGCTGGTCCTAATGTTTGCTCTTATATTGGATATAAAAGATAAAGCCCCCCCCAGCCCCCTGAGACTGTAATAGTTATGAGAAATAACATTCTATTCATGATCAGGGTTGAAGTAGTGTTTCAGCATGGGTAACTTTTCTGCTCGATGCAGTGGTAAAAACTTTCCACCCAGAAGAAATAAGGTTAATCTATTCTCACACCCATCTTCAGATCCATGTTCTGCTTCTAAAAAGTTTAAACTAAGCTTCTGGAAGACCCGATTCCCTCAGAACTAGTTTGTGATTATTTAGGAAGGAATGTAAACAGTTTATGAAGGGGATGTCAGGAATTGCAAAGTAATGATCTAGGATTTGAAAGAATTTGTCAGGATTCTGTTGTTTTGAGAGACATTTGCAGTTTAACTAAGCAGAAGAAAGATTATTAGCAAGTGTTGTTCATTCTCACCATTGTTTTTTTGCAAACACTGTATTTTCTAAGTTTTCTGGGAGCTTGGGAACAGGTCTGCCATCCAGCTGTTTGTCATACATCTGGTTCTGTTTCTGTTGCTAATGCGCATTTCAATTAGATTAAAGTAGCTAAACAATGCTGATCCTGTCAAAATATAAAGCATACCATGGGCCAAATAATCTTGTTTACAGATTGCAAAGGGAAAACAAATTATAGAGCAGATTTTGAAATATCTTTACTTCTCTATTTAAAATGACTCCAAGCATATCTGTGAGTGCTCTTACTCTAGGCTTCCCCTTCCTCCTGAAGCTGGCTTTGCCACAGAGAAAATCATCTGTGGGCAGACCTCTTGATTTACCAGGAGCAGCCTGCTGGTTGCCACGCACAGATCTGTTGAGCCAGCTCAGCAAATGGTCATTTTTTACAATTCCTTGATGCTCTTTATTACATATCATAAGCAGGCCAAGTAGGTATTGCAGTTGGATTCTTTGGTAAGGTTTTATTCTTTCCCTTTTTAGTGCTCTGAACTTTAACAACAATTTGTACATAAATAGCTGTTGAAATTTTAGTGAGAATAGGACTGATTTGCTGTGATTAAAACGTTCTTAAATTCCATTGTTAATGGTACCTTATCAGTAGTGTAAAGCACAGGAAAAGCCCACACAATAATTACTCTGTGCATGGACTGTCCCATTGCTGGGCTTTGCTGGGCTGACAGAAGCCCTTAAGTGAATTAGAATCATGGAATAGTTATTTTGTTTCCTAAGAAACCTCTCCAGTCTGCAAAGAACTGCCAAACAGCTCATGATTTCTCTCTGAAGGGTGATATTCTGTTTGCCCTACTTTCTGGCCTTTTTGAGTAATCTGGTTTTGAGTCTGGCTCTCAGTGATGTTTCATCAAGGGCAAACTGACTGCCGTTAATGAGAAGAAAACTTTTGAAAGTTACTAAATAGTTTTAAGTTCAAGAACCTGTAGTGTTTCTGTTGGCATTAGCTTCCCAGAAAGGAACTGTAAAATGATTGTCTTCGTGCAAAAGTTTTCCAGTGCAAATAGTTTTCAAGTTTTATTCTTTCATTTCCAACCTTGTTCATCACACGCTCTCATACTTTCTGTTCCCCACCCAAGCAGAGTCCACTGCACAGCACTGGGAGGGAAAGTTTGAAGCAAGAGATGCATTGATTAGTCAGGTGGCTTGGCAGTGAAAATTTCAAGTGCACAGCTCTGGTGAAGAATAGTAGTGGATATGCCAGAACTATCTGTCAGATCCTTTGGGCTTTCTGAAGTTTCTGAGCTCTGAATCCTTATTACTTGGCCTGCCAGAAATATTGTGATAACAGACCATCTAGAATTTGTTTTTTTTTTTTTTTTTTGGTGTTCAGATACCTCTTATTCTAGTCTGTTTTTAGCCAATGCATGACCAAATGCTCATCTATATTTTGGGAATTGCAAAAGAAATCATTGACTTTGATGAAGAAACACGGTTGATTTTTTTTTCCCCAAAAATTTTTTTCTGAAAACAAAAAGGCATGTTTTAATTTTGTCAGTCACATTGGAAGTCAGCATCTGTGGAGTTATGAGGCAAGTTGGGATTTAAAAGTGGTGACTTTAACGAAGGCAGAAGAAACCTTCCTGGAGTGCTAATAACTCATGGGAGGTCTGCTATCTTCTGTGCAATAACATCCAATTGGTGTCAAATTTCTCTCATCCTGGACGTTTGTGGGTGGAGTTTGCAAATCTGCCTTTTCAACCCAAGTTGTAATACATATTTCAGGATTCTGCTGACTTGGGCCATACAGTTTTTCAGTAGGGAAAAACAGTAACTGCTGTAAACTTCCAAGCAGATTCTAAATCTTGAGTATGACAATGCCTATACATCTCTCTTGGCACTTTTGGCATGCACTACTTGAGACAAATGCTTCAGATTAAAGGGAGGTCAGTCATCAGCACTGCTTATTTTTTCTGCCTTATAATTGTAGTCAGCATGCTGGAGAGGCTCCAAACAGGCTTGTGTCCTTTACCTCAGTGGCGATATTTTTGTTTTCAGGTAGCACTGCTGACCCTCACCATCCTTTGCATTCTTTTGGTGTTTGGACTGGTGTTTAAGCATTATAGATGCTGAGTATTTTTAACTTACACTTGATACAGTAAAAAATACAGTGGGAAAGCATGATGGGTATAACCATTCAAAAATGGTCGCTTGCCAGATGAAGAAAGGCAAAGTTTGTTATCAAGTTCTGTCCTGTGTGACAAGAATAGTGTTTTCATTTAAGCAGTGAGGAAACCACTTGCTGTTGTTACCCATGGCACTCTCAAAGCAGGAAACAGTAATGTACATGCTGCCATGGACATTTATAAGCATTTTAAAGTGGCAGAATAAAAAGCAAACAGAATTGAAAACGGACATGTAATTTACATCCCTCAGACATGCTTATTTGCTGAAGTTTGTAATAGCAGCTTTCCAAGCTCTGGATTTCATCGAATTTCTAAACTTAGAGTTTATCTGTAATAGATTCCTATACTTGACTCGTGGAGACTCAATCTCAGCAAAAGCATTAATTGCATCGCAGCCACTAAATAAGGAAAGAGCAACCCTTATGGAGTCCTACACTTGCATATTTACTGTTCTGACTTCTCAGATTCACTAGCATCCACTTTCCTAAGGCATTGAGGAAGTTTTAAGTCACTGTTGATAACGCTAGAACTGCACAGAAGAACAAAGGCTGTAAGTTCCTACTTCCTATCCCACATACTTTTCTTCTATGTCTTCCCAATTATATGTTTATTACCTATTTTTAAACTGAATTTCTGTATGTATCAGAGACACTTGTTTTACTCTCTGCTGAGGCAGGAAATTCTCCTGAAAGCCTCTCCATTAATGTGAGTAGAGACAACTGATTGGGAAGAATCTGACAGAATTGTTCCAGAGTGAAAAACAAATATTTTGCAAAAAACCACTTGATTTTACCAACATGATAAATTGAAAACTAGAAAAAAAAAAAAGAAAGTTGCAGGAAATGTTTTCACTTCTAGTTTTGAGGAATTTTCATGTTCTAGCTTTTAGTATGCAGTTTTAAGTAACAGTAAAATTGCTTTAAGTAATACAAGTCTTTAAACTATACTTTTCTGTGTAAAAAATCAACCAAACAATAAAATTAGATTGTAATTTTGAATTCCTGAACTATAGAGTGACAAAGATGATGATGAAGAGTCTAATGAGTCTGAACTATTTGTAGAAATATTGTTACTGAGAGTTATGCTGTCAACTCAACTGAACTATTTTTATTATTATAGAGGTACTCAAAATATTGGGCTGACAGGGCACTTTGATCTCAATTCTCTTTGTTTTATGCACCTAAATAGCAATTGGCAACTACTGACGCTGTGTATAAATTACAAATATAAAATACAGGATGCTTGCAAGTCTTCTTCAGAATGGTTCTAAAATGAAACTGGAAACACAATAATAGCATCCATTGAACTTCAGCAGAACTCTTGCTTTTTGTACATCTGGGAATGTAGTGGTATATTCTCCCAATTCTCTCTTTGTTTGGTTTTTTTTTTGTTAGGTAGGTAAGATTTTTCCTCATTTCTGCTCTGCTGTGGTCATGTAGTGACAAGCACAATATTAACAGAGATGTGGTTTTTCATATTTCAAGAGGAAACTTCTACTAAGGTCCCTGCTAGGAGTATAGCAAACAGACAAATCCAGCAATTTGTGCTGTAAAGTTTGGGGCCCAAGTCAGAATGTGGGTTAAATGTTGATAAGGACACATGAAGCTCCAAGTAGCCATTTCTGTTTATTCTTATGGCTTTTCCCTGCTTTCTCTTCCAGTTTTACTGGTGAAGGGGGTGTAATGAGCCTTTCCATAGGATTTCTGCTCTTGTGGAAGAGTGGGCAGCAATTTGCTGAGGGGATGCAGAGCTGTCAAGCAGTTACTTATGTTGCTTGTGCTCAGGGCTTCATCCTTCCAGACAGAAATACAGACTGACATCACTGTGTGAATCCACTCAACACACTAAAGCTGGTGGGCTATATTTTAGAGGGCTTTATAAAAATTCCAGGTTTGGGGGCATCTAGTCTGCACAGAACTTCTTCTGATGACTCCAACTTGATCTCTCCTCTTTGCTTTTGTCTTCTGGCAGATCCTGATGAAGTAAAATTCGACACTACACACCTGCACTAGGTCCAAATGGGGACCTAAGTTTAACATAATTGCTTTCAGCCCCATTTGGCTTGAAGTTTAGGCACCAAACATGCACCTACATATTACACTTTGTCTGCTGCTGGCACAGCACCAGATTCTTCATGCTGCCAGGAATGGTGGCAGCTGCTGCTTACGCTAAAGCATCAGCCTCTTCCTGCTGGACAAGGAATAGGAGAGTGCAAGATCTCTAAGGTTACCTCCTTTTTAAAGAAAAAGCTTCATATTTCTCCTTTTCATAAGATATTGCAGTCTCAAACATCTTTGTTGCTGATGTGTTCTGTACAGGGCTGGAATTTTAGTGACCCTCAAACATAAGAGTCCCATTTGCCTGCCTGAGCCCTATTTGCCCAGCCTTCCTCCTAGCTTTTTAGGATAAAAGTTCCTAGCTTTATCAATAAACTGTTCTGCAGTCTGGAGTCCTCTTTGGGACGAGCATAAGACAATACCTCTGGCACCACTCACATGCTGTTGGGCTGAGATCTTGCTCCAGCAGTGCTTGCCCCGAGATGGAGCTCTAAGCCACGTTCTTGGTGCCAGATGACATTTTGCCTGTCAAATATGATCCTAGATGAGTCATAAAAACTTTTAGAAGAAATTGCAGTTTTTCTGCATTGAGAACCGCCTGACAGAGTCTGTGCCACAAAAAGCGCCCTAAAGGTTTCTCCAGAGCAAGGGGAAAACCAGGGATTTTTCTCCCCAGAGGCAGTAAGGACTGTGTGTTTTGAAGTGTAAATGCCAAAGACCAAGGACAAACTAGATACATAGTGGTGATAAGACTACTGGGCACCCAGTGAACTTTCAAATTGGTTATTTATGTGTGCAGTACCCTCCTAACAGATATGCTCCTTCATCTCCTTGCTGTGCATATGCAGGGACAGTAGCTCTGCAGGCAGAAAAGTAAGTGTGCAAGTCACTCATGAATCTTTATAAATGAGCCCTTCTGTAATGCTGTGACTGACAGGGCAGTATTATTTTTCTGATGGTTGTTGATGTCATGGAGTGGCAGTTGTTCACTGCTCTGTTATTTAACATTATAATTGAATAAAATAGCTTCCTGTTTTGTGCCTTCAACAAGAAGAGATGTTTACCCATGGAAAATTGTGAATTACTGGAAGGTTTGTTTAATAATGAAATAAGATTTACAGCCTGGTTAATGCTGATTCCACTGTGTATGTGCATGTGTATATCAGATTTACTGTACTCTTGTTGACAAGGCTAAGGATCAGTTTGCTCTGTTCCCTTTTCTTTTCATAAACTCGTGCAGTGAGTGATTGTGTGAAGTAGCTCCTGACCTACTCCTCTGCCACTGAAAATAGCAGTGAGGAATTTGTCCACAAGCATCACTGAAACTGATGGACATTTCAGATTTAAATTCAATGCAGTGAGTTCCATGGCTGAATTCACAGAAGCAACCCCATCAGGAAAGCATATATGTCAAAAGGGGAAAAATAATTGTTAATGTTATTGAGGTTAACTGAAGAGGACAATTAATACATGTTCTTGTAATGGAGAAAATGTAGTCTCACTGGGAATAAAGGGACTGAGCTCTGCACACACCGCCCTGCTCTGTCCTCTGGAAAGGCTCTTGCCCACCTCTTAACTCCTGTTCCTTGTTTCCTTGATACAGGACAGTGGAAACAGAAAAAATGGCAGTAACTTTTTGGAGGAGCAAAGAAGGGTGCTTGAGGTTTATACAGGTTCAAAGCCTAGGTACTTGGAAGGAAAAAACGTGTTGAGCATCAGCATGATGCGTCAGCATAGAAGCCACATCCTGCTCAGAAAGACCTTGAGTTTGAAGTTATTAAGGGCTCAGCAATCCACAGGAGAAAGAATTGTATATGCTTGCCTTATTCTCTTTAAACAGGTCCTAATAACCACTGATTGGGAGATAGGATATTGGACTAAATGGATTTTTTATCTGACCAACTGTGACCATTCTTATGCTTTATGAAATGGGAAGGTCTGAGATCACCTTTGTACCTCCATTAATTCAACCCCTGTTCTATATAACAGTGTGAAAGGGAATGGAGATGATGAATAGATAGAGTTGATTTGGACTGGCTTTTAAGTTATGTATCGAACTTATGCTTCAAACATGACTTGTGATGTAAATGAAGCATAACCAAATACATAACTGTGACAAATTGGTATTAAACAGTCCTTGTGAAAAGTGGTGGGAGTGAAATGTGTCCTTGCCTTTTTATCAGTTCATTTAGAAAAGTCTCTGTAATATTTTATACTACAGAAGTTTCTGTGAGTCAGCACTGTGCAGCACCTTTTGTCTGATTCATGGTGTTCCTCTCCCAAAACTGCCTGCTGTCTGTTGCCACCAGCAGAGTGGTTTTTTTCAATACCTTCCATTAGGAAGGTTGCCTTGGTGTTGTGGAATTGTGGAGGGAATGTAACTAACTTGGTTTATAATGTTTGCCTATGCAGCATATTATTTGCATTAAAGTTGTATTTTAACATAGGAAAATAAAGCACATGCACTGTTGAAGCCAAAGGTTAAGGAGAACAGCATAGTAATGCAAAATTGGTCTTGAACCTATCACTCTTTGGTCTGCAGTGCTGCCTCTTGCAAGTGACCGTGTTCGAATGAATTGGATTGCTAAGGGAGTAAGGTGGTGTTTTCAAGGTCTGGGCTGATGGTATCCAGCCCAACAAGATTAAAGCAACCTTCATCATACAGGATTTTGGTAGACAATCTTTAAGAGTGGGTGTTATGACAGCCTGCATTTGCACAGCAAGAAGTTTCAGTCTCACTCATCCCACTCAGCTCATTCACTTCCAATCTCCTGCTTTTAGAAGGAACAGTTACCCATCTTGCTGCTCTCAGAGATGCTCTGTCGACAGGCAGCCCACTCACAATGTTCATTTAACCTGGGTGCCTGCTACCTTGGAGTCTGCAGGCATCAGTGTCTGTCTGCATGTGAGACCTTCTCTCATCTCTGTTCCTTAGGGCAGAAGGAACAAAGTGGCCCCAACAAGTGCCTTGTTCTTTTGACGTGAATAATAGGACTCATTATTACCATAATGGTTTTGGTTTGTAGGGTGTCCTCATGCAGTCAGACTGTCTCAAAATAGCCAAAGGTGTTGTAAGGTTCATTGCCTTTCCCTTGTTTTTGACTGGTTCCTAAGTAGGATATCTGCCCTTTCGGTGGATCTGAAGTTCCATGTGGCTGTGTGACTGCAGGACTGTGCCACACTACTGCTGCTGGAGCTGAAGCCCAATGCTATGGATTACTGACTGGTAAAATATGTTTCAGGTAGCTGAAATCTCAGCTATATAAACTATTAAAGCATGCTCTAAATCTTAATCGCATTCTCACCTGAGAGGTAATTTGAGAGAGGGTGAGGATATATTCAGAGATTTGTCTTTGTGTAGAATGGCTTGCTAACGTGTTCCTGACTTACCTGCAAGGAATATGAAAATTCTGGGTGATTTAGAGTATGAAGTCGATAGCTAAGAGATCCTTTAGAACATCTGGAGATTTTCCTCTCAAGGAGACAAGTGAGAGTATATGTATATACCTTGGTTAGCGATTGACAGTACTTCAACAACACTTATATCAGAGCTCAGATCTTAAATTTGTGCTCTCAGAAAACAAGTGTTTGATGAACTTGTTATTCCAGCCAGATTTGGTGCACACTTCAAGTTGCTTTCCTTAAGAAAGCACTCTTGGAGAGAACAGTGTTGAGCATTTGACATATCTGGTCTGAAGATGCATCTTTCCGGGTAGAACAACTGCATGTTGACTTGTAACAAAAGAATCTCAAATTTTAGCAATATATGTTGTTTGCCCATTCATAAATCTAGGCATTGCTTGGTAGGAGAACATTCCTATAAATTAAGACCCAGTTTCCTGCTCCAAATGAGAGTGTCCTTAAAATACCAGCTGCCACTGATATCACCTTGCAGAATCCAAGGTGTTAAATACAGGGAAATTGGGTTTTGGCAGAGATTTAGGCCATGATAATGTGAATGTCTGTGGCAGATAATTGAAGTGAAGGATGCAATGGTTCTGAGAATCATAACTCATACTCAGAGCATCTGTTTGCTTGGGCTTTCTTTGGCATTGTCTTTTCTTCCACCATTTCCAAATTTCCTTCAGAAGGAAATTTTTCTTTTTGTTAGAAAAGCTAACATAGTGATGACTGCAATGAGCTTGGAAAGTTCACAGCAGGAATCTGGAATTCTCATGTGTTCAAAAATAAAGCTGGTGTCACTTTGTATCTTGCTGGTCTCAGTGGGATCTGGAAGGAGGAGCTGGAAGCTGTAATGCAATGTGATAAGACATTAACTTGAAGTAAAAAAATTACTGTAGATCTTGTTTTGAGAATTAGAATCATAGAACTCTAGAATAGGATTCACTAGACCAGGTTGCCCAGAGCACCATCCAATGTGCCCTTAATCACTCCCAGAGATGGGGTGTCTTCTCGTGGCAACTTTTTCCAGTACCTCAGTAAAGCATTTTTTCCTTATATCTAATTTTTACCTAGTCTCTTTCAGTTTAAAGCCATTACTCCTTGTTCTATGAATCACCCCTAACATGGAGAGTGCTTGGACTAAAGGTGTCCAAGAGGTGCTCAGACCAGAGCACAGGATCAGCGTGGAACGGTGTGCAAGGTGGAAGGAGGAGGTGTTGGCATCAAGAATTTTAAGAAATGTTGGTCCATGAGTGAGAAGTCTGTGCCTGAGCCTAGAGAGTGCCCTGTGCTTCAGCAAGAAGGTGGCTGCTGCCTGATCCAAAGATACCTTCCCTCTGCTCTTGAGAGTGATGCTCTTTAATCCCTGGAAGAAGATCTCTGCATAGGTGAGGGAGGCCCCAGTTGGCTGTTTTTAGAAGTGAAACACATACGTGTTTTGCAGTCAGACTCTCCCTTCCAGGCCTAAGTAACAGAACCAGTTGTAGATGTACTTCCAGTCTTCCAGCATTCTGGGGTGGGGGTTTGAAAGCTGCACAGTTCTCAAAGACATGTCCTGCCCTGAGGAAGCAGCATTTGATAGTTAATTTTCTGTCATGGCTGATGCTTGTGGATAAAAGCAGTCCTGTGCGATGATGAAGAGGTGAGCTCATCCCACAGCCTCTTTCATGACTGCCCCAATACCCAATGCAGGGCCTGGAGCCCCTTTGCTCCTTTCCTTCTCTGCTCCCAGTGCCTGTGGCAGGCTTCTCTGGAGGTCTTTCCATAAAATTCACCCTGCAGCGGTGGTTCAGACAAGATACAGGATTTGAAAATGTGCTGCCCTTGCCTCAGTGGAGTTTTATGCTGCACTCATCAGCTGGCTGTGGGAAGGGAGGCTGGAGTGCCCACTGACCAGGGCCCAAGTGAGCCCAGAGAGGAATGCTGTGGTTTGCTGAGCCTCCTGCAGGAGGGCAGCCCTGCAGTGGGTTCATGGCTGCTGTCCCACATGTGCTGGGCTGGAGTGGACCTTGCCTCTGGGGTGGACCTCATCTCTACAGAGTTCCCGACAAGGAGCAGGGGCCAGTGATGGTAGCTGGACAAAGCCCCATCTTCTCCGAGTTCTCCCCAAGCCACAGTGCCTCTGCCTCTGCTGGATGGAGGGGGAAAAGTACTTGGTAAGAGAAGAGGCTTTTGGCATTAGCAGTTCCTTGTTGCTGAGGTGCTGTGACATATAAAGGTGAGAAAACGGTGAGCAAACTGCTGCTCCCGATGCTGTCTCCAGTTCAGGTTCAGCCCCGCTCACCAGCTGCACCAGATGCAGCAAGGAGGTGAGGTCAGAGGCAGTTGGGGGAAGGTGGCCTGAGGGACAGGTCTCCATGGATCTGTTCTTTCCCCCTGGCATCCCTGTGATGGCCGTGAGTGCTTGCAGTCCCTGCAGGCCCAGGGGTGATCAGGAGGTGTTCGGGCTGTGGCTGCCCATATCCAAGGATGAACATCGCTTTCCTCTCCTGGGTGAGACCCTCCTGCCTTTGTTCCCAAACCCAGTCATTCCTGATGTGGTCTGTGTTTCTGATGCCTGAGAAACTCTTGCTTTAAAGTAGCCTTCTTCTTAGCAAAAATAGACATCTGCCCAGGGATGAGGAATGTACTAAAGCTTCCTAATCTAGTTACCTTGGTAACATCTGTGAGAAACTATTGCTAAACCACTTTCTGTTTTTCCTTCATCTGTTTTATGGAAATACATATTCTGTTTACTTGAAAAAAGTGTGATTTATACCAAACCCATTGTAGCCATTCTCCTGACCATTATCCTGACTAATGAGTTCCCATTTCTAACAAGCAAGGTTAAATTACTGTAAAAACAGATATTTGACTTAATAGTGGAAACCGAGATTTGCCATCAAGTAACTAAGCATTTGCTAAGAAAAGCAAAAATCTTGTAAAAACTTTTTAATTGTTCCAGGGTATTATGATGCTTGATCACATTTACTCAGCATAGGAATTCTTTTCAATGGTCATGTTTCAGAACAAACATAAGATTATTTTTTCTTCTGCATTGTAACATTCTCACACATTTGTAAAACTCAGTTGTCAACCATATGTCATACAGGGCAACAAAAAGAGAAATAAAAGCGTTATTGCTAGGCAAAACTAACAGCTGTGCTTGAGAATTGGCTGTTCCTGGATCTAGCTCTTAGCACAGCTCTCATCATCCCCATGTAGCCGTCTGTGTCCTGGGAGTGGCTCCTCTGCACTGCATGAGCTGGGACACTTTAGTGCCAGCACCCAGAAGTTCCTGAGGGATCGGGCTTGTGTGCTGCTGGGTAGGCAGTGCCCCCACCTTTTAGGTGTGTCTTTGTGTCCTCTGGTTACTCACTTGTTTCTCTCTCTGCTGCCAACAGTAGGGAATCTTCTGAGCCCTTCAAAGGGAAGAGCATCCCTCACTCAGTGATCCATTCAGTAATTGATTTAATTAATTTGAAACTAACTGTCACTTTTTAAACTGTTAATCAAGAAGCCAATTATCTGTTAACAGTCCTAAATACGAATCAGCAGTAACCAAAGTGTTCCTCTGTTAAAAAAATGTGGATTTCTTTCTGTTACCTCAGAGCTTTTAAAAGAAGTTGGAAATGTGGCTATTTTCTTTAAAAAAAATGAAGACCCCATATTAAAATTCCATTTTCTGTTTTGGAGTAGTAAAACTGCTTATTTATTTCTGAAAGTGTGTTTAGAATTTTAGCCTTTTTTATGCGTTATGGCCTTGAAGACATAAGTCTCAGGGCATGATAGAAGGTTTATTAAGGATAAATTCTGCTCTTTTTATTCACTTACATAGCTGAAATCCTCAAGCAGCATTGTTCTGTTGCAAGTTTGGCTGGCGTACACATTTAGGTCTTATTCTAGGAATGTTATGTCTTTTACTGTATATACATTTGTATTTGCAAAAGGTAATGTAAAAGAAATACATACCAAATCATAGTTTTATTTATTTATTGCAGCCAGTAATTATACAGCTGTTTTAGAGCAACAAAAAATGTTCTTTAAGTAAAATTAATTAAATTATGACTCTTAATTTTTGTTGTTATGAAATGAGATTTTTTTTTTACAGGTTTACAAAACAAAGCAATTTAAAAAAGTATGTTTGTAGTACATGCCCAGTCCTGTATATATTTATGGCATAAAAATGTTGTTTGAGTGCAGCAAATAAGGCAACGATGTATGATAGCTTGTCTATGGCTTTCTAAGTATTTAATTGAATTAGATCACTACCCATTTATCCAGTATTTTCTCCTCTTTTAAAAATGTGATCTGAGAGTGGTGAATAGTTGTTTTTTACTGTAATAATGATGGTGAGTCAACAATTTGATTAATCATGTGGTTAAAGCAGGAGCACAACTGTTAAAGGACGTGCCTTGATTTTTTTTTTAAATTCCTCATGTGTGTAAATGTGTTTGCTTCTTTTCCAATGGAAGTTGTTTAGAAGGGCCCAAAAAAGAGGGTGTATTAAGGTGATGATGTATTAAGGTGCATCTCATACTGTATCTCCAGTTTCAATCCAAATGCATTCCTGACTACCGACTCCCCAGTTTTGTTTCCAGCTTCTTAGTCTGCAATAAACGAAGGCTTGTAGAGCCCTGGGCAGGTGTTTGCACCATTAGCAAAACTGTGTAAGTTGCCAAAAAAGAGGTGCTTTAGAGAACAAGAAGTAATTGAGTGCCAAATTCTGCTGCCATTTAATCCTTTGAAAGAGAAAATGTTTTACTAGATAGCCTGTTGGCCAAAAGATTGTTTAGAAATAAAGAAGGGCTGAGTGGTAGCACAGGTGGCAAATTCCAGTGCTGGCAATAACAGGATACACAAATCCCTAAGTATGTGAAGACACGTATTAATCATACAATCCAGCTGTAAAATCTTAAGGGCAACAATGACACATCCAGAGTTTTTAGATGGAGCTTTCAGGTTTTTAATTTAATCCACTATTTATCAGTAATTTTAAGTATATTATAACACGAATGAACAAAGTGAATGGGCACCTGAACAAAATGAAGAAAGGATCTTTGTTTCTGGAGTCAGCTCTTCCAGTACAATCCCCACTGCCAGCAGTGAACACATCAGATGTATTTACATTGTGTCTCTGCAAGAGGATGTTTATGGATATGACATGTGCTGCTCTGCACACTTAAAACCTGAGATTCAGATTCTCCCTCAGTGCCACGTGCACCTCTGTTGATTTCAGAAGTGTGTGATACTGCACTGATGAGCTTGGTATAAGAATCTAAATAGATCCATAGACACGTGGACAGACAGATTGATCAAGGCAGACTTTATCACCTTATCCCTAAAAATCCTCTGTGATTATCCTTTATGTACACAGTGATACTGAAGTGTCAGCCCAGATAATTTCCCTTAACTTAGTAATCTTTTATGGATTTACTTAAAGCTTTTACTTGAAAATGTGGAGAAGCGTGTATGCACTTTTTACAGAAATGTACTGGTGCTAGTAATATAAACAGTTTTCATTCTGTTTTGAAAAAGCATTGTGAATATATAAATTATGTTTGAACTGGACAGAGATGATTATGTGGCATATGACTGAAAATATATATTTTTTAATAGATGATTCAGCCGCAGAGAGTTTTAATGGCAATGAGACCGTGGGACACAGTTCCAATGCTTCAGGGGGAACACACTGCAGGGAGATGGCAGAAACCAACAGTAATGGCAAAACAAATCTGGAGCAGGATGAGCAGCCTCTGAACCTGAGTGACAGTCCCCTCTCTGCTCAGCTGACTTCAGAATACAGACTAGATGATCACAGCAGTAATGGAAAGAACAAATACAAGACTCTCCTAATATCTGATCTCAAGATGGAACGGGAGGCAAGAGAAAATGGAAGCAAGGTAAGATGCTTCCACATGGTCCAGATATGAAGCATGTAGCTGAGAAAAGAAAAAGATTTGTGAGGCCAAACTGAAGGTTATTCCCAGATAAGCACTTAATGCAATGTGTCTAATGTTTGTCAGATCGTTACTTTAATGCCATACGTAGATTTGTATGCTCTGTTACACGTATATGATGCACACTCACATTAAGTGTATATGGGGGTACATGGGTGAATACATATGTACAGGCAAATATATTGCCCTGACACACAGGCAAAAATGGTGTAGTTCTCCATCAGACATGAATTTTATCAATCCACTTGTTGAGAACTGTCTGCATTACTGATTTGAAAAAAAATATATATTAAGATATGTATATAACATGATACATATATATGTGTATAAATGCGGAGACACATATATGTATGTATATTTACAGATGGCCATCTCACCACATCTATTATGTATCTGTAGACTTGTCATGGTTTAAACCCAGCTGGCAACTGAGTACCTCACAGCCCTGGTGGGGTCAGGAGGAGAATGGAAGAAAGGTAAAACCTGTGGGTTGAGATAAGAACAGTTTAATAATTGAAATAAAGCATATTACTACTACTGCTCCTGCTACTGATAATTGTAATGAAAAAAGGGACAACAAAAAGAGAAAGAGGAATAAAATCCAAGAAACACAAGTGATACACAATACAGTTGCTCACCACCCACTGACCAGTGCTCAGTCAGTGTCTGAGCAGTGATTGACTGTTTCTGGCCAGGTCCCCACCGTTTATATACTGGACATGATGCTCTGTGGTGTGGAATATCCCTTTGGCCATTTAGGGTCAGCTGTCCTGGCCTTGCTCCCTTCCAGCCATTTGTGCACCTGCTCTCCAGCAGAGCCTGAGAAATTGAAAAATCATTAACTTGGGGTGAGCACTGCTTAGCATCAACTAAAACATCAGTATGATATCAATATTATTCTCATACTTAATCCAAAACACAGCACTGTACCAGCTACTGGGAAGAAAATGAACTCTTTCCCACCAAAACCTGGACAAGAATGAATCCGTATGAATGTTAAGTGTGTATGCCCAAGAAAATTCTTACCAATGAATTATCAACATCTGAAAGGAACTGATTTGGTTTCTTCATGATTGTGTTATGCAGGCACCTAACCTGAATTAAAACTGACAAGTTTGCTTCAAGAAGCTGTAATCCCCTGAGGGCTTTTTGCTGTAGTTTCTATTATGTGGGTAAGGAGAAGCAAGGGTGTTATTTTGCAGATAAAGGCAGTTCCTATAGATTAAGTTAGCTGGATTCCTAGGATGGTGTTTTTCATGAGGGCCTACAGTAGGGAGGGTGAAGAAATGGCATATGTCATAGAATTTGATCTTACTGGTTGCAAGTTCCTTTTTTTTTTTAAAATCTGATGACCAACTGGCTTTCCACTTTTACAGCAGCAGTAATAGGATGTGAGTCCTGGATCCAAAGACTCTTAATGCTAGTCACTAGCTTTCAGTAGCCTGACAACACAGATATACTTTGAATGGGCAGATTTTTTTACAGTGCTTTGAAACCGGAGTGTTAAAATCCTTAGGCATACTTAGAAAGGGATTGTACATGACTGATATCCAGAGAACAACATTTAATTAAGCTAAGGTTTTATCTCCTATCTTCATTGACTGTGGAGTAAAAATAAAAACTTGTAGTGTTTTTGTAACTTAAGTGTCTAAGTTTCAGTGGGTAGAACAAAGGGAGACTGAATGGGAGATTGTTAGTCTTTCTCATGGCCATTTAGGAAATCATGTATCCCAGCACCTTCTCCATAAAATCTTTATGAAAAACTGTTTATCTGCATGGAACACATTTTTTCTCACAAACTCACATGTTATGGAAAAGGTTCTGACTGGCTGCAGTCTCAGCCTGTGTATGCACCCCAGTGCTGGGTTTGCTCAGTACTCTGGGTTGCACAGGGAGTCCCAGAGTGGCTGACATGAGCGGTGTCTTCTTCTGCTTCAGGGCAGATTGTTCTAATGAACCTTTTGTAAGCCCATCACCCAAATATTGGCAGACACACGGGCTCTTTCGCCTGAGGGAGGTCGTTGCTTTTGCCACCCCTCTGGCAAATACACAAATAAGCTTGGCAAAGATAGGGAGGAGTCTTAACGTGAAACTCATTTATAGCTGAGACAAGAACATAGCGTAATGTTCAGTTTCCAATTTGAATCAGTTCCAATTCAGATGCAAAAAAAAATGTTTTGAAAAGTGTTAAAAATCTATAATGAATTGAGATGACAATCAAAGCCATCTCATTCTTTACAAATTGTAAGAGGCCAGAACCATCCCACACATCAATATATTCTTTCACACTCGCTGTCATCCTGCCCACTCTATATTGCCAACAATATGCAGATTTGTCTCCTCTTTTTGTCCTAGTGAAACTCATGTTGATGTTTAGAGTTCATTTAAGTATATGATTGATTAGATATGCAGTAAAGATGGTTAAATATACAGACTTCAGGAAGAACACAATCCTGGGATAAACAAAATTTGTTAGAGATTTGTAAGGTAAGTTACTGAAGAAAATATCTGGTTTCTAAGTGAGGGGAAGTTTATTTCAGTTATTGGGCTAGTATTGGAGGAAGAAATACATTATGCTTCCTCCAACTTCTACAATGTCCCATTTAACCTGCCAAGAGATGTTATGTTCTTGGGATAGTCAAGACTGTGAAACTTTGAGGCAAAGGAATGGAGCTAAGAAGATCTCTTGGCTGACATGTTCTGATAGAGAATTTTGTATGTGCTGCAGAATTATGATCAGAAGAAGCTGTTGAGATAAAAACGGTAGTTTTTCCATCATATTGTCTTTGGAAATGCGTCGGCTAATAGGGAAAACTTTTTTGAAAATGGTTACTTCTTTGTGGAAGTGAAATTTTTGGAATATTCATGTTGTCCATACCTATTTGAAGCAATTGCATGCTTATGCTATAGGGAAAGTTTGCTAAATAGTGGTATCATTCTGCAAAAATCTTGGATGTCAAAAGAGGGATACTTAACATTTTACTAAAATCAGACCTCCCTAATGGACACAGAGGACGTAATTAGTGATTTTTAAGAAATGTAGGGTTTGGGTTTTTTAATAATAAATCGAGTTTTCTTGCCTGAAAAGACTCTGGTAAATAACTGGGTATTAGATAACCCTGTGAACAACTAGAGTATGTTATTTAAAGAATGCTTGGTTCAGCTACTTCAGAATATGACTTTTAAAACCGGTGTTAGTAGCACTCTTTAAACAAGCATGGCATTTCAGTGGACAGTGTTACTTTGAATCCTCAGTTCCAGGCAGTGAGTATGTGTGGCAATCTCTTCTTTGTACAAAAAGACCATGAGCTGAGTGCAGTGGAGGGAGTTGCCGAGTTGTAACAATCTTAAAATCTGATCCAAAGTGTTTTACTATTCACTGAAAAAACGTTGTGCAAGGCGAAAATGGGTTTTTGTAGTGTTAAGTACATATATGCACACATGTGTATGTATATGTGTATATATATATGCTTTATATGTATGCTTTTATTAAGCTTATATTAGGGAACAGATCCTCCAGTAAGACCTAGATGTTCAGAGCAGCAGGAATTTCTACAACCATTTAGGGCTAAACAGAAGTCTGAAATTTTGCATAGCTGCAAAAATATATGCATGAGTTTACCTTAACTGGGCTGGGTCTTTGTACTACAAAAGACCTAGAAAGTATTCATCAGCAAATGCTCTGAAAACGTGTTCTATGATTTCAAATAGTTAAGTGCACATATAAATTATTTTAGATTGTTAATTATGTGTGAGCCTGCTGGGTTTTTGTATGACCATGGTGAAGTCTCTGTAGCACTGAGATTTTTTATTGCTGATTCTTTTGTTGTTTCTACTTCGTGGGTCATATATTCTATTTTGAAAAGTTATTCTATAGCTTTATCTCTTCTTCATTATTTATTTCATTAAATATAGCAAGTCTCCTCCTTTTAAATGATTTTGTCTTTTCTGCATTTGGATAACAAGGTTATTGTAATACAGTGTGGGAAAACAGGCTTTTGAACTCAGCAGTCATACTTACCTTGTGCCACTATTTTACCTGAATTAATAAATAGTACATTATATCTGTATTGCAAGGGGCACTCCTAGTATGCAAAAACTTCTCTTTGGAATTTCCCAGGTAGGAACATGTGCTACTGATCATAAATGCCTAGGAGATGCATTAAAATGAGGTGACAAGAACAACACACGTGCCCATCTTGCCCAGATACCTACTAATTGCAAACAGTTGGTTTTCTTTCTTTGTACCAGATGAAATTTCTGATAGAAAGTTGGGCACCTTGAGCCCCTCTAGATGTATGGTAGGCTAAGTTAACATGCATTGTGTTTAGCTCAAGTGTGTAATTGGCTGCTTGAAGAATTGCATGAGATAAGAAATTTTTCCCTTAAGTCTGAAAAGTAAAGCACAGTTTTAAGGGAGAGAACAATAAATAACAATTGCTGCATACCATGACCTTTCAATATAATATTGCATTCTAATGTGCATGTCATTATAGTTACAGTTGCTCACCACGTGCCTCGTGGTGAGCTTTCATGCAGTCTCCAAAACCAAAATCTTTCTTTCTCCTTTAATGCTGAGCTTTTGAAGTGTTTCTCAAGCTCTTTTCTACAGCCTGGTGTAAACAACAGCCTTATTGTCATGGGCCTCTGCCAGGGGCTGTCTGCTTCCAGCAATTGCAACTTCAAACAGCGTTGTAATGGATGTATCCACACTGTGTCAGGTTAGCCTGGCACTCTGTCTGCTTTTAATACAGTCCAAGAAGGTATTTAAAGGCTGCAACCTTGCATGGCAGCTGAAAACCAGAGCATATACGAGCTCCTGGGTGAGGTTTGAAGTTCCTGCACAACACTCTAGTTAAAATTTAGTCATCTTCAGTGGTCAGTCCAGCTGTAGAATCTTGTAACATCTGTTTTGCTGGACCTCATCATCACCAAGGGAAGCCAGGCATGACCGTCCGAGCAGCCTGACCTGCGTATGAGATTATACAGATAAGCCTTTTGTCACCTGCTGATGAATCCATCTGGTTTCCAAAAGTGCCCATGAATTTAGCCCCAGACGGACACCATCTATGAGGAGCAAGGTAGAGTCTCAATGTATTTCTTTCTCACTCTCTTTCCCTTTAAAAGATATGATTGCATCTTAGCAAAAGGTGGAAGGTCATTCCTTATATCCAGGGAACAGCATCACATCTGACGTTGTGTTTCTGAGGCGTGTGGAGTCACTGCCTGTCCAGCTCCCATCTGCCCGTGCTTCTGTCTGCAGGTTTCCTTGGGGAAATGGCCATGGTCAGGAAAGAAGGGAGCATATGGCTTTTTCCAAAGCAAGTGGAATCCTTAGGAATTGCAGTGGACTTCCTTAGAGACTGATAGAGGCCTATTGAGAGACTTGGGAAGTAATTTATTAAAAAAATTGTTAATGAAATGTGCAACAGGTGTGCATCTACTTGAAGCAGGAGTTAAAATGCAGGCCTCGGGAATTTGCATGTTATTAAGAACAGTGTTGGAGAAAGTTGTTTTGGTTTTTTTCCTTCCATTTTTTACTTAATAATTCAATTTTTTTTTCTTCCATCATCATTAATTATTTATATTCAAGTGGAATAGACAGGTTTCAGAATGGGAGCACTGTCATGTGGTACTTACATGATATGGTTGCCTCAGCTCTAAGTGGGAGGGAAGGTGGAAAGGGTAAGATAAAAGTGTCTCCTCTTCTTTTGAGGACGCCATTAAACTCTGTGTGTTGGCTTTTTTAGTACAAAGAAATTACCCTTTTGCCCATCTAGTTTGTTTTGCTAAATGCCCAAGTTAAGGTAATTAATCTGGATTGAGAGTTTAGCCCATCAGAAAGGAGCTTTTGGTTCCAACCCATCTCTCCACAGAACTTTTCATTGTGTCCCTTGCTTGAAGATGGATCTCACTACCTAGGTCTGGCATAAGAAGAAATTAGACTTTTTGGTTTTGTTTGTTCTAAATGGCATATTTTATTTCATTTCCATGGTCAGATAGAAAGTGTTCAAGCAATGCCATATTTTACTGACTGCTGTTTTGTTTATGGAAGTATCTTAAGTGTCTGCAGTCCAGGGGTTTGACAGATTTATTTTATGGCTTAATTGTTAGGACTAGGAAGAGACTTAGCATGAAATACTGTTTGCTGCTGTCATAACTAACTTGTGAGGAATGAAGCAAAGTCTGGTGAAAGCTTTAGGTAGGACATGTTACTACAATTAGTAGCATACTAGATTTTGAGCAAACAACAACAGGAGTGGGGCAGAAAGCAAAGCCAGCATTATAAACACTCTGGAGCAATGAGATGCCAGCACAGAATGAGTCCACAGCTCCACAAGGGTCCACTCTGCTCTCATCATTCCAACCTCAGCACTGAGATGAGGATGGTGACATCTTCCAGCTTTGCCTTAACTCTTACCTGATGGATTCCATCATTGCTGCTTTACACTAAATCCATGGAAATTGTTTGTACTGAGGTTTAAAAGTAAAAATCATAAAAGAAGTGAACTGGAGGCAGAATCCACCCCTGCCACCATCGTGTGCAGGTGATACAAGGCTGCATCTTTTGTCTTGCATCTCACATCTTTGGTGGGTGAAGGCAGGCTCAAGTGTTCTGCTGAAGGATTGTGCAAAGGTAACAGGCGTGTCAGTGCTTTTCTCTTTCTGGGAGGTAGATACACTGCAATAGAGGAAGATAAGCCTATTCTCTTCATGCATGGAGAACATTAATGAAAGGAGAAAAAAGTGTATGCAAGCAGTTTTGTGACTTTCCAATTTTTTCCTGCCCACTCACCTACAAATTAGCCTGTTTTTTTCTCTTACCCAATGAATTGCTGCTTCATGCATAGGGGTTTTAGAAGTTGCTCTCATAAAGTCTGAGTCCTTTATGTTTTGCTTTACCATTTTATCTGACACCTTGTTTTTACTCTTTACTTTTGGAAAACAAGCAAGCTGACAAAATCACAGTTTTATGGCTCCAAAAGTCAGTTTATTTGTTGTTTGGATAAAGCATGTTTGTTCTGTGAAGAAGAAAAGATGTTCTTTTTTGCTGCTCTTTTGTAGGGAAGTTGTTAGAGGCCACTGAGAAGCTCTTTGGTACCAAAAAAATTTGATGTTAGTTTAGTGGTTTAATAAGCACTGTTTAAGCACTGTTCAAGTGTAACAACTACTGTTTTATAGAGCACTGTTTTTTCCAGACTTGAATCTTCTGATTTTAGGGGTTACCCATAATAAATGGCTAAACAGATCATTGTTTTTCAGAGCATGTTTTTCATGCCACTACAGCTCCATGAAAAAAAAAACAAAACAGTGTTGTGCTTGTCAGCAAATATGAATTCTGTAGTGTTCTCTAACAGTCACATTTGTCTGCAATACCATCGGTTCTGTGTCTGATTCTTCCCATTGGAAGCACATTTAGTGGCAGGTTTTCATGTTCACTCAAAGCTCTTGAAAGGGAAATTGATTTCCTGCAGGGCATTCACTACAATAATGTAACTCCAGGTCAATTAAACGGAAGTTCATGGTGGTACTCCAGATTTACACACCTGTAATGGAGAATAAAATCTGGCTCTGTATGAAATCCCAGCTAATGTGAAACTGGCATGGAAGACAGTAAGTTTTGATGTGACCTTCTATAAATTTTCTCGGAAGTTTTTTTTTAAAGGAGGAAGTGCGCATTGGTCAAGTATCAGAACGTGGTGCTCTTGATTGCAGACTGCATGTGTGTTACTCACAGATCCAGCTGTCTGTCCTCATTTACTTTTACCTTGGGAGTCTTTGGTCACTCACATCGAAAAAGGAGCACTTGTACGTGAAGGAGGTGCAGGACTTTCTCCAACTTGGTTTTAGTGGCTGGGCATCTGTTCAGACAAGAGAGAAAGCTATCGAGGGCTTCTTCAATCAGTGAGGTAAGGTCTGAAATTGCTGCTTCCCTCCCTGTTTACAGCCAAGAACGTTTTATAACTCATCAATCTGGAAACATGTCTGTACCTTTCAGGCAAATTCTTGTTCACTTCAGCCTGGATTTGTTCCTGATAGACACCTTCAAGGCTGGGCCTTGTTACAATCCCTAACTCTTGTTTTTGTGGGGTTTTTTTGGTTGTGGTTTTTTGGGGTATTTTTCCTCGTTAGGAAGGAAATTGAATCTGTGTTGAAGTCCTACCACATTAAATGATTTTCTGCACCTTTTCCTTCTTCTGTTATCACATATGCAACTCCTCTGCCACCTAGAAAAAGACTGAGAGCAAATCCTGCTCTTGGAAGATTAAACACTATTTGATGGTAAATTGAGCAAGATATAATGGGGCAGCAATAATTGCTACCTACTGTGATTGTGTTTAGTCTTAATATTATTTACAGTTAATGAACTGTCTTTTTTTTATTTTTCAGATGCCGAGGTTGACGAGCTGATCCTCAAAACTAATCTGTGATGAATGGCTTCATAATTGGCTACTTTCTACACACTACATTCCTTCAAAACTATATTGTTATTCAAGAAGTTGGTAGTCATGAATGTTACTCTTAATTTTTTCTTTCTGGAATTGAATTCTTTTCTGCATGCCAAGACAAGTCCTGAGGAAAGGAGAGGAAAGAAGTCAAAGGTTTTTCTTCTTTAATGGCATTTATAACAATATATTGATGAAATTTTAAAATAAATATAATTTTTATAAGTTGTCTTACAGATATCTCACTTTTTAATCTTTTTTTTTTTGGTTGTATGAATGCCAGTAGTCAAATGTCTTGCTCAATGCTTGATACACCTTCAAGCTGTGCTTTTGCGTGCTCTCCGTAGCAATTGCTGGGAATAATTAATTACATTAGAACCCTGAATGCTTTTTTTGGATACTTACTTATTCATGCAGCTGGATTTGCTGGGTGATGTGAGAGAAGTGAATAGGTCAACTCTTTAATAGAGGAAAGAGGGGAAAGAGAAGTAGAATTCAACTTTTAAACTATTTAACTATTTTGTTCTCTTTCCTCTTTCCTTTTGTTGTTTGCCTTTTAACTTCCTTTTTCTGCTTCAGCTTTTTCTGGTAATTCTCCTCTGTTCTCCTCCATTTGCTTCCAAAGACTCATAGGAAGACCTGTCTTAAATTTTGGTTTTTAGGAACAAAATAATAGATACAGATAACAGTATTACTTACCAGAAAATAGGACTGTGAGGAATCAACTTTAATTACTGAGTCTAGTCCTCTGTAAAGGGGAACCTAGATGATAGACATTTACTCCAAGAGGATATGCAAGAGTTCAATTCACAATGCCCACGAAGTTCTGATTAATAACTTTCAGCCTTTCAGAAAACAACAGCGGTGCAGCTGTAACATGCTACGGAAAACAGCGAGGAACTGGAATCGTGGTTGATGTCCTAGATCCCTACAACAACAAGGGATTTGCTAGATGGATTTCCCAGATGGTCTCTAGCAGTATCTTATTCCCTGCAGAATGGGGAGTGAAAAAGAACAACTGCCAATAATCCCTATCAGTCTGCTTGAGGTTTTGTCTGCCATATGTTTCATCAAAACATCCTGCTTTGTATTTCATCTCTAACAGTGACTGATTTTCAATACTTCAAAGAAACAATTAAAAAACCAGCGTCTACATTAGTTATTGAGGCAGGGAGGGGACAGTGGTGTAGGTAGGCATTGAAAGCTGTGAAATGTTTGTTATGTTTATTAAACACAGTCAAAAGACAGAGATCAAACAATTTTGCAAAATGCGTGGTAAGGAATAAGCCACTGACTGTTACAAATATTACAGAATGGAGTTCTTGCACCATCAGTAAAAGATCCTGGAAACTGGTATTTGAGAGCTGTGTAAACAGTCAACATTTGTGTTTCACTGGGAACTGATGAAAGAGTACAAAAATATACAGCCAAAGGTAGGGGTCTGTAACTGATGTGAATTTCCATTTCACCCATGTGAGTGTGGCATGCCATGAAACATTTTAATGCTGGATGAATTCCATATGCATCTCTAGAGTTTTCTCTAAGCTGCTGCTTCTTGGAGCTCACAGTGTTTCTATGAAATGCTGCAGCTGTTGCTTGGATCTTGGCGTGGTACAACTGAATATTTCCCATATAGATGCTTCTTCTCATCAGCTGCTTTGGTCAGACTGTCATTCTCAGTGTCCCTTCACACCTATTCAGTCTGTGTTTTCCAACTCTGCTCATCATGAATATGTCATGAGCTACCCCCAGATCTGATGGGAGAGGATACATGCTGTTCTCTTCATGTACATGCATACACAAACACTTTATATATACATATACATATATTTATATATTTTTTCCCTTTGTCTGATGAGAACAGTCATATCCAGTGGCCATGAACCAAAGTCGATGGAATCATACAGATGAACCAGGAGCATACAAAGAGCTCATGCTGTTAAGGCACCTGCAATGATACAAACCTAACCTTTGTGTACAGGTGCTCTAGCAGACAAGAGTGTGATTGTCTTTCACGTGTCTTTTAATTAATATTGGGATGAGATCTTGTGTCTTGCTTCTGACTCCATTTTATATTTTGGTAGAGGTCATGAAGTAATGTGTTTCCTCCTCTTGTGTTTCCCATGGCATTTGGGAATTGTCTGACTCCACCAGGAAGATCCCTTGCAGAACTATTCAGAATTTCTGCCCTGTACCTTCTACCATTGAGCTCCTGGGCTGCACCGTCTCAGGATTAACAAAAGGATCTGCATGAAAAGCAGGAAAAGGTGGGTTGATTTCCTTAGGGGTTACCATGAGTGGCCCCATTATGGCCTGTCCTCAGTCCACAACGTTGTAGTGTGAGCTGTGTATTGGCTCTCAAAAGGACTCGTGGATATTCTTTGGGCCATTTTAGTGAATTAGTGATATATGGTTTTTTGGACCCCCTCTGAATGAATTTAACCTTGTCTCACTTTGTACAGTTAGTCATATGCTCTTAAAAAATCTTTTGCAGATGGAGCCCCGTGGGACTGGACCTGTTTCAAAAGCTGTATTAAATGACTAAAATAAAGGTTTTGAAAATTCCTGTTTCCCCCAGTGTGTTGCTTAGCAAGAATAGCTGTGTTTAGTGGAAAAGAAGTCAGATGAGTCCGTGGCATGTGTGCCACCTCACACCCTCGTGGCTCAGCTGGGAGATGGAGGCACGAAGGAATGAGATACAGGCATGTTTTGGAATATGCTGTTTGTGTCAGTAGTGCCTTAAAGACAACTGTTTCACAAGGTTGATGCTTCTCTACGGTCCCTTAGAAGCTTTCTAAAATCCATCTCGACACATTCAATTAAGTGTCCACCCTCCCTTCAGGAAACACATAACTTACAGATTAATACTAGGAAAAGATATTGGAATTCCTAATGGATCTGAATGAGTGACAAAACACTGAGGAGCTGAAAAATTTGCTGCTTAAAGAGGGAATTACCTTGCTAGAGATAAAGCAGCCATGACTTCATCACAGATCTCGGTGGTTATTGCCAATTAATAGATTGTTTTCTCTTTGGAAGGCAAATTTGTTAAAAGACTCAGCAGATGAAACATTTTTTTTAAGGTTAGGTTGGAATTGAGATAAAACATTTTTATAATGATTGTAACAAACCACTCATATGAAACTAGTCCATCATTACACAAAAATGTCTGTGTAAAGTAGGTGTTCTTTCTATAAAAATATGTACTAATGAATCTGAAAGTACATGAGGCGTGATTGTGTCATTTAGGAAAATGGTGGCAACTATTCCCTTCTGTTCCAGAGCTGAGGGGTGATGTTCTATGGGTCTGTGAATCAGGTGAAGCGTCTTGAATGCTTAAAGAGCCAAAAAGGCTTTCAGCATCTCAGACTGCCAGTTGCCTGGCCTAAGCTTTCGAGAAACCTGGCCTAAATGTCTGTATTCCGTAGTCTTAAGTACTTTGCCCTGCACACATCTGGTTTGGGATATAAACCCCAGGACAATATTTATTTCTACTGCACTCACTATGTCAATTCAAGACCATTCTATTTAGTGTAAGAGGTAAGTAGTTTTTGAGATTATATCTAAGCTCTGTGGAGATAATTCTTTATCTTCATTCTTCTTCTTGTTTTTTTTTTTTTTTAATGTAAAATTGGCAGGGAGTATGCTGCTTTGCTTTTAGCCTGTTTCTCCATTCCTCTGTTTAGACTTTGATTTTACTTGATTTTTACATATTTAATGCTTACTTTATAACGATGTTTACAGTACCTAGAACTTATATCTAGGGCTATTTATGTCAAACAGCAAATTAAAATCAATAGACTATGTCAGTCTACTGTTAACTGTGAGACAGTAGAACTTTTCTCCCCGTGTAATGTAGGCAGTGTCAGTTGTGGCAGCATCTTCAAAACTTTTGCTCCACTTTTTACTATTTTATTCCTAGTTGCAAGTTTTGTCCTTGAAATTTATAGGATACTGCAGTGTTAATTTTTACATTGATCATTTAACGTCTATAATTCATAAAGGTAATACGAGTTTTAGGTTATTCTGTTTCTACTAAGATAATTCTGCATAATAACTTTATACAACATGAATAAGTTGTTTATACCTTCATCAATATTTTAATAGCCAGAGGTTCCTATATCTTAATTCTTCGGATTTACATAGCACACTTGGGATCCTGAAAACATCAATAAAAATAAATCAGCGTAACATTACATTGGTCCTGTGAGGCAAGCATGTTCTACCACTGTCTGCTGATTAGTAAATACAGGCATGGCATAATTCATTGACTTTCCCCGAGCAAATCAATCAATTTCTCCAGAAAAGCTGGAGAAGCCATTTGTTTCCTGTGTGTTATAGCTGCACATTAATCACAGTACGAATCCTTATCTCCAGATATTACTGTTCAGTTAAGGTAAAGAGGCAGAGTCAACTTCAGCTGAATAGCCATTGGAAAGTTTCCTCTGGTTTTATTAGCATATCTAGAATTCAAAACAGTTTTTTAAAAATGTGTGTTTTCACTTGGGCTTTGCTGGTTCACTGATGGTCTTGATGAACCTTTCCAGGCCTCATCATAAAAATGTGTTTATGTATACACAGGAGAGCCTATGGACTACATTGTTAATATTTGTGTGATTAAATCTTAATTGCCCTAAAGTCAGATGCTTTCCTTAGATTCAGTCACACAGCTTCCTTGTGCAGTGCACGTACATAACACAGAAGCTGGCAGCTGGGGCAGTTCATCCTGGCTTTGGGTAGCAGAACAGGATTCAGTTGCACAGAGATGGCGTTGGGTACCCTTGTAGGGACCCCAGGGCAATCCGTGCCCAACATAACCTCTCTGGAAGGATGTGTTTCTCACACACAGTACTGTACAGTGCTCCCAGTCCATCCTAAGGTAGCAATGGGGCTCAGCTGCCCTTTTTCTCATCCTCTTGTTCCATTTCAGGCTGTCTTGCCCGTCCATGCAGGCTCTTCTCGTGACACTTGAGTAACTTTGGAGTGGTTTGGTACAAACTGTCAATTCCACCCGCATGAACGCTGTAGTTTCTTTTATATTCCTCAGGATAAAATACAAACATTTAGCCTCTAAACATCTCTAAATGTGTCTCAGAACACGATTCTGGCCTTGCAGAGTTGAAATGGATACAGCCATTTGTTGATTGAACTAAGTACTGAGTATATAGCCCGAACTGAGAGAGCAGCAGGGGGATGAGGCTGTAGAAGTGTTAGAATAATTGTATGTAGCTATTTAACAGTTGGGTTTTTTTCTTTTTAATTATGAAAAAAGTCAAAATAATAGTTCAAATCACTGAAGCATTGGACTTCAAATCCGGGTCTTCAATTTATGCACAAAATTTGAGTATGTCTGTGCATCCGTGTACCTGTACAAAGCAAGTTGTTTCACTTCCTCCTTAAATGTCGCTTCTTACCATACAATCCTTATTTCACAATGCTGTATTTCATAAAGGTCACTTGGCTGAGTGCTCTCCTGGTTGCTAAATTTATGTCCTGCTTCACAGGTCTGCGTACTTTCCATGTGTTTCTGGCAAGTACTTTTGATGGTGTGCTTATATACACACACCTTGAAATTAAAAACCCTTTTTCCAGCAGCATGTTTTCTAAAACTCACATGCTTCACCCATCAAAGCCACGTGGACACCAAGAGATCCTGCAGTAACTTACACATACCATTACTGGTGTTACAGCAGCTGGGCACAGTGTTTGCCATCCGCTCTGTTTTGGGCAAGTGTTAACTGGAACATGTAACAGAAAACATGGATTTAAAAGTTAAGAGCCTCTTTCTTTAAATAGCAAGGAATATACAGAGGTGAGGGCCAAAATGAACATCTGCTAGTGCTCTAGCTCTTGTAGTGCTCTGCAAAGTCCTTCTGCTGCAGGTGAGAGGTGGGGTGTGCAATAGCCTCCTTCTTCTTTGAAAGGGTTTCGTCATCAGGACATTTTCACTGCCATGCAGCCTTTTTAAGCCCTCACTTCATCTACCTGTTCCTCCTAATTGGCACAAACGAATTAATATTATTACCCCATGTCTCCTATGGTGTTATGAACTCCATCTTAATCACCCTTACAAGTTAATCCAAATAAACTGTATTGTGATTTGCTACATAATTACTTATTGAGAGAATTAAGCTCAAAAAGTGGATCCATTCTGTGTGGTGACCTTCTCTTTGTGCAGGATTATCCCAACAGATGATCTCATGACTTTCAATATCTCTTCTTACACTTCTGCCAGAAGCAGAAGTTTCCCCTGTTACCTCTCCTAGAATATATGAAGGCAACAGCTAACAGAGGTGTCAGAAAAGCTGCCCATTCAAAATCCAGTTCACGGTCTGAGTTCTATGTTACCACTGCCTCAGTTCAATGACCTTTTCTTGTAATTGTTCATTTCAGAAAGAAACAAACCCCAAACCATGCAGAAAGACAATTTATTGACTAGAACAAGTGGTGAGATTGGCAAGAATTGAAGGTGTTTCCTATCTGATCTTGTGAGCATGCATTACAGGTCATTGCTTTACCTTTGATAAAGTATCAAAGGGAGGAAAAATTCTGAAACTGAGGAAAAAAACAGTATAAGGTTATGGAGACTTGATGTAGCAAATGGCAGGGCAGGGCTGCTGGCAGTAGCAGGTCCCAGTGACAAGCAGACAAGCAGGAGAGGATGTGCAGGTCACAGCTCAGTGCAGGAAGGGCAGGGAGCAAGCCAGGAGCAGCCTGGGCCATCTTTGGCCCCCACTTGCTCATGGTGTAGCTCAGCTTCAGTAGGGCTCCTGGGAAGGGGCGAGGAGGTGGAGGTCTCAGGAGAGGGAGCCAGAAAACACAAAGTGCAATAGTGCACACAAGGTCCTGATGAGGGTGTGGATTAATGACAGAAGGTTTCAGACTAAGAGGGTTTTAAGTGGCATTGGTACAGAATGAAACGTTAACTTCAGAGCCCATTCCTATCTCACATGGGAGGACTTGTATTCCCTCTGCAAGGGCGAATTTCCATGGGCTGTGCTCAGGCCACAGCTGGCTATCTTACACAGTGGAGATGTTTTCTTTTGACTTTGGTGGAAAGGCAGATACGGGCAAGCAAAAGGACGGCATTTAATTTCAAAAATTAATGTGCCTCACTAATCCTGCCCTAAAGCCTTTCATCCTACCAGGAAAAAAAGCAGACAACATCTTACCTTGAATTAGTTAATTGAGGGCAGTGCAGTTTCCAGGGATCAGATCAAGTGAAGGACCAACCGTTTTTGGTGCACGAAGTTAACGTGCAAATAGTGTTCCCATAGCTCCAATTACTTAAAGCCCGTGAAACATGATCTCTGGAAAACATGAGGTAGAAAGCTTAAAGTTGGGTCCTGTGATGGGTTGTGTATCTTTCCCCCTGACTTTTGAAAGGCTGAATGGTAAACAGTAAAATTTTTTAATTTCGGTTTATAAACCTGGGGTTTTGCAGTTTTAATAACAGCTGAGATTGTCCTAAAACTCAGGGGGAGCTTTGATTAAGCATGTAATGCAGAATTTATTAGCAATTAAAAACTACTGGATGGTCCATTTGTCACCCATGTCTTAGAAGAGGGCCTTGGAAGTCAGTGCATTAAAAGCAATATGTCTGTGCACAGACATTCTGTTCTTGTATTAGTTAACCTATTAGTCTCATAGGTTTATTAAACAGAAGCAGACACTTGGAAAGTTGAATCTTTTAAAGGACATCACCTTTTCAAAAGTTCTTTGTGAAAGTGATTTTATGTTTTTAACACATTTCGAATAATCATCAATTTATATTTTTCGCCTTTAGTCAAGCTCTGAGGTTAAATTGTATTAAATAAATAAAAAAATATGATCTCCCAAACTTATTCAGTACTTTGAACTTCTTAATAATGCCACTTCTACATATATCCAGAAAATTAATAGTGTATTATAACACATAATGCTATGGAAGTGGCTAATAAATATGGGATTCTTCTCTGTATGGATACCTCCCACACACCACTTTGAAATTCATTCTACCTAGAGCCATAATTTTCAAGGTATCTGTTAGATCTTTTCAAAATATAGCTTTCCATAAAAACACATTTAGATGCAAAGTGTTATTTAGAGATTTTATGCCAGACTGCTCCTGTTTTACTTATGTCCCAGGTAAAAAATGTTTTTTAGAATGTTGGCTGCCAGGAAAGTTTTATACGGAAAAAGTGCTGTTTTGCTATCCATATGGTGCAGTTCATTCTATCAATGTAAAAAAGTGTTTGTTGCTATTTGTTGTCTTCTTTTTCCTTCCAAAGAGGGTGTTTTATGCTCTGTCAGTTTTTCTGTCCCTGAATAACCTTTGAAACTAATTTCACAAGGTAGTAATCTTGACAACGTTGAGTTGCTATGAGCTGTGAAATTCTGCTTTTGGCTCAAGTAGAAAGACTCAGGTTACTCCTTTCATGAGGGACTTAGACTTTTGAGAGGCTGATACTGCTTGGGCAATGAGTGATCTCCCAGCCCTCAACAAGCCACAAACTCCTGCCCTCTGAGAGGTGAGAGAGATGTGGAGTGAAATGGAGAATGCGTGCTGGAGAGACTTGGGGATCCAGAACACACATCTTTAGGATGTCAGGTTCCTTCAGTTCTACTCTTTGAAGATAAACTGGTTTAAATATAATATACTGGATATCTCTGTGTAGGAATCAGTGAGCAGATGTTAAAGCTGCTCAGGACTCATAGAGGTAAGCTGTGACTGCCAGCACGCACCATGTCTCCGTATTTTGTTTGTTTTTAATGGCACTGTTGAAAGCATATACTACATAGCAAAATTCAGTGGCTTGAACCTATATCATCACATTCATTTAAAAACACTAGAATTGGAGTTGCAAAATTTCTCGACAAAGCCAAAGAGGTCATATTTGCCAGAGAAAACCAGTTTCTAAATTCTTGCACAGCTTGTGTGGTGTTACTTTTTAATAATGGAAAACAAAGCTATTCGCATCCTATGCCACATGTGAACACATCCTTGTTTCCAAATAGAGCCCTACTATAGGTACACACTAGGGAAGGAGAACTGTACTAAAGTTATCCTTGCCTTTCAGTTTTTAAAATTAATTCCTGCTTGGGAATTAATAAAACTTGCTCAGATTTTCTGATCTGTGGTCTGGCCACACAGCAGAGCAGAACCAATGCCAGTTCCAGTGACAGCGATGGCGGATGTTCACAGAAAACCCTTCTGTCCCTCAAATTCTGTGCCTCTTGTATTTGAGTTTGGTGAAATGCAACAGGTGAGAGTTGTGTTCTATGTTTGTGCTCCAGAAGGATCCCAGCCTGTAGATCACAGCACTGCATGCCTTGAGCTCAGGTAGGGCTCTGTGAAAGAGGAGGCTGGGTGAGCACACAGTGTAGGCAGTTACACCACGAGAGGGGGGGCACCTTCTCAAAATAGACATATAGATGAGTTCTTTCAATTTTAAAAAATGTATTCTATTTTGGTTTCCTCTTTCTTGTTTAAATTTCATCCATGGAAGCTAAGGATATGGTAGCAGTCATACAAAATAAGAAAACAAATAGAAAGCGACAACAACTTATGAAACTTTAGGCCAGCTCAGATCTGGATTTAAAGTTTTTGGCTAGTTCTCTTCATGTGATAAGCTGACTTAACATAAAATCAAATCTCTTTTCCCCAAATTTAGTGGCAGGATAAGGAAGATTAAATAATTTGGGTTGGAGCATGATACAAAGCACTTTTTAGAGCTGTTCAGTTCTCCATAGTCAGGTATCAAGTTGAGTTATGATATCAATATGAGAAAATGTAGTGTCTGCTCTGATTTACTCAATTTTTCTGGCATAATTCTAGCTGGTTTTCCTCACAGAATTCTTCCTCAACAAGAAGGTGGATTGAATGTGGTTTTTGGCAGAAGTGGAGTTTCACCAAATAGGATTTTATACTCTGCTTTATACTCTGGTAGGGGAATTCTGCACTGCAGGGTGGTGATTTAGTTAGCTAAAGTGAATGCATGTAACTAAGTGGTCCCAGTGTTCACAACTCAAAATATCTTTCCTAACAGAAGGTGAATATTGTTTGTTGTAAATGAGTTTGAGCCTTTACAGACCAAGTCTATTAGATCATCTTGGAAACCTCAGTGCTGCTTGATGGCTGTGTGGTTCCCTCTAACCGAGCTCCAGGTTCCAGGTGACAGAACCGTTTTGCAGTAAACAAAGATTATTCCACTACAAGAAATCACAGAGTACTGGGGCATGGAATCAAGTTCCTAAGTGCAATTTCCTTTCTAAACAGCAGCTGTTCTGGGAGCTTATGGTATGCCGTGCTATCCTGGAGGAAACTGGCTGATGCTCTTCTCACAAGTCCGAGAGTTAAACAGGCAGCATATAAAGTCTCAGGGCTCATTTATGACCAGACCAACCAAAGCAGCTCACTTTTGTATCAAATATATACTGATGTTTGTACAAGTTGGAAAGTTCTGGACCATCTTGGGCAGGTGAAGTTATGGATTACAGCGAGAGTTTCTGATTTCTTCAGGATGGTACCGTGAAAGCTATCACCCAATAGAGATACTTAATGATATTGGTAGGGATTTTGGGGGCTACCATCATCTGGCTGATGCATCTTCTGAGGAAGAGCATTTGCTCTTCAACACATTTGCTCTAGAACTGGCTGCCTGAGTAGTTTGAGCAGCAATTGTTTTTTTCCTTTGGAAGTCAGGTTTAATGCTTTTCATAACACTGTCGTCCATCCCCCACGCCCAAAATGTCAGACCATATCTTTAATAGAAGCACAGTCAGCATAGCTTCAGAACAGAAAGATTCTTTTGTTGTTTCTGTTTCTTCCTGCTCTTTTTGTATCAGTCCTAGGGATACATTAACTGGAAACTAATAGGTAGAAACTGCCTTTGTGAGGAATTCTCCTGCAACATTCTTATGATTGCTGTCATGGGATAACCTTAAGCAATGCCTCTGGCTTAGTCTTATGATAAATGTTTTGTTTATCCTTCCCCAAACAAGGAGGGTCAAATTAGATGCATTTCTTACAAGATTTACTTGATTTACGAGATGCCTTTCTTTAAGATTTATTTGTTAAGATAAGTGGAGAACTAATCAGTAATCTATTCCATCAGCTTCAGACACAGACATCTCAGCTGCTCCTCTGTTACTCAGGCTGTTGCAGACTAGGAATAGCCCCCCTCTGCCCCAAGTCAGGAGCCCTGTCTTCATCTGTCTCCTCCTGACTGGTCTCAAGTTCTAAATCTTCCCACCTGGTCCTTAAGCAATAATTAAGGCCATTAACCTCTGTCTCCCGGGGCTACTTACTGAGACAATCCAGCTGATTTACCTCGAGAGAATTTTTCAAACCTTGCCAAAGATTGCTGCTATAAGCAGATAGAGGTAAAAGGCCAAAAGGAAAAGCAAGAACGAGCATTCTCAAATTGTACCCTGTACTTCTCTCTAGGCAGTATGCTCCTCTCTTGCATATGCAAAAAATTGTGTTGTGGCCCTGTTGTGTTCCTAGCTTTCTCCTAGAAAAATCAGTCTTTAATATGTCATCTTATTACCATGATCAGTACCTGCTGTAAGTGGTTGTTCAGTACTGTACAGATTATTTTGGGTTAGATTCCTGTCATTAATCAATTGGCTTTGCTTTTTTTCATGAGTCTGTCTCTCAATATGTTACCATTACCAGTTGTTTTGGTTTTTTTCCCTTAAACTGTGCTTCTGAAGATGTAAATGATTGGTCAGAAGAGTGACAGGACTGTCTCCTCTCACCTCTTCTGGCATAGGACTGTCATGACTGAGCAATAAAAACTGTAGGAGGGAGGGCCTATATTTCTCTGAAGTGATGGAGACAGATGAGTTGGAGTTCCCTCCTCCACTGCTTCCATCAATTGATTTTAATCTCCTTCCCAATTATTTGCGTTTATGTCATGCTCAGACTGGAAAGGAGAAAAGAGTGAGGAGTTCTGAAATGCCATTGTGTAGGAACGAACTAGGAAGAGGAAATCAGCACTGGGAAGAGCTTTTGATGAATTCAGCAAGAGCACACCAAAGAAGGTCCATTGTTAAACCATTTTCCTCTCTCATCCCAATCACCACTTTTAGTTCCTTGTTATTTCCAACTTTTGTTGTGTGCACTGTGTTCTCCCTTCTCCTATGAGTTCGGATACAAAATACTGCATGTAGTAGAAAATACAGGTGCACAGCTCAGCATATAACTGTGTGTTTAATATGTCCAGCTGCTGTGTGGCCTTAGGCAGACTTTATAGGGAGCTGCTGAGCTCCTGGACATCAAACAGCACTCTCTTGCCAGAGTCTGGACAAGAATGGGACAGAGGCATCCTTCGTCTTCGTTGCTTTCTTTCTCTTTACCTGGTGAAAACAAGTGCTCCTCTCCTTGTCTGCTGTTATTAAGGCACACAAACCCTGCAGTTTTATTATTTCTGCATCTGCCTCTGCTGTTGGTCTCTGGAAGTTTCTTTTGAAACTTTGTACAACCTGGAAGCCTCTTGTGTATTTTCCATCTCTAGCTTTTCTAGGATAGAAATGGACAGGGGAACAAGGTGAGTGTCAAAAACCAAAAATCAGTCTTTTCTTCTGGATTCCTGTTATAACTCAAACTCTTTCATTTGTGAATGTGTTTGCTCTTTGGGAACATTTTGTTGCTTTCAAGGAGTAGAAAACTGTCAAGGTAAAGAGTGGGAGGAAGAAAAAGGCAGTGAATTAAAGGGGCAGGTACAAAGTCTACATTCTCTGTGGTCATAGTTCTGTTAGCAGGACTTCACCTGCAGTCCTAGATTCAAGGGGTGTTGTTTATGAATAAACACATAGTTTCCAAGTGTTGATTCTTTCTTTGGGACTCGAGGAGATAGCTTTATGTTTCATAGAATCATGGAAGGATTTGGGTTGGAAGGGACCTTAAAGGTCATCTACTTTCAATCCCCCTGTTGTGGACATGGGCACCTTTCACTAGACCAGGT
>VZTA01004925.1:318243-435082 GCA_013398855.1 Mohoua ochrocephala | reverse complement strand
ACTGGTTTGTTTTCAAACTGGTATAGGAGGTATGGATGTATTTCCACCTGTAGTAAGTAATGACACTAATTATAGCAGAGGAATACACACAGGAGGCAAAATTTGAAAAATCTTACTCTAAAAAGGGGATATGATTTTTGATCTCCAGCCTAATTAGGTCAAAATAATTCTGTAGTAAGAATGAAGTCTCAGTTTAGTAAAGAACGTAAATACATTAACAGTTTTAACCATATGGAAATCCCATCGATGATGATGTATACATACATTTTAAATTTTCTCTCTCACTTGCAGCATTTCTGGACTGCAGTTTATTCAAGTATGAGACCTGTTATCCTTAATTAAAGACTAATTCATATGCTCTGATTAACAGCTACTTTGACATCTGTGCATCTAAAGCAAGCTTAGATCTATGTTGGCATGAAAACATTCTCATGGGAACAACGGGTTCCACCATAATCCAACAAAGTCATGTCCTAATTCCCTGGTCACTCCACTAAGACATTGGAAACTCCCCAGTAAGTCATATCATCAAAAACTGGCATCACCTTGTCAGAAAACAACCCTGTGAACTTTTGCTTAATAAAGAAAGGGGGATGTAAAGCTACTGAAAAAAAGATGTACTAATCTACAACTGAAACTTTATGGTAGCAGAATGGTACACAGAGCGGACCCAAGATAAAGTGCAGTACCAGCAATGTGGCATTGGATGGTAATGTGTTTGACCTGCGTCGTATTTTTCTTTTAGTTAACAGAGAGTGCAATAGAAGTAATTCAAAACAGTTTTAGGCAAATATATTTATATTTCTTTAAAAATCCTCCCTAATGTGTTGGGTTTTGCTGAGATAGAGTTCATTTTCTTCATGGTAGCTATGTTTTGGATTTGTGCAGGAAACTGCTGAAAATCTGGGAATGTTTTAGCTGTCACTGAACAGTACTTGTAGAGTTAGTCTTTTCTCCACACCCCTCCACCAGCAAGCAGGCTGGGGAGCACAAGGTACTGGGAGGAGACACAGCCAAGACAGCTGACCCCAACTGACCAAAGGGATATTCCATAACATTATAAATGATGGAGTCCTGCTTCCCTGGGGATTGTTGAGCATCTGCCTGCCCATGTGAAGTAGTTAATGAATTCTTTTGTTTTGCTTTGCTTGTGTCCCCAGCTTTTGCTTTATGCTGTCTTTATCTCAACCCATAATTTTTCCCACTTTTACTCTTCTGACCCTTTTCCCCATCCCACCTGGGGGATAGTGAGTGAGGAGCTGTGTGGGGCTTGGTTGCTGGCTTGGTTGCTGGCTGGGGTTAAACCACTTAGGAAGAAAGTGGGCATAGGAACTCTTCTATGTTCATACTGTTCTGCTGTCTTTTCAGCAAGATTCCTTGTATCTTTAAATTTGTCCTACAGATGTGAGTCACTAAATTCTTTCTTTTTGTTGCTGCTGTTCTATTGCTTTTGCATATGGTGGCGGGTTATCTATGCAATGTGATGTTGGAATTCAGGACTGAAGGGTATAGTGATATGAATGCCTTCCTTTTCATACACATTGTTATCTCAATTCTCTGAGAATTAAGTCCTGTGTTTCCAAACAATAAAAATTGTGTGATAACTGAATGGTGGAAGATGAGAGAGCACCATGAAGGACAAGAAGAATGGGGTAAAAAATGCTTTACAATAGTTGTCTCTCAATGCAAGAACCAGGAAAATAAAATTCAGTGGGAAGCATACAACAAAGAAAAGCACACAATTGGTTAAATAGCTGAAGAGTGAAATTTACTTTTGAAATATAATGAAGCCAAGAAGTCACTAAAACTTAAAAAAATAGGACACATTTAAATGGCATATAATATCCAGCACTTTATAGGTTAAAAAAATAAGCTGCAAATTCTTCTCTAACTGTCAGCAAAAGATTCCTTCAGAATCCTCTAAAGCATCTTTACTCAAATGTGGTCAGAAAATACGAGAGTAAATGGACCATGTTGCCTATTTTAAGTGCTTCAGTGAAATTATAGTTTGTTATTTGGGATTTCTGGTTTTGGAAATTACCTAGCACAGCATATTTCTTCTGCAGCTTCCTTGTCTTTCAAAACTCCATTCAAAAAGGCCATCAACTATGCTTTCTAAATTTAAAATAATGACAGTCACCTTACATTAGGTGTTACAGAAAAAACTATGATTGAAAAAAAAATTGCAGTGTCTTATATCCGATTATGTCAGTAGGTTTTTGCTTAAACAGCAATCTGATATGCCCAAGGGTAACTTTTTCTGACCTCAGTGAAATATGTTTCCAGACTGATACCTTTCAGCAAACATGCATTACAGACACGCATCAACACATGAGTTTCAGTCTAAAGCCTGCAAAAAAAGCTGGAAAAGCACCTAACTCACCATAAAGTTTCAGATCAGTTCCCACATCTCAATTTCCTCCTAATCAGTGAAGGATTTTTTTTCTTATTCATTCTTCAATATGTCTGGAAATACCTACTAGCAAGAAATAGTCCTTTTTATTCACTAATCCAAAGTATTAGCAGCTTTAAACCTTAATTGGAAAGACAGTGCATTTTTTTAAAAAATCCTGGTCTTGAGTACTCAAATAGTCTCAGTTTTGTACTAGCCTCTAGGAGGCTAAGAAATTAGTCACCGAATCACCAGCTCAGCTACCTGTCCTCAAAATCTCTCTTTACCTACTCTGCCGGGTCTCATTGGCTTTGTCAGGGCCAAGACAATATTCGCCCATAGAATTTCTCTGAGGAAGGAAGGGATTACTCATAGAAGACTCCTTGAGCTATACTCAGCTGTGAAAAAATGGGAGCAGAGAAGAGCTCATCCTTACAATTATGCAAAGCTTTTCTTTTACTTCAGTCTGTAATGCCTGACTTTGATATCGTCTGTATGGAATAGTGGCTTAGAACACACATCTGGAAATGCCTAGAGCATTCTGTTCGAGCTCATAGTTATGAGCAAATCTGAAGAGGGTCATATCATGGATAAAAGGATTTCTCTTTCCAAAAGCATTCTAATAACTTTCAGACTCATGATTTCACCCATGCTGGCCAGTTCATGCAGATGTGTGGACACACATTAATGTGCATACACAAAATTCTATGTTTCATCTTACTAACTCCTGCCATGCACTTTACTTATGTTATGCAAAAGGAGTTGAGGAAAGAAGGGGAGAGAAGACTGAGTCTCCTGCAAGTGGTAGATGCTGCCCATGAGAACTCTCTATAACCCTGTTGAGGTTTGCAGGTGTAAGCCCATGAGCGCGACCATATGAGAAAAATAGCATGAGAAGAGTAAAGAAAAATTACAGCCAAAGTGGAAAACACTGCCTCAGTGGCCAGCCCGGGAGGGGTACAGTGCTGTAAATAGCAAGTTCTTGGCCGTGCTGAGGCACTGGGGCACGTAGGGTGCTGTGAAACCACTTCCGCATATAAAGTGGCAACAAATGCTTTGCTCTACTGTATTTGAAACCTCACAGCAATGACTTTATCAGGGATAGTAGGGAATTAGAATTTTTCAAACTTATTGGCTTCATTTCAGACGCACTGCACAGACTCCAGAGATTTACAGGTCTGTAGCTTTTCCATTTACATCAAAACTCTCATGGAATGTCAACAAATGGCCTACGAGCCGACAAAGAACATGTGTTTCTGTCTACTGAAGGAACTTGCTTTCTTAGTGAAATTCCAGATAATCAATTGCTGTATATCCCAGAGGAGAGAAAAGCTCTTATTTCTAGGATCACAACAAATTAACCATGGAACAAATGTATTATATTGCTAAGGAATGTCCTGTCCTTGCGCTTGTTGACCAGCATTGGAAAAAAAAGAAAAGCCAGTGTGACTGAGCGATATCAAATTGAGTACTATATCTGCATGAAAGCTTCTTGGGAAGAGTCTTCTTTTACTCATGCTACGTGCAAGACCTCAAGATTCACTTGCGTTGCCAAGAACAGCACGTTCTTCCACTTCCCAGTACAGCGAACCTAATCAACACTGTCAGAGCACAGGCAGTTCTCTTACTCCCTTCCAGCCCATTTGAAGACCATGAGAAGAAACTCAGATATGATGATCCATTGTACGTTAGTATTCTGTCTTCTTTCTTCCCGTACACCAGTTCTTTCTCGCGCAGAGATCTCGTGTGTGTACTTTTCAGGGATGTTGTGCTGCAAGATAACCATTTAGCTTGGGAATTGCTGAAACCATAAAGGCAGAAATTTTTTTCCTTGTCCTACTTTATATAAATCGGCAAATGGAATGAAGACCATCATAACTTCCTGGTTATTTCTACATTTAAATGCTTAAGAGTCAAATATGCAAAGAATAGCCTGACAGGTATATTGCGTAGAATTAAGCCATTAAGCACACACGTGTTTTCCAATGGTTAGAAAACAACTCTAGGCTTGAAACTGAAGAATTCTGGTTTATGCCAATGTCCATTGTCCTTGATTTCTCAAACTCCTTGTCCAAAACCAAGGTATTAATGCCTTGCCAGGTATTTATTCTTCCCTCTTTGGTGCAGAAGCCTGTTGTGAAGATATAGTTTTTTTCTTCAAAAATCTACAATCCAGTTTAATTTTTTCTGATGCAAGAAGAAAGATGAGCTTTAGAGACACATCTCCATGTATATGCAAAGCATAAGCATCTTTTTTATTATAAAGAGCTTAATTTTGTATTCTGGAAATATCTTTTTGTCCTTATATTGGTACAGAAAATAATCCTCCTTCATTCTCAGACTACAAATAGTGAGCTTTTTTCTCTAGTCCAAGCGAATTGTAAAACTGCTATTTTTTCCTGATTGTGAAAAATTGCCAAATATTCCTACACACTTTTTCTGAAATTACTTTTACATTGGTTTTTTTTTGTCACGAGTGCCTGTTCAATAGATCTTGATGTGACTGTTTGTGAGTGTTTTTATCACACACACACAATGATGGCTGCACATGGAATCTCGTATGCAAGTACTCTGAGGATTTCAAATGCAGCTTTCATTACAATGTTGCAACATTGTTATCAAAGGCAATTCATGCTTTTGTCTATGAAAAAATACTTATTTATGTATATTCACACACCTTTATAAAAGCCTAGTTTTATCTGGCACACTTAGGAAATTTATGTTGAAAAATCAGTATCCTAGTGTACATCTGTTGTCATGTTCTTAAAAGGGTTGCTCTTTCCAGAGAAGCTATCCTTCATATATACAATTTGATGAAAATTTAATTTCTGTGACAATATTTTGATAAGAAATAATAAAATAATAATAAAAATCATTATAAAAGCTAGGTTAGCTGGTGCACAGAAGGTTTAAGAGGCTACCTCTGTCCCTGTAAAAGCAATGCTTACATATTCTCCTGTAATCTAGTGATCAGATGTGAGTCCTGATGTATCAGGCCCTGCACTCTATTAAGGAGCAGAGACAAACAGCAAGACTCTTTTTTCAGGAGACAGCATTTGTGACACATATTTGACCCAATGTGACAGGGTCACAAGAGAAACACAGCAGTGCTGAGATCGACTCAAGTGTTTGTGAACAATTTATCTGAAATGGATTCTCACAAAAGGCTGTACCCTCATTCATCATCTGCTCATCAGGGGCTAGCGTGAAGTCTCAGTGAAAGAAATAATCAACAAGAGTGATTGACCCAGATTTTCACCAAGTGCCGGTGCTAGGCTGAATGCTCAGGGGGCGTCCTGGACACATCATGCAACTGATGCTACATGGAGTAAGTGGGTTGCAGGGATCACACAAGGAGCTCTAATAAGAAACCACAATTGTCCAGTAATCTTGCAAATGATCATGGACTGGCCAAAGGACACATATTTTGGAATATAACCAGAGGAGAACAGAAAACATGCTGAAGAGGTCTCACTAACAATAAATTAGCAAAAAGTGAGAAGAAATATGCCCTGTTTATTGATGGGTCCAGATGTATTGTAGGAAAGCATTGGAGATGGAAGGAGGCCGGATATGAAGTCCCCTATGAAAAGTTGCAGAAACTGCTGAAGGAAAAGGTAACTCAAGGCAGTTTGCAGAGGGGAAAGCTCTACAGCTGGCTTTAGACATTGCTGAATGAGAAAAATGGTCAAGACTATACCTCTAAATAGATCGATGGATGGTGGCTGCGATGATAGAAGCAGAGTAACTGGCAGTGCAGACATAAACACATCTGTGCTGCTGCATTGTGGCAAAATATTGCTTCTTCAGTGGGTAACCTGGTTGAGAAGGTATGCCACATGGATGCTCATTTGCCCACGGGTTGGACCACTGAAGAACATCAAAACAACCAACAGGTGGATCTGGCTGTTCAGTCTGAAGTGGCTCAGGTGGATCTGGATTGGCACCAAAAGGGTGAATGATTTCTGTCTTGGTGGGCCCATGTCGCTATCAAAGGAGTTATGCAACATAGAGATGCGCTTGTGATCTCAGGGTGGTCTTGTCCACGGACACTACCACTCAGGTTATTTGTGAATGTGACGCATACTGCAATTAAGACAGCCAAGCAGTTTGGTGTGGCTGAAATCTGAATATGAGGAGGCTTGGCATATTGACTCTCACTGTCCCAGAAACGTGCCAAGGCAAGCACCATGTGCTTGCAATGGTGGAAGCCAACACCAGATGGCTAGAAACATATCCTGTGTCCCATGCCACCACCTGGAATACTACCCTGGGCCTTGAACACAGGTAATATGGTGACATGGCACCTCAGAAAGAATGGAACACATTTCCAAAACCTGATAGATACTTGAGCCAACGAACATGGCATGGAGTGGGTATATCACAACCCCTATCACGCACCATTGTCTGGAAGAATCAAATGATACAATGGACTATTAAAGACTGCACTGACAGCAGTGTGTGGTTGGACCTTCAAACACTGGGAGACATCTAGTGAAAACCACTGGTTAGTTAGTACTAGAGGATCTGGTTCTGCCCAATCAAAACTGTTATGTACCATAGAAGGGATATAGTAGTGCACATAAAAAACTATGCTGGGGAAAACAGTCTGGGTTATTCCTTCTTCAGGCAAAGACAAACCCACTTGTGCAATTGCTTTTGCTCAAGGACCTGGGTGTGTACTTGATGAGTAAAGCAGGAGGATGGGTAAGTACAAAGTGTACCTGAAGGGGATTTGCTTTTGGGTCAGAATAGTCAATAAATTAGATTGTATGATATTAATTGCTGCAGAACACCGTATATTATCACTTCTAGGTGGCTAGATGTCCATCAGCACATTGGGTGCCTCATGGAGCCCATCTCTGCCACTCTGAATGTGGGGATCTGAACTGACCCCCTTTCAATTGCCGTATCAAAGTCATTACTGTAAAAATCACCCTGATTAATAAAGAATTAACTATGATGAAACCAGAAAAGTGCATTGGCGATGAAATCACAGCTGGCTTCATCACGCAAGAATCCAACACTGCATACCATCTTTCCTGCTCTGAGACACTATTATGACAGATAAAGGCCAAAGTCACTGACTAAATAAACTAAGTGGACATTTTATAGGGGTAGCCCATAGACTAAGGGAATGACATCTGTGTATGCATATCGAAAGACAGGAAAGGTGACGGTGTATTGAAAAGTGTGGGTCCCGGGCATGACATAAATGTTATGAAAAAGGGGGTGGATACTGTCCTGGTTTTGGCTGGGATAGAGCTAATTTTCTTCCTAGAATCTGGTACAGAGGTGTGTTTTGGATTTAGTGGGAGAATAATATTGATAACACACTGATGTTTTTAGTCGCTGCTAAGTAGGAAAGGTAATAGTGTAGGGTAAGTACTAGTAAGGGTAAGGCAAGTCCTATGCTCCGAGAGGTGCACAAGAGGTGGTGAGGGAGCACAGCCAGGACAACTAACTGAGCTGGCCAAAGGGATATTCCACACCACAGAACATCGTGCTCGGTATGTAAACTGATGGAGTTGGCTGCGAGGGGGCCGAGTGCTGTGGGGAATTGGAATGGAATGTGTCGGATGAAGATACCTGTCGCTAAGTACTTCTGATTGTTACTGGATTTTTATAGGTCAGTTTTTAGTTCCATTTGAGATATCCTTTATGGCAAGAATTTACATGGAATATAGACTCTGATTAGCTCATAAGAGACCATATGTAATATGATAAAAATCTTCAATAGCTGAGATACTGCTGTTATGTTAAGGACTTTCTTAAAAATCTTTTCACCCTGATGTTCTCTCTCTGTCCCAGAACCATCCCAGAAGAAAATAAATTTAAGCATACCTTTTTTCCCTGACAGGTTCTAGAAACCAAAGTAAAGCAAAACAAACAGAAGGGTTCTTTTCATATATTAAGAATGAAAAGATAGAGAAAGATTAAACAGTAGAAAACGTGTACATTCATGCTTGCTTCCACAAAAAGACAATATTCTCTCATGAATTTCTTTTCTTTTGTTATCCTTACAGTCTGACAACTAATGTCACTGTCTGCCAAGTTAATCTATTTATTAAATGCCAATCAGCAATAGAAAAAACACCTTCATATAGAGAGTGGCAAAACCACAAATCAGACAGCTACTGCTGATTAATTTCTTCTAGATTTTCCCAAAGGTAGTCTGTGAGAAAAGAGGAAGAAGATTCAAGGTGTCTCTATCATTCCTATAGAGACCAAAAGAGTTAATAAGTGAGTAAATAAAAATCAGTAAATTTAATTATTTCTTGTATTGGTTTGCAAAATGTACCATAGTTTTCACTACCTGATTATCATTGATCTGTTAGGGAATAGGGGAAGGGAAAGAAGTCATCAAGCAAGACAATTCCAGGCACAGTTTCTTTTCTTTTTTCAATCTGGCATTTGCAGTTTCTGTATGTCAAAGGATCATGCTTAGGAATTATACATTAGCAATCTGATCTTGAAAGTCTTAAATAAATATTATAGAAGAGAATATTTTGTGCTCAAATAGGGTTTGTTTTCTTTTATAGCATGCCTGGAGTCATTAGCAGCCTGTAGCATTAATCTCATAGATCACATCTAAGACCTTAATGTTATTCTCATAGAAATTGCTTTCTGAATGCAATTTGGAACAAACTTCAACTCCTAATTGTCTAGGAGGAGCCCTCAATCCAAGTAGCCATTCATTCGCATGTCCCAAATGATGAATATGCTAATGAAAAACAAAGACAGAAGTGAACATAACTTGTCCTAACACAGATTTCATACTATCTTCGCAAGCCTATGCAGGGATAGAATAATGCTGACATTCAGAATTAGCTTGCCTGTTTTTTTTAAAAAAAATTCTTCCCTTTTACTGTTTTAGCATTTCTTGGACTCTTCACAAAGCAAGCTGCCTTGTCCCTGAATTTACCCATAGCAGTTTATAATTAAATAATCACGTTTTGAGATGGAAAAGATACAAATTTATATTGCTGCAAAGAACTGAGAATTAAAACTTTCTTTAAATTTCTAGAGAAGCATTCCAGAAATTCTACTACTTCCTGATACTGGTGACCTACTGCATGTTTTGGGTTGCCTGACCTGTTAGCACATATTCAGTACATGTAAATGGGGACAAGGATCCTAATTCCTCATAAGAATTAGTCATCTGTGTTTCCCACACTAATGAAGGCATTGCTAAGTCACCTCTGAGGGTGTTTATTTAAGTGTATTGTGCTAAGAGGTGCACTGTCATTCTGATATGACGAAAGATGGAGTGTAAACATTTACAAACCAAAATATATTTGCTTTAATTCACAAGCTCCACATTGGTAGAGGTTGTCATGGAATCTGACTAAACTGCCAGGAACTGGACTACCTAAATGCTCAGGTCTTCCCCAGAAAATGTTCCCAGGGGACCAGGAAATTCGGATCTATTACCAAATTGATGCACCAAATCAACTTAGCAAATCTCTCAGGTCAAAGCCCTTTTGAAGACCTAAACCTACTTGCCATTTTGTGTGTCTTCTCCAAGACAAGAAATGTAGCTCACTAAGTTAAAGAAGTAGAAGTACTAGACATGAGTTCTCCAAATAGCTGTAGACACATAGTTTACTTAGAGATACTCATTTGAACTCTCCTGCACAAGGGAGTGTTCACACTCCCGCTACAAAAATCAGTTTTCAACTATAATCACTGAAATTAAGGGGCTGGGCATGAAGTATGTTTAGAAACTGAAGAAATCAGGAATCAGAAAATAACATTAAGTCCTAGAGGGAGACGTGCTAACAAAAAACTTCAGGAATTAAAGAAAAACAGTAGGTAGTGGGAATGAAGTCTTCACTTTAATTAAAAGCCTCTCTGTGGTGTGCCAAAACTTGTTTGATCTTGATAACAGGAGTAAAAAAGATTCTTGAAATATAAAAGGTAGTTATATCTAGAACTTCAACAGACATCAGGTGAAATGAATGCTCATTTAACTCAAAACTGTTCAGAAAAAATCTGAATAATTCTACTGTATTTCTTCACTTTTAGTGACAAAAGTGGAATGTAGACCATTACTAAATATATGTACTTTACTAAGGAAATAGTATTAGTTGATGAGGATGTCAAATAATGTTACAAATGTAGGAGGCTGTGCAACAGAAATTGAGTTTAGTTTCTAAATTTAGCAAACTATTTAAAGTCTTATCAAGCCATCATGTCTTCTTAACTCATTTCATAAATTCCTATCACAAAATGGTGTTTTTTCCCAAATGATCTTGTCAGTACAGAGTAAAATTTACTAACAGTACTAAAATGATGAACGTTTTTAATACTGATCATTGCTTAACACTGAACTGCTTTCTATAATGATTTAACAAGAGTCACGAAATCTTGTTAAAGGTCTCAGTGGTCTTCAAAGGCAAAAGACTTAGAAGGTCACTGGAAACTCTTTAATTATACATGGACATCCTTATTCCACTTAGACTTGAGAATAATATCTTCAGAAACTAAATAGAGCCTTAGGATCATATTGAGTTTAATATTAAAAACTCTTTGCTTTAAAAGCCCTCCTCTAAATTTAACTTTCATACTACTCAAATAGTACACCTTAATGCAACTTTTAAGCTTTTTCTTTTGAATTATATTCAGTAGTCATCATACAATTAAAACAATAATTCAAAATCCTTGCACTTTTATACAGTAGAGGTATTATAAATTCCCAGAGACATAGACTGGAAGAGATGGGAACACAAGTCTGAAGGCCGTCTTTTCTAACCTTTGTGCTCAAGCAGGGCACCTAGAACAGGCTGTCCAGGGGCACATTTGGATGGCTTTTGAAAAATGTAATGATCTCTCTGGGGGAAACCATTGCAGTGTTTGACCATCCTCAGAGTTAAAAGGCTGTTTCCTGATGTTCAGATGGAGCATCCTGTGCTTCATTTTGTGCCCACTGGCTCTCATCCTGTCACCGGGCACTACTGGAAAGAGCCTGGCTTGTTTTTGTAGCATCTTTTCAGGCATTTATATACAATGAAGAGATCCTCCTGAGCCTTTCCTTGTTCAGGAAGAAGTCTCAGCTCTCTTAACTTTTCCTCATACACTCTTGGCATTTAACCATCTTCATGGCCCTGTGCCGGACTCTCTCAAATATGTCCACGTCTCTCCTGTACTGGGGTGCCTGGAACTGGACCCGGTGACGCAGGTGTGACCTCCCCAGTGCTGAGGAAGGAAAAGGATCACATCCCTCAACCTGTTGGCAGCACTTCTCCTAATACAGCCTCCTAATATGATACCTTTAGACTTCCTTGACAGGGGTACATTGCTGGCTCCTGTTCAGTTTCTATGTTATCTTTGAGCATCTGCCTAAAATATTTAAAACTTAATTACAGATGAAAATATGAAGTTTTTAATAAAATTATTTTGACGTAGTGTCCAAGTTGAATAGATCCGAACTGTGATCAAATGACCATTAGAAGGAAGATTTTAAAGCAGAGATAAAATCTGTAAAGAAGTTTGCAGGAAGTGTGATTTCCTACTCCTTCCTTACATGAGGTTTTTTAATCAGGGTAAGTGTGTGAGAAAAGTTTTAAACTATTGTTGTCCTTACCTTTTCATTTTCAAACTTTCTAGTTTGACATGATGGGTTTTTTTTACCCTTTACTTTATAACAGTGACATTCTTTTGTTTTCCATAGTGGCTTTCTGATAATTTAGAAATTCCTTTCAATAAATTATGAAAAAAAGATTGACCCTAAACAAACAACTGTCCAATCTACTACTCTACTTCATAACAATTTTTAATACATTTAGTGGCATCTTCCTGCTTGAATATAAGCAATATTTTTTTTGTTTGTCTCTTATTTTTACTGAGTATTCAGATTTACTAATTGTTACTATCTGTCTCTCTTGAACTTTTGTTTCATCCAACTTGTATTTGAATAGGGTAAAGATTTCCTATTTAGAGTATTTTATACAAGTATTGTTCTTTGTACAGAGAAGACAAGATAAATTCTCTTGATCATAAATTTAACAAGCAGGGCTTACCGAAAACCTTTTCTCCCCATTCCTCCCTTTTGTAGACAAGCCCAAGTTACTCAGAACTAGAAAGTGGGATCAAAAAGAATAAGAGAACTGGAGAAAAATGGAAGTTAAATTAAAAAAAAAAAGGAATTACAAAAAAAAGGGCCAGATTTTCCAATATTTCAATGACTATTTTAACCTTGAACACTAAACAAGAACATGGGAGTTTATTTACAGAATAATCTGTAGAGGAATATCAAGTGAAAAAGTAATGTTGCCAAATAGGTTATTTTTTCTTTCCTTAAAAGGCCTTTGGGGATTAAAAAATCTTTTTTAATGTCACTGATACGTTGTCCACAATGAAAACACTGCAGTCATTTTTTAATCTCCTTTTAATATGTGTATCATTGTCTGTGATAACAAGTAAAAAAGCTGTTGTAAGAGCTTGTGTTAAGCTTTCATTTTTAAAGGGACTTTTGACTTAGCCTTTTGATGTCAAAACCAAGTGAATTGATACAGATCACCCAGCATAACAGGATCTTTCTATTCCCACACTAAACTTTGGGAAAGTATGAAACAATTGCTACCTGATGGTTGATGCATCGAATGAATGCATCTGAAATTGAGTGTAATGTTTGGCAGTGACTTGTTTGGAAACCACAGGCAGTCACCAGTGCCCTACAGTCACCAGCCTGGTTTATCTGCCTGTCAAAAAGGATTATTATTTAGTTCATCAAAGGCTCAGTAAGGCTTAATGAATTCATATAACGAGTCCTAGGAGCTCCAAGTGAACATCCTTGTACAGAAGAGAAGAATGTTATTATGAAGCAGACTTTGTGGAGTGCAAGAAGGCCTTGTGCCAGAGCAGGGTAGTTGCGCCAGGAGCAGACAAACCAGACTGGAAGCCAAAGTCAACTGCCACTTGATGTTTTTATGTCTGGACTTCATTGTCAGATACCTGATTCCCTGCTTTACCAGGATTACAGCTCTCTGCCTTCCCCTCTCAGTATCGGACCTCCTCTGTCCTTCAGGTGTCGTCCCCACACTAAATGACAACAGATAGGATCTGATGACATTCTCCCTCTAACATTCTCTAAGGGTTAAAACCCTTAACATATTGTGTTAGGCAGAAAACTCACTCAAGAAGATTTTTAGTCCTATTTCCATAAAAGAATTTCAATGATAGTTTGTCTAAATCTGTTGTTCCCAGATCAAGCTGTTCCTATTCCACTCCTTCTCCCATTGCATGGAATAAAGCTGATTTCCCAAGGACCTATTGTGGCTTCTGCCCTTTGTGAGAGATTTAAGCTTGTGCTCCATATGCAATAAAAAGGGCTGTGTAGAAGCAGAAAGTGCCAGCTTTGAAGAAGGATGAGCTATTTCTGCAGTCAGTGAGGGACATTAGAGGATTTCTGCGTAGGGATCTTGACATAAATTTCTTCTTTACTTCTTCACCTGGGACACGCTCATTTCCAGTGAGTTAGCATTTCATTGTTGTGCAGTTGTTTAATGTTGCTTTCCTTTGACAAATGGTACCTTTTCAACTAAATAAAACAAGTTAAAAATGAACTGTGTGAGTAACTCATTAGCTGATATCCATGCAAAATCTACAAACCTGTGTGTAGAAATAAAGCTAAAGTAATAGAAAATATCTCAGGCAAGTTAAGAAAGTGAAGCTGAAATTCAGAGCAAGAGTTTTTTGAAGGTGTCAGTATATCCTTAGAGATATGCTATATGTTTATAAGTGTGTTTATTTAAATTGCTTCCGCTCTAGTGTTCATTTGACATGAGAGTCAAATAGTTGGGAGAACAAAGGTCAAATTCTGTTTTCAGAAAGACATGTTCAGTTCCTGCTTGTTTAATGAGAGCTGAACTTTCAGGGCAGTATTGCTTCCCAAGTGTCAATGCAGCTGAAGTTGTGAAGTAATAGTCTCAGCAGAGGCTTTGTTCTTCCGAAAATTTCACAAAACATTCAGCTGGGGTGATTCAGAAGCTAAATCAAGCTGATATAAGATATATATTTTATATATAAAACAATAATAAAATATATATTTACATAAAAATACATATTTTAAAGCAGCCTGTCTTACTGTCATCTCTTTGGTTATTTGTTTTGAATAGTGGGCCACAAGAACATGTTCAATATTCTTAAACTGTGTGACTTTATTGGATTTTATAAACATAAGGAAGGGGTCAGCCCTCAAACTAGAAACAAAATCATGATAGGTTGGGCTATAAAAAGCCAGGATAATAGGATTTTACATTTTTCATCATAACACCTCTTTTTGTTTTGAACTGTTGAACTTAGGAGTGAAAATGTGTCTGGCAGAACGGGTAGAATTATATTTGGGTGGGAGAAAATACCCTTAGGATCTTTGGAAAACTCTTTTGTTTGCCATGGATAGTAGGGTCCAAAGTATCGTTTGATAGACACGTAATGCCGGTGGATTTTCTCCTGTATAAACTGTGTGACTGGAAAACACCTTTAAATGTGAAGTTAGCAAACACTTAGTGGGACCACATCAGTCTTGAAGATTTATTCTGTGCAGAGACACTGTCACCAAGTGCACGCCAGTCCTGCACAGCTCCCGTGTGACAACCTGTCAGCAGGGCTTTGTATTCTCCATCCCAAGGCAGCAAGCAGGAGGCTTGGGTCTCCTTCAGTCTGGCTCTGCCTGAATTGTCAGAGGCAAGAAGAGATTGTTTCTTCCATACTCTGAGTAATCTTCTGCTGGCAGCAGATGCTTAAGAGAGGAAACTGCTTTTTGGCATGAAGTAATAGAAACATGAGGAAAGAGGAGATAAGAATGTGTTGAGATGGACAGATCCTAGGCTTGGGCATTGTGGCTGGTGTGTTGGGAAGCAATGGATAGCTAGCAAGGGCTGCAGGGATAAAAGATGAGAGGAGAAAAGGGAGAAACACTGGAACAGCCCTTTATCGTCTCAGAAATAATTGTAAAACAGAGAGATGTCATCAAATTGTCATGGCTATGGTCTTAGAAAAACAAGTGGCACAGATTTTCCTGTTTGAGTGATCATGAGACAAACATTCCTTGGAGGAAAAAAGTATGAAGTAGTCTTAGAGTTGTTTTACTGTAGGTCTTGCTATGATTTCAGGTGAATTTTCTAGGTTAATACATTCTGCTCATGAGAGATTGAGACTCTAAAAATGATAAAACCTTTTTCTACCCTTTTTTCATTTTTTTTAAAGGACAACCATTTCCCTAATCCCTTTATAATTACAAAGTAGATGTATGTCAAAGGCTGACAATTTCACCATGAAGAGCATCTGCTTTAAGTCCACTCACATTACTCATTGGAGGATGCTTCAAAACCAATTCCCTAATCTTTAAGGGCTCTTTTCAAATCAAAACATCAATTCTTGGGCATTTGTAACTGTGCAGATCACTGTAAGATGAAGATCTTCTGCCACCTTTTTCACTATTACATCTTCATGAACTTTTGTACCAGGCAGACAACCATAATTTTGCCGACTTCAGTGTCGTGAACGTGGATAGAGTTTCCCATCTGGGGATTATTTTGGGAGTTTATACATTTGCTCAGATAAGGAGAAAATATTTCTAATCTGCAAATTGCTCTGGAAATGTTGAATAAAGGGAGAAAAAAAGGGCAGGCATTGGTTGAGCAAATAAAAACATGCTGAACTACTCATTTTGGATAATTTATTTTTGATTTGATCTTTCAGTATATTTTTTGTGTAATAGGTAGGCTAAACCTAGTAATAACTATAAACAGGACATAATTTTTATTGAACCTGAAATTTGGATTTTTCAGGAATTTCAGGACTCTAGCCAGGTGTAACTTGCAACAACAAAATAAGAATATAGCTTTTTAAAAGATTACAACATTCCAAATTTAACCTTGTCTTCAAATCCATTTCCACTAAAAAGGGAATTATTTGTGGATTTTAAGGTTCAAACATATTCCTCCCTTACCCTTGTTCATGCTAGTTTTTCCCTGTCTGATTAAAGCAGTCTAGATAAAGGCAGAATTGAGTTAGAATTTAACGAGTTTTTAAAGTAATGATATGACAAGTTAATAATTGAGATTTTTTAACCACAAGTCTATTGTGAATCAAAAAATAAAAACAATTAATATTTTATATTTTTTCTTTTTCTTTAGGTTCACTATTAGTCCCAGACTCATAGGAATCTCAACATACCTCCTGTGCTCATTCACAGCAAGGGTGAGACAGGGTGCCAACCAAACTCCTGGAAGAAAAGGCAAGATTGCAATAAAACATTAAAAGAGAAAGAGAAACAAAGGAATAAGAAGACATGGTGTCCAACAAACACGAATCATTCACCACCAACACTGTGTTTTTCTTTTAGGTTTGATGGCTTCTAATTCTGAAAGCAATTTGTCCTTCAAAATTCCCTATTTCATTCTCCTCAAGGAATGCGAAGTGTGGTGCCAACCAATAGCTTCATCACTTTAGTTCCTGAAAAGCAGTCAGGCATTAAAGGAATTTTTTTCTCCCATAAAATACGGCCATATTACCTTCATCAGGTGTCAATGACCACTTAAATATTAACATTTAATTAATTCAAGTCACTTCTCACTTCTACATGTATAGATGACATGGCATTTATAGGGGATTGTAAAAGCAGGAAGGCAGATGAAGCCCGAAAGCTCATAAGCAGCCCTTTTGGAGAACTTCATAAGTTCAATGAATGTTCTCAAATGTTGAATTTAAAAATGGCATTGGTAAGGAGAGAGAGAGTCATTTGTTAAAAAATGCATGTCCCTTTTGCTTTCCCTTGACATTTATAACATACAATGTAATTGAAACCACAGTTGGGGCAGTTAGGGTAGCTCTATAAACAGCAGTAGTTCAGCAGGTGGTAACAATAGTAATTTGGAATGGAACAGAACTGACCTCTTCACTTCTTCTTTTTAACACAGGATTTTATTTTAATTTGTTTCAGAAAACTTCAAAGAGAATATAAAAAAAACCTTTATATACTTTGTGAAATATAAAATTAATTCTCTTATCACCCAGATGCAGCCTTGATATGAGAGTAATGAATGCTTTAGAAGTACAAAGAGATTAGATTTTCTTTATGTTTCTGATCAGAGACACTTAGTTTAGGTAGCTTAGATCCACAGTTTTGGATTTGTGAAAAACAAACAGCTTATGTATTCAGAAAGATCTTATACAAACAAAACCCAAATGAGGTTTTCTTTCGACTCAGAAGTGTAGGAGGACCCGATCTCGAACATTATATATCTCAGCAAACACAAGCAGCCCATTTTAACTCATTTTACAGCACACACAGCTGCACTTAGGTGCACGAAGCACTTTTCGAGACATAACAGAAATATATCAACAGAAGGTAGGAGTACAGGTTTTCTTCAATTCTGTAAAAGTAAAGGCTTAGCAGGTGTTTGTGACACATTTATTTAACACCAGGAATCTAGTACTATTTTGGAAAGTTAAATCTGTAGTTTTGAGTCTGAATCATAGTCTTGGTTTATTTGACATCTTTATAGCATAAATCATGCTGAGTACCTCAATATATTCAGTGTCATCCAGCAAGTCATAAAAATGTCATTACCACCATAGTAGAGATTTGAAGACCAAGCACAAGGAAGTCAAGAGACCTTCTGTTCACAAGGACTAAAAACATTATGACCAGTTGAAAGACTGCTCAAAATTTTGTAATCTCCGCCTGCTTTGCTCTAAACCTGGACATCAAGTTTTGCTGTAAGTCTACAACCATGAAGCATTCATACTTTAACCCCACTTATACTATAAATAGAGACTGGGAAGAGCTAATTTAATGGTTGGAGGTAGTGGTCTTACCAATAATTTCATGTAGGGTTTTTTGTTGAATGTTGATTGGGCTTTTTTTTAAAGTTTTTTTTCTGGTCACTGCCATTAATGTACTACCAAAATATTTTCTCCGGTTCTGCTAATTTTTTTTTTCTGTTTTTTGGGACCACTTTCTCTTCTGATATTATTTGTATTTACAGTGATTTTTTCCTCTCTTTTCCCAGAGAAGAACTATGTTTATCACAGATACAAGTAATAAATCTATGTATGGGCATATAATTATCTGATTTTGACATTTCTGCTTCTGGATGTTTGTGATCCAATTGTTCTGAATCAAGATATACATCCTAAATGAATTAAGCATAAAGTGAACAACAGTCTGCACTTCTTCCCAGTTTCGATATTTCTACTTACATGGTTAATTTGCAGCTGCAATTGTAAGCTTTTTCTGTAATGTAATTTTGTTATTGTAATTGCTTCTTCAGAAATCAATGTTGGTGCCATGATAAATAATAAAACCTTAACAAAGGTAATAAAAGTCCAGGGCATTTCCTCAGGTTACAGGTTTCTCAGTTGAATATACCCCTCTCCCTGTGTTTGCCTCGACAAATATCATGAGCGATGGAATAAGTGAATTTCAATGAGATTGAGCTCTAGAAGTGTGAGGGAGGGGAGAATATTACCAAATGTTTTACAACAACATATGTTCGTTACTAATGCTGTTACTCAAAATCATAAATAATGAAAGGAATGGATATCATGAGTGCAGTTTGTCTAGCATGTCTCAATTATACAAGCATGGGGTATATATCAAGTTTATGGTATTGCGTAAATCTTTATTAAACACTATAAAAGGTTTACACTTTTGTAACAATATGCAAATAGACCATTTAATTTACTTACAGACCTATCAAAATAAAATCCCCAAAGGGTATCTAGGCAGCAGTAAACAAAATCCTTTCAGGAGTTTGCTGCTGACCTTTTTATAACTGCTAAGCTTCCAGGTACTGCAGGGAATGCAAAACTTGCTGCGGTAGCTTCTCTACAGCAGCAGACAATGACAGATGATGTTTTGGAGTACTGTGTACTTTCTTATAGTGTGGGTTAATTCATGATGGAGATAATTGTACACGTGAACATATTTTTCTGAACTGGAAAGAAGGATAGGGGTTGTTCTAAAAAAGCATCAGGAACTGAAGGTGCAGATTGCTCTCCAAATCTCCCACTGTAGTGACAAAGGTTCAGTTGAAGCTGAATTTCATAGATACTTCCCTATTTGTTTGGTGAATCAACTAATGAAAATAACTTTTTGTCCTCACAGGGAGCTTTGGGCAACTAAACACCCACTCTGTGAGATATGCCACAGGATATTATTGCCTTCCTTCTTCTGACAGGGGATTGAAATACCAAACAAGAGCTGCACTCAAGAAAAGCTGAGGCATTTCATATCAGAAAAAAAAGTAATGTTTTATTGGAAAAAAAATAAAATCAGGACAGCGTTAGAAAGACTATGATAATAATTTACAATGCATTTGTATTTTATCCAATGACTGTTAATAATTTTCACTTCCAGAGAAGCATCCTAACCCAAAGGACACAGGCGTTATTGTTTCCTCTGCCTATATTTTAGACTGGTTCACTTTAATATTTGCACTGATTTTAATGGATGCTGTTAAGAAGGCAGGCTGCAGATACCCACTACTCAGTACTGCTTGTGGCCTGGTTGTAGAGAAGTTAAGTACAAAGTGGGAAGAGTGCATGGATATGAATTTAAAATAGGGGCATCTTGGATCCTGAGAGAGTCGTTAATCTGGGTCACACATTTCTGGACTGAACGCTGTTTCCTCTAGGCAAGTTGTTGTGAAATAGAAATTGAAATGCTGAAGGCCAGGATAGTGTTTCCTCTTGTGAGTCTTGTGAAGAGAGTGATGCCTTTGAGAACCTCTGAGTCAGATGCCTAAACCCCAAAGAGAAATGGGATTTAAAACAGTTTCCTGATGTCAGTTACACATTTTCTCGGTCTATTTAGTGTACTGGACATCACTGCGTGGTTTTTATTTCTTTCTGGGAAGTACCTGTGTTTCACTTGTGTTACTATCATTCTCTTTCTAATCCAATTCTAGTCAAGAATGACTTGAACCAAGTAACTGAATAACTGAACCAAATCTCCACTACAATCATAGTTATTGTCATGAAGCAAAACTGAACATCATCCATGTCGGGTGTTACTCCAAGATGACAATTACTCTATCCTTCCTCCAGCTAAAAAACTAGAGATTTGTAGTGCTGTCGGCCTAATGCTTCAAGTCAAATACAGGTCTAAATGCTGAAATGATTCCAGAGTTGGTAAATAGAGCACTTCAAGATGGAAATGCTACAGAAGGGGAAAGGATTATACCTACTGCTATTGAACAAGTAGATTCTGTTCCATTCATTAATGCATTTATCTTTATAATTTTTAACACAGTATCCCAGTATCACCTTAATCACGTGATAGAAATGTTTGCGGAAATAGATGGCAGACTGAAAAACGCTACTTTATGTATTAATTAACATTTGTGCAGTCTAAACCCATACTTTCAAAGAATATGTAATTATAAAAAGCTATTTGTTAATGGATAACTTTGCTTTCTCCTCTAAATATATCCAGGAACTATTATACCTTTGTTATTTACAATTCATTGGTAATACATAATTCCTGCCACAGCACTTATTTTACCAGTGCTGATAGCACATTGTTTCTCCCTAGCTGCACACAGCTCCATTTTGCATTTCAGGTTCTGTGTCTTAATTAAGTCATTCATGGCCTTTTTTACTACTGTATATGAGCCTATGTTTGTGAATGCATGTGTATACATATGACAACAGGAAGAGTTTTTTAAGGGTTTTTTTTTATTGTCTGTAGAAAATAACTTTTGGTCTCTATGCAATACAGACGTGTTATTTTCTTTAAATGCTGTTAAAGCAGACTTGTAAGCAACTCTGGAACAAAGGTTTATTGTGGGATAAGAATGGCAATAATGTTTTACATTTAGATGAGATTTGTCAAAGCATATCACAAGTTACCTACATACAAGATTAGGGATGAATTGCAGCTCCCTCTGAGCTGTGTGCTCAAGGAAGATGGTTGGCAAGCAGTAGAGACCCATGTTAAAAACATCACATATTTAAATAGGTTTGGGGGGTTTTTTTAGTTAATTCTATTGTATAGCCTTGGTGTATTTTTTTTCTTTTCAGTATTACTCCGATACATAGATGCTGGACTAACCCTTCTCTGTTTCCTACCATTAAAAAAATTTGATTATTCTCCCAGCTGCAACAATTTAAAATCTAAAGGTCTTCCCATTGAAATACTCTTTTCCTTTACAAAGAGTTACAAACTAAATAGGATTAATACATAATGAGAAAGCAAATATCATAAAGTGAAGATTGTGGTGTAACTCAGAAAATTTGGGGAGAAGAGCTAGCAGTCTGGGAATGCTAGAAGTTAACTTTTTTTTTGTTCCAAAACTTAGTCCATGTGTTTATGGTTGTGTCCTTTTATGTTTATTCACAGACATTGTCCTACAGGAATACTTAGTATAATTGCATTATGATGGTTTTGAATGTATGCTATGAAACTTATGATTGAGTCATGAGTTTTTCCTAAAAAAAATTCCATTGCCTTTTCAGTGAGTTGCTTTGATGAACAGGAGAAAACCAACCAACCAACCAACCAACCAACCAACCAACCAACCAATCAAACAACCCACTAAAACTCCCCTGACAAAAATATGTGCTCTCAAAGCAAGTTCAGATTGAGATTTGAGGTACCAGCTAACAGATCCAATAAAATCCTGAGATAATATCACAGTATCACAGATTCAGCTAGGTTGGAAAAGACCTCTGAGATCATCAAGCCCAGCCTATGACTGAACACCACCAAATCAACTAGACCATAGCACTGAGTGCCATGTCCAGTCTTTCCTTAAACACCTCTGGGGACCCTACCAGCTCCCTGGACAACCCATTCCAACATCCAATCACTCTTTATGTGAAGAAAATCCTCCTAATGTGCAACCTAAACCTCTCCTGCCAAGCATAAGACCATGTTCTCTTGCCCTGTTGCTAGTTACCTGGGAGACAAAGAGTGATAAGGTCCTCCCTGAGGGGAGTCTCCAGACAAGCTCCCTCAGATGCTCCTTCCAGGACTTGTGCCCCAGACCTTTCACCAGCTTCATTGCCCTTCCCTTGACACACTCCAGCACCTCAATGTCTTCCTGAATTGAGGCATCCAGAACTGGACACAGTACCTGAGGTGCATATGGGCCTGTCTGTATGCCTCTGAGAGACCTGCTAGCTGGGCTAAGACCACATGAATTAGATATTTAATTCTTTTGAAGGATATGAGTAAGAGAAGGAAACATCGTAAGTAAACAACGGGGTTTGATAAAGTTGCCCACTCCAAACAGCAATGAGCATCTTTCCTTCCAGAACATTCAGCTCATTGTCTAAACTCAGAGAGTGGCAAGGTCACCTGGAATGCAGAAGCAATAAAGGGATTGGTCATGTTTAATGGGATGTAGCTAAAGTTTGGGTTCTTAAGCCTGGATTCAAATTATTCTTCACTCCAGTTGAGTCTTAACCTAGCAGCTACTACCTTCCTCAAGTGTCTTCAGATTTCTCTCTCCAAATGTAAGCATTTTTTGTCTGCTTTACTTGTCTAGTCTTGCTCCAGATTCAGTTGAAATAAACAGATACTTCTAGGTCACATTTTTCTGTTGTAAGCCTGGTGTTTAAAATAAATCAGATGATTCATACTCCAGACAGGTCCGTTTCTCTTCATTGATTATAAAAGGAGCCTAAATGTCTAATGTTAGGAAAAACAGAGTCTATGCCTCAGGTTCTTGGAGCAAAAAGTGGTGCCATGCAGGCTCTGGGATGGCTCCTTTGTCTACCAAAGCAGATTCTAACTGTTCTGGAAACCAAGGAATTGTATTGTATTCTCTTGACTACAGACTTTTACTTGCTGCTTTTCACACATTTGGAGCTAATGTTTGGCATTGTCTTGGTCCTGCCTGTAACTGCAGTGCTGCTAGGGAAATAACCTCCAGTTTTCCCTTGCAGGTTCTCCACCTGTTGGAAGCTATGCTGCCATTCATCCTGGACTGATTTCGGCTTCTGGTTTGCAGGTTCGTATCTAGACCATTGGTGTAGGCTTTCAGGCTTTCACAGGAACCTTAGGCACCAAAATACTTTTCATGCCAAGTAAGCTATCGGGGTGTCACAAATCACCTGCACACCAAACTTAGGCCACAGAGACACACTGAAGTTGTAAGGTAAATGTCAGAAAGACCATTTTTCAAAGAAAACAGAGCTAGAAACTGCTGGCATAAATGCCTTTCAGGGCTCTGTAGAACGCATGCCCAGAAACCATTGCAGAATAAGCACAGCAGCCCAACTGTCTCAGGACAGGATGGAGAACAACTGCAGGGTTAGAATAAAGAGCTGCAGATGGAAAAGGTGAGGGAAAAGAAAAATGGATCTGTATCTACATACAGACATGCCAGATTCCCTTCTCCATTGTTGGCCACAAAACACACCTGAAGAATTTATAACAGTCCAGCACGCACAAGCATGTCCTGCACCTCTCTTATGGGGCGATTCTACATCTGCTCCTGGAATCGATCAAATACCTCTGAATTACGAAACCTTGCAAGCAAAAATACCTAGAGTCTGTGTCCCAGTTGTTATTTGCTTCCAACTCCATAAGTCTCTTCAGAACCTATAAGGACATTGCTTAGTTTTGGAAGTGATGAAAATTTATAAAATAGAACTATTTAAAACAAAATGTTTAGAATTTATGAGTCAATATTTTCCACTTGATGGACGTGTGGTGAGGGAGTTATTCTTCATGGGCAGTAACTCATCTACTTTCACATTCATGTTTGTGGAAGAAATAAAGTCTGAATTGTATTTTCCATTCTTTGAGATGCCTTTTATTTTCTTCTGTACTTTGAGTGATGAAATTTGGGCTATGGCAGACTGTTATTTGAAACTGCATTGCAAGGAAAATTCAAACTAGGGCAAAAAGACAAAACAATATCTATTTTTAAATACATTGATTTTAAAGCCTTCTTCGTAGGTATAAGGGGTTTCTCTTAGTACAAAACTTCAAGGCAGAGTTTACTATACTGTGATTTTCTTTTTCCTGAAGGAAAATACTTTTACTCTAATTCATCAAACTGTTTATTCAAAGACTAATACAAAAGATATTTCCATATTAAACATTAGAATCTAATAATAGTGGTGCATACCTGAGTAATATAGAAGGATTTAGGTTTGCTTATCCAAAATTAGATGGCAGTTGAACAACATGCATTAACGTGTAACAGGACTTTAAAAACATGCTCTGACTTGGCAAAAAGAATAGACATAGTGCTGAGATGTATCAGGACAAATTAAAAAAAAGTCTCATTGCAAACAAGAATACATCAGGTAACTGCAGAGGTGCAGAGTGAGAAGAAATACAGACTCCAGGAAGTTAATAGATGCATTTTTATATAAAGGATTAGATCAGTTTCCCCTGGAAAAACCGAGGTGCAAGTACAGCCATCTTTCTTTAATACTTATGAAATAACAACTGAAAAAGCCACAGTAGTTCCAGCAAAATGTTTTTTTGATTTTTTTAAAATCACGTTTGGGTTTGATAAGTCAATATTTGCCTGCTTTTTCTAATAGATTTGGTGACTAATAATAAAATCTATGACTTCTTACAAATCCTGCCAGTTTTGAAACAAATCATTATGAGATAGAGTGACAACTCTTTTTTCAGAGCAAACTGTTAAGTCTACCTTTGGTCTGAATTTTTCCGATTTTGTAATCACTGCCTCTTTGCTCTCTTGCTGAAGGTACATTTTCACTGCCAAGAAGTTCTCTCTTCTAATTATTTTTTGAAATTTATACACATTTAGTTGTTACACTTTTAGTCCACAGAATAATTTTGTAATTCCTGCACTTGTTCTTCCACTTTTGAGTACTTGATAAAAAACACTGACAGGAGAATTCTTCTGAGCGTGCTAGCTGTGATTAATTCACCACCTCCTTGCTTTTCTGTATGAGAATTTCAGATGTTTTTTGGCCATAGCACCTTTTCGCTTAGAGCTGATTTTTCATTACTGCCTGCATAGTCTTTTGGCATCAGGGCTTTCCAGACCACTATGTAGCACTAGAGAACGGGGCAGTGGCACGAATCCCTTGTTAGAGATGCATGGCTTTGCCATTCTAATAACCCCAGGCTGCTCAGTGATATGCCTCTCTAGTTATTTGCAATTATTCTTGCCTCTTACGTACAAATTTTTTTTTTCAGCAGCAATTTCCTAGTTATTCCTAGATCCTGGATTAAAAAAAAAAAATTAAATAATGTCAGATTGAATATCAGCTCCTCTGAAAACATTCTCATTCAGTGATGAGTCTTCACTGACAGCTACTTTTGGAGACCCATCAATTTTTATTCTGTTTAGCATGTGCCAAACAGACTCATTTTGATTGAGTCTAAAAGTAATTTTTAAAAATCTGAATGTCAGATGGTTAAAGTAAAAAGTTTTAGAGAAATCTAAACATATTCAGTCTGCAGCGATCTTTATCTGCTAAATATATAAACCCATAAAAAAAATTAATTAGGTTTGTCTGACAAGCTTTATTTTTATAAAGCCATTTTGACTAGTATTAATTATACTTATATTCTCTCATTCTTTATTAACTGGTTATTATATCACCTCTTCTATTATTTCATCCAGATGGGTATCAGACTAAGCAGCCTGCTAATACCCTGGTTATCCTGCCTGCCCTTTCTGCAGTCTGTTGCATCCATAGCATTGTTCTTTTATCCTGGAATATTCCAAATACCTGAAGAATATCAAAAATCACCATGATTCAGATATTTTAAAGTTGGGTCTCATGTTTATGCTTAGCAGCTGTTAAAACCTCTTCAGTTTCTAGCAGGCTGGAATATAGTTCATCATCCTCTTAAGTTTAAATAAAACTTACTGGTTTTTCCATGCGGTGCAGACGTACTTATCAAATACATCTGCCAGCTCTGCATCAATTTTTAACAAATTTACCATTTCCATTTAGTACACCTACAACAATGCAGGATTATTTTTTATCCATTATTCTTTAAAGAACAACTTTTATTTGTGGTTAATTATCAGCAATGTATTTAGTGTTTTGAATTTTTTTAATCAGTTTTCTACACTTCATGGCCTTTAAAGTTTTTTGCCTTCGACTTCCCAGTTGCTCCTTTTTATACATTGCATTTTTAAATTTCTTATTAATTCCTTAGCATCATCAAATTAAGTTAAAATGTACAAGAAAATGGCCCTTTTTGTCATTGTGCTTCTGTATTTCTGGCTGTATTCAGCGTGGCTCCGCAGGGACTGCTGCTTGGGAAGTATCATTTAGCAAATGGCAGAGAACAGGATGAAGATGTGTCAAGACTGACTCTGTGGAAAACATGATATCACTCAGAATTTTTAACCCATCAGCTAATTAAAATAAGTATCTTTTGTCAGTCTAAGTTGATCATGTCATAACCTTTCTTATTTAAAAGACAATGTGCAAAAACTAGAAAAAGTCATTCTTGATAGGATACTGTGAGTACTTAGTTCAAAATTGGTTTTGTAATAAATATTTCCCTATGACCTGGAATCTGAGAACCTTTGATATTTCAAATGCTTATGATTAAATAATTACTCTACTGAATATTATTATTATTACTATTGTTGTTGTTACTATTATTAATATTATTATTACTACTACTATTATTATTACTATTGTTATTTAAGTCTTTATGTTTCAATGGTTGTAGAATCATTACCAAAGAAAGATCCACACTTTCAGCAGATTATATGTGAATATTATGGCAGGGAACCTGGAAAAGCTGATATTGAATTGATCTTCCTTATCTGCTCTGAACAGCTCAAATTCTGTACACCCTAGGGCAATTTTAAGAAAGAGTTAAACTAAATTTAAGATGAAACACCAGCTGGATTCAACTCTAAAATTCAATTGCAGTTTTGCAGTGAAACAAATGTAAAAAAAACCCCAAACAGAGGTCATTAGAATCTCTCAGTAACTGCATTTCAGAGCACTTCCTATTAAAACTTTTGTTTTCCTTACCTGAAATCTCTGATTCCATTTGAAGAGAAGATATGCTCCAATTTAAACTTTCTCTTCTATTTATTCATGGGATTTTTTATATTGTGAAGGCTATGAAATTGCTTCTGAAGTATGACATTTTCAATTTTATATTCCTGGTATAAACCATCAATGAGAATATCTCATCTGCTCTTTTTATATCCATTCTGAAGTTTCTCACCTGTGTCTATTAGTAGTCCATATAAATATAAACAGAATACAAATGCACACATATACATACATTATGTATATTCAGTAAAAGTACTCCAGACATATTAAGACAATTTCTCAAGCCCTGGCATACAACCTACCAGTCCAGGAAAATTTGACCTTTCAGTTCAGCTGCACTCTCCTGGATCTTTCTGGCCTTTTTTCACCAAGACTCCTATTTCACAAAGGAATTTATTTTTTGTAGTTTAGGGACACATCAAACAAAACAAAAATATTGTTTAGATTTAAAATCCCATTGTTTATAATTACAAAAATTTCCATTTACAGAGCCCTTTCATCCAGATTGATTCCACAGCACTTTAAAAACTATGTCTAACAGGAATATTTGGATATTTGTGAGCAGAATGGTTCAGCTCTTGATAACCATTTAAACTACATAGTAAATTACAGAGGTGGAAAATCATTCATCATTTTTGTGAAAACAGGTGTTTAACAAAATAAGAAGTTTAGTTCAAACAGCAGAACTTGTACACTGACACCTTACAGAAATTTCTGTAAAAAATTCAAGCACTCAAGGAGTCACCTGGGATAAAGATGCGTCAGCTTGGACTTCTCTTATCGTAAATTCGAATCTTCCCCTGGGAACTTCTGCCATCTATCAAAACAAACCTGATCATCTTTAGAGGTTTATCGTTCACAGTGTAAGAAGCTGTAATTTTTTTTTGGCTCATAGGCCTCCCTAAAAAGTGCAGGAAAGCCGGTTTTGACAGGAGTTTAAGCCTCTTTACTGGTTGCATGTGTTCCTGCTTGTGTCGTGTACCACAGAATCGCCACAAATGCTCATTTTTACCCAGGCTAAGTCCCATGGACTCCTGCAGAAGGTAGATTCTGATCATTTACATTGAATTATACCAGACTTGTAGAGGAACCAGTCTTCAGCATGTGCTCAGATATGTCCACTACAGTAATGGCTAATATATAGAAGCAAATCCATTCGTGATTAGCAAATGAAACTGAAAAATCTAACTGCAAAATAAAATAGGTTTTTCCTGGTTAGTGTTACATCATTGATAGCTGCTAGTAATTCTATTAATTTTTCATTAGAGAGGATCTATTTGATATATATTATCAAACAGGAAGCATCACTAGTCTTAGAACAGTGAGAAATGAGGATGTATAAAACCCTTGCTGCACAGTTACAAAACAAAACACATAGGAAGGTATTAAACACATAGGAAGGTTAGCAGAGTCGTCTTTTCATGGAAAATTTACTCTTGTCAGCTTGATGAAATTATCTCAAAACCAAAACCACCCAGGCTTTCTCAAGCTCAAGAGAGCTAGCAGTGAATTACTAGGATGGAAAATAAAATAAAAGCAATTTTAAAAAAAAAAAAGTTTGAAACAGGAGACCAGCTACAGAACAATGTTCATGAGGAGCAAGGAAATAATTGCTCGTGGTCTATAAACCAAATGCCCTGACCAAAAGCTGTATAACTGTCGCTTGCTAAATAAAATTTCTTTAGTGTATGGGCAACTGCAGCGAGTTTCTGCTTTGGATACAGGAAGTCTTATCAAGATTTAGTACTTGTACCTGGGAGCTTTAATGATGGTTTCAAGAGAGAAACCCTTGGGAGTGGAGACCAAAAGGACATTAATCTAGTACTGTTTCTTTTTAAACAGCATTTAAGCATTGTGGAAGAGTACAAAATTTGCATTTTTAGTTCCATCAGTAAAAGAAGATTTCATCCTTATGACAAAGATTCTTGAATTTGTCACTCCTCTAAATTTGTTAAACATGGGAGTTCAGCCTCTTTGTTCCTCATGAACACCAGGACTCCTATACAGAGACATGCTGGTCAGAAAGACTGGGACATATGATCATAGACAAAGGAGACAGCAGAAATCAGCTTTTATGAAAGAAATTATGGTACAGAAAATTTTGCACTGAAAACACACTATGGATGTCCTGAAGAAGTCCTGAAACAGCAAGGGTAATACAATTGATTTGGTAGGAATGTCTGGTTAATTTTTCACAAGGCGTAGAGTCCTCAAAAATCAATAACTTTCTGCTGTATCTTTATTCTTCTGAATAAACTGTGTCTGTCTAAGAAACTTGATTCCTAAGCTCAGTTAGGTTCATAAAACATTCACAGACATACACAGCAGAAAAGAAACACAAGATTTCCCAAGCAGCAGTGAGCATTTAACCCCAAGGTAGGACAAAGTGAATTATTCTTCTTTGATAGAGTATCATCCTTGCACAGATGTGATTTCTCCTTTTTCTTTAGTGCTATAATTTTCTTTCTTTTTGTTGGCAATATACAGACATCTACCCAGAAATTCTTTTAAATTTCCATTTTCCCTATGAATATTACATTTAGCCTATCAGATTTTAAATTTTTAATGCATTTAAAAGAAAGATGACTACTTTTACAAATGATACAAGCAGGGATGCACATGATGTTTCTGTGAAGAAGGCTAGCTCATACTTCTTGAAGAAGGGATAACACAGCCAGAAGGATAACAAAATACAGAAACTGTGAGACATCAATATAAAACCAAGGAATTTTACCTAGAGGAGACTGGAGCAAACTCCACTTTGAAGAACATAGCTGTGCTATGTTAGCTACTAAGTTAATCTTTTGGCATCTGATCTATTTAGGCCCATTGATTATAGAACATCTAGGGAAATAAATCTCTTGAAATAAGTGTCTGTACTTACCTGTCTGAAACTAAACTGTGTAAATACTCGATGGGTCCATGAAACATCATGGAAGGGATGCAATGTACAGTTGGGCTTGTGATCAAGGTGTGGGCCTGGCCACAGAGGCTATCACACACCTATCCACAAATGAGAAACATGTGCTGCTGTCAAGCGAGCCCCACACGTGAAATCGTGGAATAGAGGGCGGTGGTTGGGTTTCTGATGTGGTGAGGCCTGGCAAATTGACTACATTGGACCACTCCCATGAACATGCCAGGGCAAGAGCCCATGAACTGGGAAAATAATATCTATCTGTGAAAGGATGGGGAATGTACTTAATGAAAATATATGTTTGGCCTAGAGATAGATTAAGGATGTAGTTTAAATTGTATGCGTGGGTAAGAAGGGATTTCAGTAATGAGAAATAATGCAATGGAACTGTTGGAAGAGGTATAAATAATGTGGAATCTGAGTATGATGCAAAATGGTATGGAATTAAGGGTAGGGATTGTATTGGGTGTGGCTGAGCTGGAGCTCATTTCCCCATGCAGCCCTCACAGTGCTGTGCTTTGCATTGGTGGCTGCAAAGGTGTTGNAAGGTGTGTTGGCTGCAGGTGAGCAGTGCTGGCACAGCATCAGGGCTGTCTCTCCAACATTCCCACCCCCATCGAGGTGCTGGGAGTGGGCAAGATCCTGGGAGGGGACACAGCCAGGCCAGCTGACCCCAATTAACCAAGGGGATATTCCATACCATGTGATGGCAGCTCGGATGGAAAAGCTTAGGGAGAGAGGAGGAGTGGGGGGTGGGGTGGTATTTGTTATTTCACAGTGTTTGCCTTCTGAAGCCACTGCTGTGCGTGCTGAAGCCCTGCTTCCAAGGAAGTGTCTGGACATCGCTCACTGATGGGAAGCAGAGGTTAACATTTTCTCCTTTACTGCTGTGCAGCCAAGCTTTTGCTTTTCTTATTTTTTTTTTTTTTTTACTTAGTAAACTGTCTTATCTCAACCTACTAGCTGTTTTCCATCTTATTTTCTTTCCTCTGTCCCAATGAAGAGTGATACAGGGGCTTGGTGGGCACCTGCTGTCCAGCCAAGGTCAACCCACTACAACAGCACTCACCTCTCCTCCTTAATCTGCCTGTCCTTTCCACCTCAGAGTCAGTCAGTTACAGGCAATGAGTGAAAATGCTGGCAGATGGGACAACTTCTCACAAACTGAACCCATTTTCCATAATAATTTTAACATCTTCCCCTCTCAAAATTTGTATTTTAAGTGTTTTGCAGACATTCACACATATTTGGCTACTTTTGTTATAGAAAGACTATTTAGAAGGTCTGTAACCAATTTGTTGTGACAATAGGGAGGGAAGGAGAGTTAGTTAATTGGAACTAAAATAACTACTCCTCCAGACACTGTACAATGAAGTACATGACTGGGATGCAAACCTGCAGGAGTGGATGTCACCTTGAGTACTGTTATTTAATTGTCATGTCTGCACAGGCACAAACACAGCCTCACAGGTAGAGGCAAGGCATGTTACAACATACATTGAAGTTTGGGCGTGGAGTCAAAGGTCTGTGTAGCTGCAACTACAAACTTGGAGAATGCAAAAGAATTGTAAACTTCAGTGGGTTATTTTTTCTCACAGAATCAATGACCAAGAGGGTGTAAAAACCCGGATTCATTCTCAAACTTTCCTGTCATAAAATTATTTCTGATGAAACATTGCAGCAGTGAAGACAAATAACCTTAGCAGCAGAGATTACTCTGGTTACAGAAATTTCCATTATTTTAGGCAACTGGTCATAATGTTCGCCAGAATTTTTTTTTTAGAAAATAAATCTCTAGATTCCAAACTATGTAGTTTTATTTTCTCTTATTAATTCAGTGAAGTACCATTTGAGGTTTGGTGGGGATCTTTTGATTTTTTTTCAGGAAAATTATAGAAGCATGCAGTAGAAAAAGAAAAAAAATACCATTAATTTTGCTTTCACTTATGACATAATGTTTTTTTTTCTGGATTCTGATCTTTCAAATTTTACTTCACAGGTTTTAATGACCTTTTAAAAAATTCTCTGTGTATATGGTACAGAGAAATATAGCCTTATTGCTTATCACCTCCAATACATACAGTTATCCTACTTAGCTAGTATCTCAAGGACAAACTCTAATTGGTTCGGAGCAGGAGTGTGCATGAGCACTGAAGTGTGTCAGTATCTGGCTGGAGTGCATTTGTGTCTGCATTTGCATTTGTATCTTACGGAATCTGCATTTGCAGGTTCTATAAGACTGAAAAGGTTGCTCGAAATCTTACAACAATAGATTCACCTAAACGATATCATTTGAGTTACACTGGGAACCATCCTTTCTCACAGTTAGGTGGCACAGTGTTCCAATCCATATCCATGCACAGGACAGTAAACCGACTTTGCATTCTGCTGCAATTGTTAGAGAAGAGCTCTCCCACAGATAAGCCATTCTGATAAATTTTCATTTCATCATACAGGGAATAACATTCCATGACAGTTTCTAACTCTGATGCTTCAGACAAGTGTAATGTATTTTACTGATTGTGGAAAAAACCCTTTTTGAATTCTTGCTTCTTAATGGGAGAATGATGGAAGCAGCTTGATACTCATAGGTATTAAACTCCCTATGGAATTAAAGGAATAAGGTCCTAGTTATCTAATTTCTCCAAGAAAAGATCCCTGGCATCCATAGATCTGCAATAAGGATGAATTCAGGTTTAGGATTAAAATTGTCACAAATTTTACCTTAAATTTCTAGATGGAATAAAACCAAGGCCAGTCAATATCTACAAATTTTCCCTTGGTTTAATGTCGAGTCCTTAAGCTTCCCGTGGTTTTCATGAGAGGTTTTCACATACATTAGCCTGGGATTAGCAAAAAAAGCATCTGCATTTTTGCCCTTTTATACTTTCTGCTGCATTTTAATCTTAGAGCAAAATTCATGTTATGCTAAGGTTACATTACAAGAATTTTGCAGCAATCTATTGAAAATAACCAAAGTATATACATATATAAAAGCATAGTATGGTACTTTTATTACTGTATGTATGGTTTTCTATGTTTTTTTCCAAGTACTATTTGAAATTTCTTACTGCATGAAAAAATTGTGTCTTGGAATTTCAAATACAAGACAAAAAATACATTTTCAATCTCTAATTTGTCCATAACCATTGTCATTGAACAAAGACAAAGGCAGTTTTTAAACCACGTTCTATAATAACAAGACGAATGATAATAACACGTGCTGAATGCATAAGTAAAATGCCAAGGACTGGAAGATTAAGCTTTTCTCTTGACTTCATGGAACACATTTCACAGCTAGTATTTCAGCAGAAGCACGCTCTGTGTGAAAACTTGTTGCCAAGGAAAATATTTCATTTTAAAAGCTTTTTTTTCTTTATCGGTTGTTTGTTTCAGAGTACCGAAGGGCTTATGGGGAATATTTTGGCTTAAAGCATATAAAAAAGAAACTGATTCCTTTAACAGACTTGCTCAATTAATCTTTTTCTTTTGTCAAGTAAATTGCTTTTATTTTCTAAAAGCACATTGGGTGTAGAAGTTGAAGAACAGGGAAAAGTTCGACTTGTGTTGCTCATGGCCAGATTGATCCAAGTTCAGCATGTCCTGGACTTAGAAATCAATAGCCCCCCTTCTTCCTCTTCCATCCTTCCTTCCATCTCTTCCCCTGATGCTCTCCTTTCCAAATGCTCTAACTGTAACTGTAAAAGTCCTGTAACTTTTATCTCCTGTTTGTCCATCAAAGGTAAACATGAATTATTCTTTGAATCTTTCCCAAGTTGAAGCTAGTGATGCTTCAGAATGGTGGACGGGGTGAGATTTTAGAAAACTTTCACCCACATTTAGCCAGTGCTCCAATGTAGCAGCTCCAGCTTTCAGAGCACCAACTCTTGCCCCCGTGGAGGCCAGGGTTAGAACTTGATTATTTTCTTCAGTGTCAGTATTTCATCTTCAGTTTATGGCCAAATAAGAAATATACCAAACCTGTTTTTCCCTACACATGGAGAGCACCTCTCAAGCTTTTTGGTAGAAAAATCAAAACAGTGTTTTTCTCTGGATTCCTTCATATAGGATATGTTATTCATTTCAAGAAACATGAAAAATTATGGCTTCTGCAGGTATTTGCAGGTGGTTTCTACCTAGTTAAGGGTCCTCTGCAAGCCAAGTGGCATGTAAACTTGAAATGAGACATAACAGTAGTGGGAACTTGCTATAGGTCTCCCTGTTTCCCTTTGTGCTCCACCAAGAATAATTTTCTAGCTGATGTAAGGCACATTGCTGGACTTGAGAGGGACATTCAGTGCTTCACTGCTGCAGTTTTGACTGGAAGAACTTTTCTGGAGCTTCCAAAAAATCCTTTAGTCACAGAAGGGCCAGAAAAATGAGTGAGTAACTGACACACCACAAATAATATTACAAAGTTGCTCTTGTTGACAGTGTCAGTTTATAAATTTTTTTATTCCTTTTAGCTGCATGTGATGTTGGAGGGTTTCTCGGGCAACACAGTACCAGTGACATCCAAGGTACCACTTTGGAGGCAGCTGCTTTAAAAGCTGAGCCTCTGGGAATTCCCATAGTTATATTCATAAATAGATCAATTCCATCATTTAGAAGTTTCCAGATGAAGTGAGAGTTAATGTGATTGTAAAGGACAGCTACATGAATTATTATCTGAAGAACAATGGAAACAACCCATGGGAGTGAAAAATCTGGTACAAGGAGATTAAACTTGAGCTAAATGCCAAGACAAGACAAAGGAGAAATATACTCCAAACCCACTCTGTGATGCATAAGACATGGATCAAGAATATAACCCTAAAAATGGTTTGGATGATTACCTCTGATAAATCAAGATAGTCTTCATGTTTATGAGCCTCAACTTTGTACAGCTTCCATAAAAATACTGAATAAACTCTACAAGTGTATTAGTTACACTTATTATTGCAATGTTTCTAAAATGCAGCCTACTCTTTATTACACTTTTAGATCAGGAAAAGTGAAAAGTTTACTCTTTTTCTGATTTGCAGCACCCAGCCTTGTAAGAGATAAGCTGCTACAGACTCCTGATCTTCAGATATGTATTAATATTTTACAGTCAATAACTATACTGATAAAAATGGTGTTCTTGAAGCTAAGGCCTGAATATTAGCACTGTTGTGCAGACAGAGGTCATTCAGAGGTCTCAATAACCCCTTTCACTGCACCTTAATCCGTACTTAATCCCCTGGTTATTATGGGCCCACAGTTTTCACACATTGCTTTGCCAACATACATCAATCCTGGTCTGTGAAGTGTCCCCTGTTATTCCTGTTCCACACCTTTCTTTAGGAGAAAAATATATGTCATTCTTAATGGTATAGTGAAATCTGTAATGTGGATAAACTGCACCCAGGGGGTCAGATTGAAGCCATTAAAATTATTTTCTCTGCGGGTCCTGATGCAGAATTGGAGCACTAATCTCCAGAGATAAAGGGCATCTAGCTGATTTACCACTTCAGCTCCCACTTTTAGCTTTTATTTTATTATTTGTTTGCTCCGTAACTTTCATCTATATTCTAGACCCTCGAGCATTCAGATCTTGGCAACATAACAGTATCAAATGTACTGTGTCTGACTGATAGCTCTGAAGTGTTCAGAGCATACCTTCATTATCCGAACTGGAATTAGCTGACTCTTTGTAGCTGAGATTATATTGATATGAAATAGGCTATTATACAGTAGGAATACAGCATTTTAAACACTTGTGGAATGGACACAATGCTTACTAGCTTTGTATTGATTTCTCCAAGCAGGAATTATGATCAAAAACTAATTTCAAGCTGGGTTAAGTTTCTCTAAGATTGAATAAAACTTTCTATTAGTTCAATTACTACACACCAAAGAGTGAGATAGCATTCAAAGAATAGCAGCTTGTTCAGAGTGATTTCTAGATGACTGAGATTGTCTTAAGAACAGCTTCTAGGATTTACAACATGCATTCAAAAAAACCTCAAACCTTGGTGCATCACTTTAAAATTGTTCTTTTGCTCCTTATAGTTAGTAACTTTGACTTTCATTTCTTCTTGCTAGTGGAATAGATGGAAGAATACAGATATTACGTGCTTTTCTTTGCATGTCTGTATGCTTTCTTCTACATAGGAATAAAGAGATCTTAAATATTTGGAATATCTAAATTAGAGAGGCAATTAAAAGGGAAAAAGTGTCATTTTTCTTATGGTTGAAGTCTGGCAAGGAATTCAATGACTTCACTATATCCTTAAGGGATACTGAGTACGAAGAACAACACTTCTGGAGACAGGTTTTGAAGCATTGCATAAATCATGGTCTCCTGAAACAGTGGATGTAAACTGTTTTGATAGTTCACTGAAAAATCTTTCAGTGGCCATTTGGTATAAGAAATGCTATTTCCCTCCCTTTCTATTTGTCTTGGATGAGACATGTAAAGACTGAGACATTGATTAGTGATTTGGGAGAACTTGCAAGAAGAAAGCAAAAAGGAGAAAAGGTATGGCAAAGGAACTGCAGTTTCTCACAGACACCTCAAGAGACCAGCTCTGATCCATTTGTCTGTCATTTTTCCATCAGTTATTTCCAGATATCTGCAACAGCATGATCTTATTGTCAACAAATATCAGTGCATAAGGTATTGCATGTGGTTATGGGTGCAACTCTTCTATGACTAGAAGAGTTGGTTTTGATACAGAAATGTTCGGGGTAAATTCTGTAATTATGTGATTGTAATTGTATCACAAAAGATGCACTGAATGTAAAATATTTCCTCAATAAATTTCTCCTTTGGACCAAATCAATTTATTCTTCTGAAGTATAGATATCATACCCAGAGTTTTGATTCCTACCGTAAACAAGGCTACTGCTAGGTGGAACATGCCAATCTTTTATCAATAGCATTTTAATTCCACAGGTTGCAACAAGTCATAGTTTTTTCAGAAAGATAATTATATGCATCTAAATCCTACATACAAAAATGCTCATGCTCTTAATTATGCTTAAGATCTTGTCGTTCCCTACACTTTCCTGCAGAGGAGAAGTGGAGAGGGAGGTGCTGATTACCTCTCTGGGATCCAGTGATGAGACACATGGGAATGGTTCAAAGTGTAGCCAGTGACAATTCAAATTGGACAGTAGGAAGCATTCCTTTACCAAGAGGGTGGTCAAGCCCTGCAACAGGATTCCTAGAGAGGTGACAAGCCTGTCAGAGTTTAAGAGACAGTTGGACGATGCCCTTAACAGCACTTTTAACTTTTGGTCAGCCCTGAATTAGTCAGGCAGTTCGACTTGATGATGGTTACAAGTCCCTTTCAACTGAAACAGACTAGTCTATTCTAGTCTAGTTTTTTCTTTTCTATAGATCTGTTGGAAGTGTTCATAACTAATCCATATTTCTTTAAGTATTAAAAACATGTTCATGTGAAAGAAATTTGTTATATATATTATTGATTGAAGCCCTCTAGTTTACTTATACACATAAAAGTTAGACTCAAGAAGAATCAAAGCAAGTTTTGCATATTGCCTGTCAGGCAACACATTCTTTCTTTCCTAGGGACATAAGACGCATCTTCAGCTGGGGAATGGTTGGGTTTTTGTTGTGTTTTTTTTTAATGGAAACTTAATGGATGGAAGCTGAACAAGACAAATAAAAATACTTTAAAAACCCAAGCCAAATAACCTACAAACATCTCCAACTAACAAAAAAAAATACACCAAAAAAGTTCCACCCCACAACAAGCCAAGAAACCAAATGTCAGTTTATAAAAATTACTGTGATGGGGGAAAGGTATTGAGCAAGTTAACTGTGAAATTGTTATCACAGCTCCTTGTGCTATTTCAAGTCTACTTTCTGTACAATTGCTGCTAGTGAACTGGTCCATTGGAAAAGTGAAAACGGGCCAGAAGAGACCACTGCAGAATCTAATGGGATTGCCTCTGCACTCAGTATGCAGTTCTACATTGATATTCATTGACACAGACCCCTGTGCACTGTTTACCGAACTGAGAGGAAAGTAGCATTACCATGTGGACTTGGAAATTTTAGGAGGGGCTGGAATAATTATATTTAAGATACTAGTTAGGAGTTGTTTGTAGTTGAAAAGAATAGGAAGGAATAGTGAGAACAAACCCCTCCTCCAAGCCATCTGTAGGCAGGGCATAATGTGACATTATGAATTACATGTATAAGGCACTATGAAATAATTACCTGCTTTTATGAGAATTGAATTCACTGACCTTGGAGGTCCTTGTGAGTCTATATTTGGTGACTGTCTTTCTGATCACAACAGTGGGAAGGGTGCTCCCACCTTTGGCCCTTGTCTGAGACTGAAACTCAATTTATCTTCATTACACAATCATCTAACCCTATCATTTAATTTTTTTTTCTTTTTTCTTTTTTTCCTCTTTTTTTAAAATTTGTGATTTTAAAAAGGTTAATAGCAATTCCATGTTTTTCACACAAGATTTTCATGTTTTTCACATCAAAGTAGAATTTAATTTTATTTGTGTCAAGTCTAAACTCACATAGAACAAGGAGGTTCAGAATCGGACATAAGATATTTCTTCATCCTTGTTTTAACACAGGGTATTATGATTATAGGTGGGCACTTGGCAAATCGAGAAATTTTGTTGTACAACTGTGCATTTTAACCAAGTATGAGACACAAAAGTAATACGATGTGACAGAAGGGTTTCACATAATAACTTTGCTATGTCACGTTGGTAGCAGCTAAGTAAATACGGATGCTTAATGGAGTATACTGCTAGAGCATTGTATATCAAATTAATGGCCCTATTCATAACTTGCATTAAATATTCCATCATCTTGTCTTAAGACCGGAGGCTATTTTTTTAAGTTGATATGGAATGTTCTTTTTTTCACCTTCCTCTCTCAGTACCAAGATTAAGCACCACATTCTGAGCTGGCATAAATTGCTATCACCCTTCTGAAGGCAATGAAGCAATTCAAATTTACACTAACTGAAGATTTGTCCAAATAAAATGAAGGCCCTCATCTCTAAAGAGAAGTAGGTACACAGTTTCTCTGACTACAGCTATAGTTGGGAGTGTGAGAACATTTTAGGATTTAGGCAAAGGTGATTTATTTGTACAACTAACTTCTGTAATTGTGAAATTTTATTTCCATGTTAGGGGAAGCAATTCTTGTTGGATCATACAAAGGTTACCAGGCTGTAAAAGATAGGATACTAGAGGTTATAAATAAGCCACTTTTGTATACTGGCAGTAAAAAAGAAAAAAAAAAAGCAAAACCAAAAAACAACCAACCAAAAAACCCCACAAAGAAACCCCCACAAAACCCCAAAAAAACACCACACAAAAATCCTGAGTTTTAAACTGAAGAAAAGTGTCTGTTCATGTGCAGTACTCACATTATATATCAACTTGAATAGCCATGCCTAGCACAAATACAATTTAATAATTCATTATATCATACTATGCCATTGCTATGCAAAGTTCTGCATAGTTCCCAGCTGCAAAGTTCTGGGCATCAGTGCTGGAAGTACAATGCACTATCAATGAACAATGTAATAAGTAATAAAAACAGCATATGAGAGCAGTTCTGGACCCTCACTTGACTTCATATAGTTTCTCCCTTCACAGAACAACTTTGCTAAATAATCAAAATGGGTTTACAAACCCTGAATGATGACATGAAATCCCAGAGTCACTTGTCTACAATCAAACAATGTGACCTTTACATAAACCTGAAGTCCTGACAGTCACAATGACTGCAGATCAGTTTACGGCATCACTGTGCTGTAGCAGCAGATGTTTGCAGTTGTACTTGTTCCACCACCTCTCTAATGATGTGCAACTATCTTGAGGGAAAAACGAAAAGCCAACCTAATTTAAGGATCGAAAAAGTGTTTGTTTGAACAAATTAAAAAAAGATAGACAAAGCAGAGAGTATGAGATCTCTAAATAAGGCAAACCTGTAGGGATGAATTAGTTTGACTATATCTTTCATTAAGCTTAGAGAAAAATAGAGCTGCCAAAAGTACATCATAATATGAATGAGTGTATCTCTTCATGTTTTGGCTGTTTCATCTCAATCAATATTAACTTAATATTAGCTCAACATAAATCTAGCTATTTCTAAATGTGTTTGAGATTCACTTCCCTGCAATGAAGGATGCTTTCATTTTATGCTTCACATAGCACAAAGGGATGCATTTGCATCATACCTTCCTCATTTCACCTCACCTTTCAACACCGTCATTATTTTGGTGACATCTTCTCCTGTTTCCAGTGATACACAGCCCATAATTGTGCTCATGGGCCAGAAGCAAAGGAAAATACGTCAAGTTAACAACAATTTTGTTACTGACTTTTAAGAAATGAAAGAAATGAGGGGAAAAGTAAAAAGAAAACCTCCTTAAAATACTTTCACTAGTAGGTTTTGAATTTATTATTCATGTTATTATTGAAAGGTTATTCCATCAAGAAATCATTTGCTGGATGGCACAGTAAAATATCTCATTATAGAGTTACATTTTAAAATAATTTAAATTAAGTGCTTTTATATTTGTATTTAATTTCCCCCCCTTTCCCCTTTACTTCCCTCCACTCTCTCTTATATTAGGACTGTTTGGGAACAAAATTAATAACTTAATGCATCCTCGTATTTTGACCTCTTATCAAGGTGCAGCCCAGCATTTTTTAGTTTCAATATTAAAAAAACCACAAAACTCTTTAAACGCAGATATTTCTTATTCTGAAAGTCTTAGAACCACAGCAGAAACAAAGTCAACTAACAAAAGAGAACATTGAAAACAGACGACCTATTTTTCCAAGCCTCACAAATCCAAGAGCCCTTTCTACCTTCTCTTCTCTGTAGAGCATAAACCTGCAAAGCAGCAAATGCCGTAAATTCCACACAGCAGCATTTCACATGCTTGTGTCTCCGAGGACTGAAAATTCCACATGAATCTTTCCAATACTCAGAAATATTTCCTTCTGCAATTTCTTGGTGGGAATTTGCTGTCAACATTTGTTTGTTTTTTTTTTTTTTTTTTAAATACTAAAAATTCAGACCAATGTTTGAGAAAGAACAGGTGTTGACAAGATTTTCAAATCCAAAAACTGTTGACACACTTTCTGAGCTTGTACCTCAACTATGAAACATTCTTCTACCGCGTGGTCTGCGTAACTCCTTCCCACCCCTAACTCCAAGAAATGAATATACTTAAAAGTGTGCGTGCACACACACACTCACATACAAATCTATAATATTTCAATTACCATTCTTCAAGTCTCTTTTAAATGTTGTGTTCCAGGCAGAAAAAGCTACGAAACAGTAGTCTAATTAGGCCCCTACAGACACTGAATTAACACCAGGCCGCCAAGCGAAAGCATCATCCCCTGTTTCACCTCCACCTCTTTCTGATAACTAAATCACTCTTTCAAAAGACTCTTTTATACCCAATACATTTAACACATGAGAGCAAGAAATTCGTATAACTTAATGTGCCCCAGAAAATAATGTTGCTGATGGAATAGCCTCCTGGAACAGCAGACACTGACAGAAAATGCCAGTTATCCTAGGAAGTGGACTGCACTGTCTACTACAGAGAAAAAGTCTATAATGTCACTGCCATTCTAACCAGGGAAAGTGAAAAGGGTAAGATGGGACTTTTTCCTAACTTCAAATCTGGAAATTGGTCTAATTCTGACATATTATTGGTTTAAGAAAATTAGACTTAACCATAGTATCATATAACATAACGAGCAAAGCACACCAATCAGTCCAGCTAAAATTTTTCTTTACTAGTAGATTCACAGAAATCTCTTACCTATGGACTAACTGGGATTCTTGAAATACCTACAGCACAGTGCTCAGGACTCAGGGCAAACATTTCTCGCACTTTAACTCATTCACAAAAACAGCCTTCTCCAACAACAATAAGTCTTCGAGGACATCCGTTTCTTCTTTCAGTGGCAAAACAGAGTCCATCTTCCAGTAACACATAATTCAGTACACTGATAAAGCTGATTCAAAGCATTTGATTTTTCACCTGTGCCAGACTTGAACAGATCCTTTATGAAGCAAGTCTATGGTTATAAGAAAGGACACCAGATTCTCATTTGTCTTTACACTGCTTGAACATTTGTGTGTTTTACTGAGTTCACGAACAGCCCGGCATTTCCTCACAATGTGCATTGTGTGTGCTAAGGTACCAAACCACGGCAGTGCATAAATATGACTGAACACGTGAGTGGATTTTTTGACAGCATGTTAAGCAGATCAGAGATAAAATATCAGAGAATAAAATTTTCTATGAAGTTTACACCTCTAGTTACCATTGAACTACCAGACACATCAATAAGCAGAGAAGGCCACACAGCTACATGGAATGCTGTTATTCTTGATGGGTATTTAACTTTCTTCAAATTTAAGGGCAACAAATTACTCAAAGTCCATATTCTCATCAGACTGATCCAATCTCAGCAATTTAGACTTGTGGATACTGATCTGCAAAAAGAAAAAAAAATCATCTTTTGGCTCAAGGTGCTCATCTGCCATCTGGAATAGCTTCTCCAGTCTCATCCATTATGTAAATGAGATGTAGCATTCGTTATGTTCCATCTACCGATACTAATACATTAATGTGGATGTTACAGCTTAAACCCTTGAGAAGGAATTGGCTTCACATCACTCACTGGCTTGAGATCACATCCCATTACTTTTAACGGCCCTGTGGCATTTAAGGTCACTTGATTTTTAATAAAGCAGATTTCTGTGATGACAGTAAAATGGTAGCTACCCCTCTTCATTTCCTTATCTTTCCTTTTCTCTTCCCGAGAGATTATAGTATTTCAGATTATTGCATATCTTATTTGTTCTGTGAAACTAGTTTCTTCATTTACCTTCTTTTTACTGTTTCAGAATAAAATATATGAAAAGTTTTTTCTCTATCCTTAGGATAAAGAAGGGGGTGAAAGTGTCAGGGAAATTGTTAACAGGATTAGTAAGGAGATATAGACTGGAGCTGAAAACCAGTTCTGTTGAATGTTTCATTTGTCTTTGATTTTTGATACGTTAAATGAGACAAATTCAATCTGGTAATGTGATACCTGTGTAAACAGCCCTTAGCCACTCAAGTGAGTAAGTTGAAATCAATGTGTAAATAAACATTATGGCTATGTCCTTGAAAGACATAGTTTGAAAGTGCTGCCAACGCAGTCAGTCACATTTATAGCTGTGAAGTACCATCCAGGATTGAGCCCTGACAGAATAGGACAGCACACTTTGATGGAAACAGTAAGCATATTCCATTCCAATACCATTTACCTTTTAAATGAGTACTCACTACATGCCAGGGATTTAACATGCTTGCTCAATATTCCAAATCACTATAGTGTAAAAGAGGAAAGAAAAGTATGAAGTGCAATTAAAATCTGTCATTTAGCATGGGTAATTTAAATACGATTCTTCTGTATTAAAAGACCGCTTGCCAAAATCAGGGTGGAAATGAACTTTAAATGCTATATGAGCTTTCACTGAGCTTTATGAAGAGAACTATCTGACTAGAAAATATAACCAAATTGGTTTTTTAAGTTATGGAAATGCATTGCAATACGTAAAAGTAAAAGTAAAAGTAGTAAAAGTAAAAGATACAGCTGCATTGAACGAGGTGAACATGTATGTTAATAATAAATAATTTGAAAACTTTATTTTTTTTCCTATTCAACCCTTGATTACCTGAGCAAACCCAGAGTCTCCAGCGGGACTGTTTAAATAAGAGAAGACAACCAGGTGTGATTCCAGAAACTCTTCCTTTGAATATGATGGGTTTGATAGAACGTAACAGTTCATAGGTTTTAGCATTATATAAGGATGCAGCATGACATGTATTTAATAAAAATACACAAATAGGTTTCAAAGTAAGGAATTAGTTGGATCTCAATTTTTCCATGTTGAGGTTGGTTCATCAGATCATAAATGATAAGATGTAATAATATACATTTTTGTGTTAGGACAGATACAGCCATATTATTTTCCTCTTTTGGACTATTCTTCCATTTTCTGTACTTGCCATCTTGAAGCAAATCATAATGTTTTGCCTAAAAATGAAATTGAGACAAAAATATTTTTTTGCTTTTTCCATTTTATTATAAACAATATTAGCAGACATTCATTTGCATTTTAAGTTTAAAGTCAAAATGTCAATGATGCATAGACATCATATTTCTGAAGAAATTCTCTCCTTTCACACCCTAGAAGAATAAATTCTCTTCACTGATATTAGGAACTGTAAACTACATTATACTATTCTGTAGGACTGCCTTTCATATGCCCTATAGCTGACTTAAGGATGGTTTAATACTGGCATTTTTTGCATATTCAGCACAACCATTTTTCTTTACCCCATGCTTTAGTTTGGGAAGGAGAGGAAAATGTTAGCAATGGTACTTTTTGTCATTTGGTAAAGATAGGTTTTCTTGAATTTTAGATCTGCTATCCTTTATCTGCTCTTCACGTTTTGCTGCACTCTTTTTTTTCATGCTTTCTGAATTCAGACACAGAGGTGGCATTTAGCTTCATGGCTAAACTATCAAATTCAGTGTTGTTCTTTACTCCACAGATCCTATTTGAATTTGTTTGTGTGGTAGCATATGATGTGCACTTGCTACCTTCAGCAAGACCTAATTACAAACACAGTTCTCCTCCAACAGAGAGCTGCAGACTTTTGAACAAATTGTGATTTAACATTGTCATCAAATGAGCTTGCAAAATTTAAAGCAGAATTGGGTTCAGAGTTTTGCAAGGGAGAAATGCTGTTTCTATTGCTTCTGCTTACTGTGTTGTTATTCACTGATGCTAAATGGCAGGTATGAAAAGTCACCTGTACAATTAACAGTTTAATTAGAATTGCAAAGATATCTTATAATTGTGCTCTTATTTCAATCAGCTGCAAAAGTCTGCTACAGATCCAAATAAAATAAAAAATAAAGTAAAACCAAACTGTTTGAAACACATCCTTTGAAGCTGTCATGTTGAAGTTAAAGTATAGTGATTAATTCTTGACTGGAACATTTTACAGAACAATACGAATATAGAAACAGAAGATTACCAAACATCGTGGCACAGCTGGAAAGAAACAGGCTAGTAACGCTCTGGTTTCAAAACAGGCTAATTTGATCAGAACTAAGCTAACAGCTTTGAATTTCTGCAGCAAGTGCAGTTTGCAAAGTCAGATTAATCTCACTGAATTCAGCCTTGTATTGTACTTGCTCACAAAGAGACACATTCATTAGCTCAGATTCAGCTTGTAAATTAGGAATAGAACCAAATATTCGAGACCTGGGGCATTATTTTAGTTTTGCAAAAGGAATTAGCTTTCCATTCTGCAATATACTGTAAAACAGATTGCATCCAAGCCAATAAATATAGTGAACTCAGGAAATAAAACCTTCATTTTGTATATCTCAGTTTTGTATATCTCCCTGTTTTCCATCTGCTCACAGTGCAGGATGGGCTATTTTCGTCTATATTAATAGACGATTGAGTATCAGCATCCTCCTAATCTTGAGCATTCTCTGAGCCAAAATGTGATTTTTTCTCCAAGCATTGTGGGTACTGAACAAGTCCGGACTCGAGAATGGGCTCAGAGTTATGCTCGAAAGCCATGTAGGCAATCAGAAGTGGGCTGCTTTGGTTCCTCAGGTAAGTGAATTAGTATGATATACTTTCTAGTGTTTATATATTTTTATTTGTTCTGCCAGGTTATAAACATTATCCCACAATGAGCCATGTGGGAGGCACTACACTATCTGTGCTTCAAGATTTTGGTATGATTTTAATTATCAGTGTTAACAGATTTGAATGAAGAGGGACAGTTTTTCAACTCTGGTTACAGACAAGAGATTTCGTCTATTTAAGAAGGATTAATGAAAGATAACTTTATAGCAGGAACATGAAAGAGCTTGGCAATTCTAAAACAGGCTTAAGATTTTATAAAAACCCAGGTTCTGTTTCTATATGCACAATTATGGTATGACTGTTCAATTTAACAAAAAAAAGTGCAAGCAGATTATAAAGATCTCTGAATAATTGTTCTGAATTACTGGTTCTATCTAAAGAAAGGGAAAATAATGAATATGGTTTGTGAAAGAAGCAAATCCTGAAGAATGTCTTAACCTCTGCTTGCAAGCTGAGGAGACAAGTTTCCAATGAAACAAGGCTGCCTGTCTGCAGAGCAGCTTAAGGGCAGATTCTGAAAACTCTCATAGCACACACACCCAAGAAACCTCCCCGAAATCACACTGAAGCCTTTCTGGATGGATGGGAGAAGGCAGATTCCATGTATTCACACCTGTCAGTCAGCTCAGAACAGAGCCATGCCAAAGCCCAATGTGTGATAAACTCATTGCTAATATGTGAAAAAAGGTCCCTACTCTGTGAGAAAATGGGTCTCTGTCTTGGTTTTTGCCCTTACCTTGCTTTTCTATCTTAAGTACAGATTCTTAATGAGGTTGACGTATGTTGCAATCGCTGCACTTGCTCCTAATAACAATCTCTAAATCTTTCTGGTCTTTGTCCAACAAATAAATTTTAAAGAAAGTACTGGGAAACAACTAATGGCTCATGGAGCAGAACTTTTGTGTAGGGAAGGACAGGGCTGGCTTCTCTTTCCACTGAAAACAGCGATTCTAAGTCATTTGTCCAAGAATCATCTGGGACTGGTAAGTCTCTGATTACAAAAACACAGATGTTGGGGCTGGAAATTAATTTACTGGCTTTGTTTGTCACCTTCTGGAATGGAATTAAACCAGTGCCCTGAAGACTGCTCTCTGTAAAGGCTAGTCTGTTTCCTATTTTGCTGGTTTGTTCTTCCCTCTTCAGCATCCACACTGTGTGAAAATGAAAGACATCCTCTCTGCTTCTGTAATGCTGAAATCCACTGGTGCTCTTGTTTTCAGAGAGCAGGAGGAGGTAAAGATCTGGGTCTGTAGAAATCCCTGGCATACCAGTTTACTTGGTGCTACCTTTTGTTCAAACAAAGCCATGCATTGAATACAAAGGCAATTCCAAATGCCTGCAGTCTGTTAATCAGCATCAATACACATAACAGCCGTTTCAGCAAATTGTTTATTTTGGTACATGACTCATTGCTGCAGGTGAGCAGTGCCTGAGAATTTACTGACAGGATTGCCCCTAGACAGAGAGTTGCAGAGAATGCCCCTACTTTGAAAACATTTCATTCTCATTCTCTTTCTTCGCAAACAGTTCTAAATTGAAGATTATCAGCTGTGTAAAATCCAGACAGGGAATTTCAAGCTGCTGACATTGTGGCATTGAATATACAGAGCTCAGCAGCAAGACGCCAGCAGCAATCTGAAACAACCTTCACTAGACCCCCCATCTAATAACTACAGATTCAGAACGTCATTGGATGTGTAGCCTCCCAAGGTTATTGAATAACAATCCTATTTCTGCTAATAGTAGATGCTCCTAGTTCTCTTACAATTAGTCACTGTGGAGGTTTTATAAAGGGTATTGAATTGAAAGTTATCACCGTGAATGAAAACACACACACACAGAGCAGAGGGAATTATTCTTCTACCACTCATTAACAATAGTCACAGTTACCTCTGGCACTTGCTGTGTACACTGAGGGCCTTTTGTGCTCTGCATCCTCTGAGTGATTATTGTTCTGGGAGAGGCTGGGACCTGAACATCTGCAGCTCCCCTGCAGCCCGTTAAGTCAGTTCCCTCTGCATGATCTGCAATGGTCACCTAACTGAAAGTCAACAGATATTCCTGGATCTAGCAGGGAGAACAATAAAGCTTTCCTCCAGCAGACAACAAGACAGTGCTTCCCATTCTGGGTGACTGAGCTTGTTCTCTCCACAGTGTAAACTGCAAATGGCTGGAGAGCACAGAGATCCTCCTTAATCAGTGGTGATCTTTATCCTTTATGCTGCTTAAAATAAAAGTTTCACAACTTTGCCTGGTGTTTCAACAGTGATGCGGTCAGCAGGCTGGCATGACAGCAGATTGCTGCCACGAACACCAGTCTGCTTCAGACTTCCCCCAAAGGTCAAAGGAATGAGGCGTGAATAGATAAACAGGCTCATCGATAATAATATCTTTTATTTTCCAGACTGATGAGCCGTAAGTTTGATTGTTAGCACACTGTGATGTGTGGATGCCGGCAGGTTTTAATACCCATAAAGACAGCTGTATCTGCAACATGGGAAACTTAAATTTTAGTGTAAATATTTGAGGGATGAATACTAAAATGACAGATTCCATAGTGCTTCCACCACAATAAGCACTGAATGCTGAACCAAACTAGCACAAACTGGGTTTGGGTCCCAACTGGTTTCTTCTCTCACTGCTGAAGAAAAGTAGAACCCAGTTCTGGTGCTCTGCAGAAATCTGACAAAAAAGGTATTGCCTGGGGGGAGTGCATGTGCATGTGCAGCGCTACAGTAATAAGAGTGGTCTGCACAATCTTGGGGATGTGTACTTGCTTGGAACGTTAAGATCTATGCAAACACATCAGCATCTGTCTGCCACTGCCCTTGACTTCATCAGTGACTGCATCATTTGCATTTTAATGCAGAGGTTCTCTGTAGAGTTTGCCTAAGCAGCACGTTTGTGAAAATGAGTTCAATTACTCTCTCTTCTTGCTTCTTCCAAAGTCTCTGAGAGAACCACAAAGATTTCTGGCTGAACATCAGGGAACACACAAGATCTTTTTTTCCAGTAGTGTAAGGCTCAGTGTTTTCAACATTTTCTGTTTGCAGGGGTCTGTGTTGTGTGAATAACCATGAAGCTATCCAAACACAAAGGATTCATTGCTCTATAATAATATAATTTGTTTTCTAAAACAACCAGAAAGCATCACACATTTTCCCAGGAGATAACTCAAGCTTCCTTTCCTATAGTATTTCATTATTAACAAGATTTCTTCTCTAAACCACAGAAATTAAACTATTTGTACATTCCGCAAATTTCTCAGCTCATGCTTTGCTAAAATAAGCAAGTATATTTATAAATCTCAAACAAAAAAACCTCTTAAAGCCACTTTTACAACCTATATATTTCTATCACTTGAGACCCAAATTTCTTTTCTCATTGCCTGTGTCTACATTTTCACTTCAAAGGCTGCTGTTTTGCATTCAGCTCCAGCGTGCTCAGCTATTGTTTCCCCCATCGCTCTGCTATCAGGGGTTCTGCAGGTTGGCAGTTATTGCTGTGGGCCAAGAGAAAATGAAGTCAGCACAGTTGCATGTGCTTTTTCCGCGACTGGCGTGCATGAGATCATCCTAATCAGGTATCATTCAGTGGTCTTCTCACCTCGTTTCCAGGCTTGATTTAAGATACATTTTGAAAGCACAAAATCAGCGTGTGTGACATTCTGTTCTTGATCTATTCCAATACAGAAATAATTTTAAAAGTTACATATTGCTGAGGCTACCTGTGATTCATTAAATTAATGTTCTGCTTCTGGCAAATGACCTGTGTCCTATGAAAGGACATAAAATAAGAGGAAGTTAGACTTGAAAATTTCTTTCTTTTTCAAGTGACAATGGAAAGATAAAATTTGTGTATGCAATGTGAGGAAAATTTATTGCTAATATGTACTTTGTTATTCATAAACATTTCTTCTTTGTATTTCATCTCCTTAGACAACGTCTCTAGATTTTTTTCATCTTTCTTTAACTCCTTTGTTTATTTCTTAGGTGATTTTTTTTCACTGACATGATATTGCAGTGTTCTGACATGCCAATATATATACTTTTTAAATTTAAATACACAACTAAATTTAAATAAAAATGGAAATCTCTTTTAAAACAGTAAATATTCCTGAAATGGAGCAGTGAGAATTTAGGACGTTGACATAGAAACTTCATATATTGGAATTTTTTTCCCATTTTTTTGACTAAACAGTCAATAATTATTTCTCCAAGAATCCTTTCTTTTAGAAGGCTTAAGAGTGAGTGCTGTGGAACCTAATTTTTCTAAGTTTTTAAATAGCAAAATTTTGGCTTCAACTTATGCATGTAAAGAAATGAAAAATAGAGCCTTTTATAGTAAGAAAAAAGAGATGATTAATAAACTACACTGTACTATCAGTACAGTGTATTTAACTTAATAAAGAAACATGTCAACAGGAAGTTTCTCCTTCTGAAAAAAATAGAAAAGAAAAACCATACAACCCCCCTGATCTTGTGGCTAAAAAAGAAACAGATCTTCTTATAAACTGGGCTTCATCTGCAGACAATTGAACACCTTAATGAAGAAAAAAAGATATGTTCCTCAAAGCAAGGAAAGCTAGAAAGTAAGGGGGAGTTTACCATGTTATTTATTTTACAGCTTATTTGATCTGGCTTCCAGCCCAAAGGTCAACATCTACTCATGGCCCATACGAGCCCTTCTTTGCAATGTACGAGGAATCTCAGGACCTAATTTTCTCTTTGTATCACAGATCAAATCATCATGGAAAACTCTACCATCCCAAACATTGCTAAGAAAAGAATGATCAAACCCTTACAGTACAAATTCCTAGGCAATGTGGGCTGGAAGATAAACAAGAGAGCCTCCTCTAACTCCCTACAGCTGCCAGGGCCCTGAGGGTACTCAGGAGGCCTGACTGCCCTGACCAAGCCTCCCACCCTGTCTGCCCCTTCCCCAGGGCTCCACTTCAGCTTCAGCTGATGATGTTCAGGAATGGCTCAAGGGAGAGCCGGGCCTCAGCTGGATCCTGGCACTCAGTCAGGGTGAGTGTTCCTTCAGCTGGGAAACACCAGGAAGAGGAATGGCACAACCTGCCTGGCCTTGAACCGTGTCCTTTGCTCTCAGGGCTTCAGCCTATTTCATTTATCAGTGTAACATTGCCCTGAGGACCCTTACAGACTGTTTCCCTGTGAAGAGTAAATACTACGGAGTATGTGGCAGTCAGACAATTGTCATTAGGGCTCAGTTACTTTCAAGACAGCAGTGAGAAACCTCACAAGCCTCAAGTCTGAGCTCTCACTTCTGGGCCAGAGCATTAGCTTAATATAACAAAAGAAATGCCTCTTGCTGTTTAGGATTCACTGGCACGTGTAGTTTTCCCGACTTCATTTTTGCCACAGCTGCCAATGTGCTATTCTGTAGTCCCTCATGGAGACTCCAGGTTGCAGTACTTGGCTGTACTGAAAGCGGGAACCAAAGAGCACCACTGATATTTGCTTTGTCGTGGAATTTGCCCACCAGAAACACACTAGAAGGAAGAGCCATAGGCTCATTATGGAAAACAGAGACTAAAAGAAAGAAAACATGTATTTGTAGCATTTCACAGTTGCTCTTATCAAATGCACTTCCAAAAATGTAACAAAAGCAATCAACTTCTGCTGCGATGCTCCCTGGAAAACACTTCAGAAATCAACACAGTTTGCACATTTTAAAGCAAAGTGCAACTTTGTAGGAGCTTGTCTATTAGACACTCAACTGTTTGTCACCTTTCTCCTACAAAATCACTCTCTCTAATCATTGTAATATGAAACAGATTGTATTTGAGAATGCAGCACTGCAGAGAGGCAAAGGCTGCATGTACTTTACTCATGCTTATCAATGTGATTTATTGTACTATTATTGTGCATTTGTTGAGAATTAATCCCAAACTAGGTGATGTTTGCTAGAGTTCTAAACCTACAGAACTCAACGTGATATGACAGTATTTTCTTGCCTAAAAACTTTAGAGAAGTTTTGCTGTTTGTTCCAAGATATGACTGCTATATTTGGGTGAAAGAGGGCATAGAGAGAATGTCTATATGACAGTTTTTTTAATTACTTCACCTTTTCTTATTTCACTGAGATAAGAAATCAGTACTGGTGTAAATTACATTTTCATATACTTACTATAAATTCAGTGCCTTCTGTCCCTTTTCCTCTTTTCCCCTCAACCCAAATCAAATCTTCACAAAATTTAGACCCTGTTTTATATATTTCATCTGGCAGATAGTTTTTATAAATAGTGAAAGGTAAAGAATATGAGGTAGAAAGTAGGGGTGTACTTCAACACACTGCAATATATTCTGGGAATTAAAAGAAAGAGAAATTCCAATAATAGTATAAGCTGAATTTTTAAGACAGCTCGCTAAACATTTTTTGGCTTAAACAGTAGAAATGTTTCTATGAGAGTACAGTTTCATGGCCCCAAGACCCAGAATAATCCTGACAAATATTCAGTGTTTAACTATACTGTTTAACTTAAGAATCAAATTATTAGATTCTTGTAAGCAATCATAAAAAATGACACCTCTAGACTTTGAAATGACCTTTGGAATCACTTTGTGCAAGACCGTGAATCCATTGTACCTCCACTGTTGGCTGATGAAGGTGCGTTAAAGGAGGTGCATCACTCTCAGTCCTTTCTGGCAGACTAGTAGGTTACTTTGCTTAACCTCGCAAACTCCCTGCATTGAATATGGGCCTAAAAACTCCTTTTAAGCACTTATTTTCATACTACATTTCCTAATTTCTTTGTTCACTAAAGAATTCAAAGTTGAGATTTGCTGCATCGTGATCTAATGCGTCGCATCAAATTATTTAAGCCAGCCCTCAGTTCCTTCCTTGGCTTCAAGAAATGTAGAATATGTTTACCTACAGACTCTGTCTGCCATACCGAGTTCATAAAACACTTCCCATGCCATGCTGTGGATGTATGTAGTGATTCAGCCATTAATCCTCTCTTACCCTTACTAAGGTGAGAACTGATAGGGGTGTGCTAAGCTGAGGACTTTCACCATGCCTGTTGTTCTTAAGACTAGTCTAACTTTTTTATGACCTTTAGCAGAAGCAACTGCTTTTAGTTCTTTAAACCTCTGAACTGTTGTTTAACTACTCCTTTTCTGACCTAGTAAATTGAAAAGCATTTGGGACCTACACCTTACTTAGTACAGATGTTAATCGGTCAAAGCATTGTTACAAGGGGCCTGCGAAAATTATGTTTTAGGAAGATTTTTGAAAGATTAGAATTAGATAATACCGCAGTGAAATCTACAGTTGGAGGCAGTAAACAACTGATTTGAAATGCAGCTATGTATGACTGAACCATATTCTCTGTTTTTGTCTTACAGCAAGCACGGAAATAAAGGTAAATACAGTAATTCAGATTATGCAGGTGAGCTGATTAAAATGAGTGTATTCTCCTTCAGCCTCACAACACTGTCACTGGCACCATAAAGAGAATTAAGGAGTGCCAACCCTTTCTGTCATTGTGTAAATCACTTTGAGGGAATTAATTTCCTTGAACTTCAGACCAGCTGCCTAGCTCTTAAAAGGCTAAAGTAGTCATTCAAGCACCTTTAATAGGGGATAAAAATGACCATGTTCAAAGGCAATTACCCATTTTCAAAGCCAGGTGTGCAATGCTGTAGTTTTAGAATCAGTCTGAGCCAGATTAAGCTGTCAGGGTACTATTTCTCCCTTGTGTCAGCACAAGCATTTACCTTCCGGTTAAAACTAAACAGTTGATATTTTGCTATGTTAGTTTTAAGCAAGATCAATTCTCCGACCTGGTTCACTGTACAGCTGTACAAAGCCTTCCCAGGAGGGAGAAGATGGCAGGGAGGTGAAAGGAGGGCGATAGAAACACTTCTCTTGGCATCGGTGCCAGATGCTGCTGCTGCGAGCTGATGGTGAAGTTACAGCATTAGATGCAAAAGGTTGCTGCCTCCATTGATTACAGATGGGACCTGACTGGCTGACCTGGGCTACAGGACAGTAGAAAACACCCTAAAGATACATGTGTAGAGTAGCTCAAAAGACTAAAACATTAAATTTTTTCATGTAAAAATACATTTCTTAATGAAATGGAAAAGGATTTTCTTTTTTCTTTTTATCTTTCTTTCAAACATGCTGTGTGCATAAAACTAAAGAGGGTAGTTTTTTACAGAACAAAACAAATTCATTTTCAGAATACTAAATGGACGCATATTGTACTTATATTTAAATTTTAACTATGCACAGGGGAACTAAATACACAGTCCAAGTCGAATAGAAATATGAGAGATCTAGGCCCACAATATATCTTGACTACAGTTTCTATCAAAGGCCGAAGTCCTTCGGGATTCATATGTATTGATAAAAAAATTAAAAAGGAAAAAAGTAATAAACTGTAATGGAAACCATGTTTCTGTTCTGTTGCCAGAAGGGATTATAATATTCTGAGTACTACATATCTCTCAGAATGAAAAGTGGACACAAAAAAAAAGGGGGAAGATGCAGCATGAAGGAAGGGGAAGAAAACAAGCTTACATTTGTTTTTATATCTTACAGTGTTAATGATTTGAAGGGGGTCATTTGATATGACAAACAGGTCTTGCATCTTTTAGCCCACCAAAAAGTGAGAAAACTCAGACTAGCGGCACAATATTTTTAGAAGAGAATAATGGAGCAAAAGCTTCCACTTAGTTTGGAAATGGCATTTAGATGCATTTTCTAGAGATAGAGGATGGTGTTTGTGAGACTGACTTGCTTCTCTGCCCTCTAAAGATGTAGCAGTAAATTTCCTCTGCCCATGACAAATACTCTACTCTTAAGTGCAGTAGACCTGATCCAGATCCAGGGACAGAATTTCTCCACCATCTAAGGGACTGATGACCAAGTTCTGCAGGAGCCTTTGGCTTCAGCAGCCTTTTGTGTTGCTGAATTTTATTATTATTTGTAGTTTTGCTACAGCTTAAAGACTACTTTTGCTATGAGAAATTCCTGTCCCATGCATGGAATTAGGGCTTCCAGGGAACCTTGTCTTCAATATACCAGATCTCTAGTGAAATTCAAAGTTTGCTACACATGTAAAACTCAAAGCTTTCTGAGCTGATATTTTAAATTAAATTTTTCTGGAAGGTATAGATAAAGGCAAGCAGTTCGTTGGGCTAGCAGAAAGGTACTGAAAGATGCAACAGTAGACAGAACTGTTCTTTTTCAGATTAAAACTTAATTTTTAGCTTATCCTAAATCATGATCTTCAGGTGGCAGTCAGATATGAGGTTGGTTGAACTAGCTTGGATAAGATCTGAATTAATTTATCTTTTAAGTCCATTTGCCCTCTGCTGTAGTTGATCCTCCTCTGGCTGTAGGTATGAACATTCCTCATGGCCTGTGGTTCTGCCCCTCTGCTCTGCCCTGGTGAGACCCCGCCCGCAGTGCTGCATCCAGCTCTGGGATGCCCAGCACTGGAAGCACATGGACCGGTCGGAGAGAGTCCAGAGGAGGTCACCGACATGATCGGAGGGATGGAGCACCTCTCCTGTGAGGGAAGGCTGAGAGAACTGGCATTGTTCAGCCTGGGAAAGAGAAGGCTTTGGGGTGATCTAATCGTGGCCTTCCAGTGCCTGAAGGGAACTTGCAGGAAAGATGGGGCAAGACCATCTACAGGAGAATGTAGTGACAGGACAAGGGGGAATGAGTTCAACTGGAAGGACAACATGACTGAAAAGATCACTTCTGCTGCTTTTTGCATCCCTCACCCCCTGTCCTGAACAATTTTCATTAGATAGGAGAGATACTACAACAGTTTTTGATTGCAATTTGACAAAATGCTCTCTATATAAATCCCAAAATATAGAGGATATCAAGTAGCAATGAAAATTCATATTGTTGAGCTGTGATTATTGTGATTATACAAATGAGAAATAGTGGAGAAATGCTGAAATACTCCCTTCTTAAAAAGTAGCTGGAACAACAACTGGAAAAAGGGGCACATCTGAAGTGTGCTGCTGTGATTAATTATCTTACTCACAAGAGGAAGAAAACAACTATTATCATGGTAAGATAAGTTATTATTCAGTGGGAAATTATATCAACAGAAGCTTCAGGAAAAAAAAAGCTTTTGTGTGGTCTTTGGCATGAAAACAAAACAAAATCTGGATCAACTTATAGTTGATGTAAACAATAGAATCTGAGGTTTTTATGACATCATTTATGGAATTTTAATTAGTACAGAGACTCGTGAAGCTGTCAGACTGCAGAGACTGAAGCAGAAAATTAGGAGCATGGAAATGCAATGTGTACAACTCTGTTTTATGTCATCTATTTTGAATGCTATAACTTTCCTTTATATGTCAGAATAATACTATAAAATTAATTTTTCATTGCCTCTACTGATAATCTTTCTTTTCAGAGTGGTGCTTTGGTTTCCTAAATGTTAATTTAGAGTGCAACGTGTCCAACACATTAAAAAAAAATTTAAAAATGTTGAAATATCTAATATTATTAGATTTTTAAAAAATTATTATTGTAAACCGATATTATGCCATTTGTTTTACCCTAAAGAAACCTTTTGCACTTTTAAGGATTTTCAGTGTCTGGAAGACACTAAGATAGCCTCTGGGACTTTAAAAAGCAGGTGGGAAAATAACTCAAAAAGTCAGATCCACCTCTCATTTATGTTAATGTGAATTGAGCCTACAATGAAACTATTCAGAAAGAAAAAAAATAAAACCCCAAGGAATAAAATCAAATACTGAAATAAGTTCAAGTAACTAATGAGATCAAATACTGCTTTCCTTTTTTCTTATTTTCTTTCTAAACTGAGGAAGCTCAGTCTGTGTAGTATCTCAGCCCCTCAAATAGAAGCAGAGCCTGACATTAAAATGCATTTGTCCTGAGGAGCAGTGCTCTCTCCTTTTCAAAGGCAGGACACTACACGGTGTTGTGTCTTCTCAAGTTCTAAAGTAAATTTGAGGTTGAGGATGTGACTGAATAGAAACCAAGGTCTTCTGATCTAATCCTTAGTAAAGTGTAAGCTTGACAGAAAAGGTGGCCTGTCCCCAAGCCATCAGTCAAGCTGGGCTGTCTCCTGGCAGCAGGGTATTTATCCTTAGTTAGGTGTCTTTGGTAAATGCACACTTACTCTCGAAAAGATACTAAATTACACCAGTCTGACTGGGAGTAGGCCAGAAATACAGTTTATTCCTTCTCTTTTCATTACAGTTACTCTGCTCCTTTTCATGTCAGAAAAAACTAATGTACCTTATTTGCTCTTTAGATAATTCTCCAATGCCAGCCCAGTGGTGGTGGGAAACAATAGACAAATTAATTTTCTTTTCTGTCTTGTAAATCTATGAACCTAGGAAAAAAATTGCAGTTTTATAATGGCATATGCAGTCTCTAAAGTAAAAGAAGATGGGGACGTAGTTTGAATCAAAATTAGTTAAGTATCTTGAATTAGTTAACTGGCATGACCAAGTTAACTAGCCTGAATATTTTTCTGGTGTAAGAAAATTAAGGACAATATTAAGAGATAGAACGCAAAAAAAACCCCAAAAAACTAAAAATACAAAATAAAATTCAAAGGCAGAAACATAAAACATACAATGAAGGGAAAATAAAGAAAAGGTTTGAATCATGTGACATAGCACCCTGAAATTAGAGCCATGTGTGACAAATGGATGGAACAAATGTAAGTTAAAGAAACACTGGTTTTAGTAAGATTTTGGATATATGTGAATCTTCATCTCACAGCTAAAAAAAAAGGACAGTGAAACAGAAGGACAAGAAAGGGTGAATATAGAAATGACAGGTCAAAAGTTCTGCTTTTGGTTGGTGTCATCACGTGGTGTCAGATTGCAACAGAATAGAACAGCAACCCATCACTATCATAGGCAAACAGTTTATCAGCATACAAGAGGAAAATATTCAAAGGCACACAGCTTGAATGTAGACCTACACAAAGCCAAAAGGCAGCAACAACAGAATTATGGTCAGGGAAAAAAAGCATTTAGGTATTTTCAGTATCTGTTTTGCTTATTGCCAATTACAGGGATAATACATGGAGTAGAGGCTTTCTTTTTGAACTTAGGTGACATGTGACTTTTTGCAAAGAGCATGTTTTCATCTATTTCTACCCAGTAAGCAGGACAGCTGAAGCATCACTTGAAATATGTAAGTGACCAAAATATGGGTGGATGTGGCATTCAGTGAATAGGAACTGAATAATAAAATAAACAACTTCAACTTGGAGCAAATAAGAAAAACCTGAAACTGCAAATTACAAAAAGTGTGGGACTCACCGGAGTTTTCTCAGTGATTCCAGATGTCATCCATAATTAACTCAGAAAAATCCCCTGTTCCATAAAAGACAAATTTAAAGAGGAAAAGATTTTTAGACATTTCAGCTAAATGCAAGTAATGGAAAGTGCCATGGTAGAATAGGAATGGAAAAGTACAAGACTGAACACAGAATAAACACAGATATGATAACTCATATACACAACAAATAACAACAAGGAGTACTTCTCAGTTCTTTTGAAGACAGATCATGAAGGTACAGACAGTTAAAAAATATGAGAGCGTGCTATTTTATGCATGTAGATGGCATTCACATTTCACAGAACAAAGAGCAGGAGATGCTAAAACAGGCAAAGGAAGCATACTGGGAATTCAGATAGACATCTTGAAATGAACCATGTCAGAAACAATAAAAATATTTCAGGTCTGGTTTGCTTTTCTTCTCCAACATGATGATAAAATCAAAAGCTTTCATTTTCAGTGATTGGAGAGAGCAACAAGGACTGTCAAGATGGTGATGTCTCTTTAAACACCTTTACTGCATCTTCTCCTTTTGAATATGCTCCAGTTATGTTTCACAGGTAGTATGTATATTATGTAAATGAGTGTTTGAATCTGCATGTTCAAAGGACACGAATGCCTTAGAAGACAAAACACAACTCCCATTTGTATAATTGCTTTATCTCTGCCACAGATACTTAGCATCTGTTTTTGGTAACACATGTGAAGTTGTCTGGAAGCTTTGACTCAGCTCATTAGCAGGCTCACTGCAGCCAAGAAGTCAATGGACCACACAGCAAACTGCCTTTTTCAGAGGCAAGAGGGAAACAGGTACGTGAAAATGGACTAATGCACACACACCACTAGAAAAGTTCAGCGGCACCGTCCTGTAATACCTGCACTGCCTATCAGTGTAGTAACAATGTGTGAGTGTGTCAATGAGGACCAAACACAGACAGTTGGGCTCATGCGCTTCATCAGAGTCCCTGTGTAAACTCAGCCCTGGCACTGAACTAGGACAACAGCAATAACCACCCAGATTTTAGCCTGTCTCTGCACTGGACCCCAGAACACATTTATTGTGTCTTTTCTAGCTAGTAGGAAGTAGGTACACGTACTGGCTGACAGGCAATAGGCATTTTCTAGTTTACAGAAAGAAAAAAAGACTTGCTCTTAAAGTTAGTTTAGTAACACATATTTTTATTTCATGCAGAAAGAACTTGTGGCGCTGCAGCTAAGCTGTCTCTGGGCCTTACGTTCCAGCCAGAGCTGAAGACACATTTTCAGACAATACCACGTGAGTGACATTAAAAGCTTCTAGAGAGAAAGGACGTAGTACAGAAGATCACAGTATTACTTCTTGTCAGCACTTGCTGGAGACCTACATCATATGAAGTATCCTAATCAGGCCGAAGCAAATTTCATTGCAGCATGTTCCATATATTTTGGTCATTTACAGTATTCCTAGTGCTAGACATATTTCTTACTCAAGTGGTCATGACCTGTCATAAATCCTCTCTTTTGTCTGGAAACTTATTTTTTTGGTCATGCATTGTCATAATTTTAAATCACTGGACAGCTATTTTCATACTGGAAATAAAAACTTTAATTATTGATACCATGGAAACAAGGATATTAAAGTAAAAGTTTCAATACTTTACTATTTATTTTGACAGCATTAAGCTACAAGTATAATCTAATATTTTACAAATGCCATCTTTTTATTTGAAGTGCTGTTTAAAGACTGCCTTGACTTTTTAGAGTATAAACTATTGCTTACCACCCCTGTCACATTCAACCAAAGAGAAAAAAACATTGGGTAGGTTTTCTTCATCCAGAACCACAAAGGGTAGAGTCAGTTAGAGCGTTTTCCTGGCAAAGCTACCAGTGATGTGCAGGGCAGAACTGAATTCAGCTTGCTTTTGGGCAGGTGATGTGCATGCCTGCATGCTGGCAGCAGAACACCTTTCAAGCTGAAGGTGAACTAAAGAGCTCAAAAACGGATGCAGAAGATATGAAATAAGAAGAAACTGCTCTGGAATACTTTTATGAGCATATGTTTCAGCATTATGTGAGGCTAAATTATCCCTCCCCAGTATTTTATATTTAAAGCTCATCTACTTACAAGAATGACATGAAACTCAGGTGCTTATCTTAAACTACTTTGTGCTAGAATCTGCCAAGATTAATTTCTGTGCAGTACAGTTCACACAGCTCTATTTAACACTGACTGTCACAAAGAGAGCCCAGACACAGATATGGATTCGAAAATAAACACGCTCCCGGCTCTAATAGAAGCAGTGTGGGCCGTACAGCAGACAAATACATGGCTTGGGAAACAGGCAGGGCTGCTGAACACTTCCAAGGTAGGTGGCTGTTTCTGTGCTTTTTCCCTGACAGATACATCTCTGATTAGTGCATCACTTTACATAGTACAGTTCTGTGTAATCTTCCAGAGCATTACTGTTTGGGGTATGGAAATACTGCAGGTATGGAAATTATTTTTTAATCTCAGTATAGTTTGTAGTGGAAATCTGATACTGGAAATTTCTGTATTAGTGCCTTATGGCATCTGAAGATTTTTCATAGCTATTTATAGCTATTTGCAGTTACAATGATTTGAAGCTACCTAAGTTACTGCATTAAACAGCTTAGACAATTGTTTCAGCAGTTGAATCTCAACGACATTTCAAATCAACAATTTTGGATGCCTAGTTGAAAACTTTTTTCCTGAACTTTCTTCTTGACAATAGATGTATTTATCCTTCCTCTGAGAGAAGCAAATGCTACACTTTCCCATCTTACAGATAAGGAAATGCAACATAAATATCAAATCACTTGTCCAAGATCAGACAGACAGTCTGTGAAAAAACTATGAACTCTAAATCCCAGGATACCAGCGTAGTCATTGGACCACTCTTCAGCTTTTAGAGAACTACCCTTTCTGTCAAATATCATCTTTAAACTTGTTGACTTTTGAAATTACTTGTCCCTTGAAAATGGCACAGTTGTGTGAAATGCTTTACAATATTGGGAAAATTGGATGTTATTCAATTTTCATCAAAGCCAAATGAAAGCCCTGAAATATGAAAATGACAGCATTTCCCTCTAGTGGTTTTCTCAATATTTCATAGTGTCAGGAAGACAATTTTTTTTCTTTAGCTTTTCTCTTTTGACTTATTCCTTCCACACAGTCTTTTTTCTCTCACTGAGTAACTCAGTTTTTAAATTTCTTTCAAATAAATCTTATTTCTTAAACACTTACTTTGCGCCAAAAAAAAAATGACTAGAAAGAAGGAAGAAAAATTTTATGAATTTTTTTAACTCAAACACTTTTGAGTAAATTCATCCCCATCCCACATACAGTTTAATACAATAAAATACCCTACCTCCCCCCCAACATGGTGAGGAGTAGGGTTCTAACAACTGATCTGCCCATTCCTCTTCTTATTTCCTCCTTCTCAGCTCATTGCTAATCACTGTGCAAAGGCATTTGATCATCCTTAATGCCTCCTAACAGTCAGGAAAAAAATAACTGCAAGCAATTAACAGAACCAGACTTTTTCAAGAACCTAAAGTAGTAAAACAAAAAAATGAAGAATTTATATCCAAATGTGTTGGTAGATCAAGTCTTCAATTTTTGCTTTATGAAATAAGAAATATATCAATGAAAATGTAAAGTTTGTTTGCTTTTTTTTAATAAAATGTACAGGATAAAATAGAGGGCTATTTTTTATATTTCAGGATGGTGAAACATAAAATTCTACAAAACCCTACAAAAAGTTGATACTGTCAGTTGTTGTTGGATTTTTGGTTGGATTCGTATGTGTGAATTTTTTTTTTTAGTGTTATTTAAAAATTCCAAGATAATTCAAAATGGATTGCTCCTCACGCAATATGAACTTGGTAAGCATCCACAGTTAAAGGTGATAACAAAAACATTCTTCCCAGGAACTTCATCCACCTTTACTCCTGTTAAATCCACAGATTTCTGACTCAACATTATCCTCTAAATCCATGACACTGCTTTCTGATGCAGATCAACCACCTACCAATGCTTTTTCCCTCTTATTTCTCAGTGCAGAGAGGAGAGCTGGGCTTAACAATAACTTGATGCCTCAACGGGCTCTGCATACCAGGGTACTGTAATGTATTTCTTCTTCTCGCTATTTACTCTGCATGGAGTGGGCTGTTAGAGATAAAGAGCTTTAGCATGGCACTGAGCTTGGTTAGTTTTAGGGATCAGACAGGAATATCAGTAGCTTCAGAAGCAGAAGATAAACAGTCAAATGCTTTTCTAGAAAGCCTGTGAGCAATTATGGCTACCGTGTATAGTTTTTAATACCTTTTCTACAGAGACCACACACATATTTGGCACATTGCAGAGTATATAGGGGGAAGGGAGCTCAGGCTCTTTAGAATATATGTAACTTCCTGCTTTGGCATTTTAAACTTATGAAGTGAAGCAAGAAATGAATCAATGACAAAAACAAAGATAGGAAATGATTCCACAGCTATCATCCATGGGAATCATCTGATAATGACCATCTATATTCAAATATAGATGAGCGGCGGGATGAGAACTCTTGGTATTTTAATGTTATATCTTAATTCTCAGGAATATCAATGCATCTGCCACTAATTTCATGTAACATTCAAAGTGACTCTGGGAAAAGTCAGATACAGGGATCAAGTGAATTACTGATGTTGGTATAGCACAGAGAACTATTCCAACCATCAACTGTTCAACAAGCACGAGTAATTCATCTATAGCTCCTTGTACATTGCAATACAAACCAGTAACCAAAGATTCTTCAAACCAGGCCTAGCTGAAAAAGGCACCTGGCAAATGACTGAAGTGATCTGTACTCGTTACCAACCAAAGTTTCATGGGCTGTTTACTGAAAGCAGTGTTTTAAAGATAACAAAGCAACCTTCTGTGGTTCATCATCTAAATAAAACATTGTCTAAGATACCATGGATAATGCCAACTCTATTATTTTAATGAGTGACTTCCTGGAGTTACTTGAACATTTCTTTGCAAAAACAGCTCTAATTTTGATTAAGGCACAGCTATTATCCTAGATGGCCCAAAACATTTAAGGCTACATAAGAGAAAAACAATATTTGGAATGATCATTAATTCTGACATCTGATTGCATTCCAGTGTATTTCTTACTTTGTAGCCTTGAATGATTTATAATTTTGTTCTCCTGTCTAAAGGGAGAATACATAATTCTTTTTTTGTTGAGATTCTGTTCTTTCAATTAGCCATTGGTGGTAGTTTCAAATTTAAAAGGTGTTTGTTCATTTGCAGAGAATTTGCTCCTACTGCTTAAAGAAAAATGGAGAAAAACAGGATCAGCTGAAGGTGCCTGAAGCTGTCACAGACTCCTGTTGGTTTGTTTGACAAGATCTCACTGGTGCAGATGGAAAATAGGCTATTGCAGAGATGGGTGTTAGTACAAGAATCAGAGAAGAAATACATTTCATACTGAGCCTGATCAAAGATCAAGAGTAAAGGTATGAAACAAGAGTAGTCTTTAAAAAAAATCATGCTTATGAAACATACAGAAAAAAAGAGAGACATCTCCCACTGGGCCTGTTCTAAGATAAAGAATGCAAATATAAAACAAGAATTGCCTTTAAAAATTTATTTGTACCAAGATAGTCTGGTCCTTATAAAACCATTAAAAGACTATAGAAATGGCGTTGATTTTTTTAAAAAATCCAAATGAAAGTAAAGCTTCTATGCTAATGAAATAAGTCTGGAAAGTCTTCGAGCTGCTGAAGGAACTGGCCAAATAAATTAGAATAAAATTTCATGGTTCCTGCTACTTGTCATTGAGAGGCTGGTGGTGCAATGCATACTTAACGTTAAGAAGCTATGCAGAATAAAAATCGCTGACTGCATATCAATGGTCTACTCTTGCTAAAACACCTTTGGGGGCAATGAACGATAACTTAAATAAAAAGTTGAAAGAATTGTAATGAATTAAGTCATGCTGTCAATAGTTTAAAAAGTGATCAGCATTTTGAAGATTCCTGGGGTAGGATGGCACTTACTGTTTGCTGTCATTCTACTAAACCCTATCAGAGAACAGGGGTAAGGCTAAGCATCAAAGCAATTCCTGACCTCAAGAGCTGTCTTTTTTCATGATTCACTTTCTTAGCAATTAAAATATATTTTCTGACATCTTATTTTCTGGGTAATGTGGTTGAAATTTGTGAGTAATTTTAGACAAGCTTTTGATAGAGAAATTCTATTGCTTCCATGGTCAGCTGATATATTTCGGATCCTTTGAGGGGTCGTGAGCACAGGTATCAGCATCTGCACCTGCATGAGGAATAAATTCCTTGTTACACCCAGCCTTCCAAAGGTAACTATTATGTACTGGAGTCTCCTCAATAGCCCATGTTTTAATCTGGTATAACTTAGAAACATTTCGTTAGCAGCAGTTGCACCAACCATTTTTATACTCAGATTTAGAGGACCAGTTTCTAAGAGATGCAAATAATCACAGATCTTTGTAAGACATAGGTTTAAATATCCTCTTCCTGCTCCTTTTGGCTATCTTCATGGCATGAAACACACCTCTTTCTTCCTTCTTATTTTAATAAGTTCTTTTGGGTCAAGGCTTGTACTGCATCAGAAAACAGCATGATGGGAAAGGAGGAGGGAAACAGAGATAAAATAAAGTTTTCATAAGGAGATTCCTTGATGCATTTATGCAAGCAAGTAAATGAAGAATTTACAAACTGGGGACTCAAGAGCACATTTGGAAGTGAGAAAACTCTTTATAAAATAATTTGTTGCACTGTACTTTCTGATTCCAAAAAGTCACATTTCTTAAGATCTATATCTTGGTCTTCGTTTCCTTCTGTACCAGTGAGGTAAAAATGTTTATTTTATCAGCTCTTAGAGAGAAAGAAAAAAGGAGATCTTGAAAATTTCAGTAGGTTCACGGGGAAAAAGAGAACCTGAAGGTCTTTTTATACTAATGAAACTCTGGAGTTCAGGTCAGTACAGAAAGCAGTTTGGAATGGGAATTGAAATGGTTTTGAAGAAAGTCCTATCCTTCTATGTTTTAAAGGAGTTATTGCTGCTTTACTTGGTCTAAAACATAATAATCATATACTTCTTAGTCTTTTAGTTGTTTGGTGAGAGACCAAAGTTCTTTGCAAAGCACAAGGTTCTTCATGAGAGTTCATAGAGTAAACTATTTTTTTAACCATTCCCTTTTCTGTTTTCCTGTCATTTGCTTAGTAAATATTGAAGCAGCCCTTATGATCTGTCATCTATACCTCTAACTCCTTTACTAAAGTGAACAGGTTTTTCTTTTACTCAATTATTTTAGTATGGAGCAGTTTAGGCCTCTGCAGGAACTTCTAAAGTAGTTGGGCAGAAAAATTATCTTCATGAATGCCGTAAAGTCTTTTCGACCAGCTGCTTTCTCTGTGGTTGAGGGAAGCTGGGTTTCGGTGAGAATTGTCAGGTATGTTCTACAGCTGATAGAAAGGCCCTTTCTGTAATTTGTAACGCGTAAATCTCTAATATGTAAACAGTCTTCCTGTTTCTTCCATTCCTTCTATTTCTTTTAATTAAAATTAATGTTTTGAGTATTTCTCAGAGACAACGACAACTAGAGAAGCATTAAATATCCTTAGGAAACTGTGAGAGGGAAGAGTTTACGAGACCTATTTTTGTCTTTCAGTAGCAGTGGTGAGTAAGGATATGTTTTTCTTTCTGGAAACAACACACAGAGATGTAGGGATAGCTAAGCAAAACTGAGGACAAACTTGAATTGCCTTTCTTTTATTGATGGACAGAAAACGGTACATAAAAATGGTAATTTCAAATCAGTGAAATCTGCATTTCCATTTCCTACGGCTGATACTTGATTCCAATTTTTATGTTTATCAATACAGTGGACAATGTTAAACATTTAAGGACACTCTATTGCCCATAATTTATTTAATTTCAATTATTATTCCTCTAGTGGTCTTCAGAATTTTAAATTTACAGCAATTACCATCTTATCGATTGAGAACCAACAATGTAACATTTCCAGTTTTCAGATTTAAATGGAGATGTATTATACAAGTATTTTAAAATTTTCGCTTAACGGTAAAGGATTCAGAGCTAATATTGAATTAAGTCAGCATAGTGAACACTTCCATCTGTTATTGTAACAAAACGTGTGAGTGTTTTTTCAATATCAGGGAAAAGAGTTTGTATCTAAATCAATCAGAGTTCAGGGAAGTACAGATCTCTGTACACATTGTGCATGTAGTTCAGGGCAACTGAGTATGGAAAAATGCACTAACCTCTGGAAGATTTTTTTACCAGAAACCTTCAATATTAATTAAGGTACTAGAAAAATGCAGTGCTGGAGGCAATGAAAGTACAGCCATCGAACCTTTCCATTTAGTTATTGTTCATCATGGCCTTTCTGTAGGGGAGGTCTGAAGATTTACTGTCTGGCAGAAGAGCTGTGTCAGTTCAGCAGCAATGCTGTGGAAAGAAAGTGACCGAAGGTTCTGCACTTTGCCTGCAATCAGACAGTCCACGTTAGAGACCTTGAAAGAACAAAAAAAGATTAAGTTCTGCACTGCCAGTAATGTGGGGCAAACAGGAATGACGGTAGACAAGTGCCTGTGCCCGTCTGAAATGCAGTGGTAGGTTTATAATTACCTTCGAAAAAAAATCCAAACAGAAACAAAGAAATGCAAGCGTTCCCACAACAGGAGGAAGGTTACAATTTCCCTTGTTGTTTGTGTACAAATAACCCTGACTCATGCTCCATATGCTCCTTTTCTGTCTGTTTTCCACACTGAATATTCACTTGCCCTCCCCATCTGTAAGTTGTTATTGTTTTGAAATACATTTATTCACTGTTTCTGTTTTAGAATTTGATTACAACCACTGACTGAACTCGTTCAACTTTTATTTTTTAAGAAAGTGATGCAGTTCTAAAACATACACAAAATCTGTAATTTGTCCTTGATTTTCCTAGTATCTAAGGAACAAGCATTCAGGAAAATAAAAGCACTTCGCTGGACCTAAATAATTTATCAAATCCTTTGTAATTCCTAAGAAACATAGGAGAGAAGCAATAACAGAAATAAAAAGGTAGCACATAAGGGATGGGCAGGGGGTGGGTGGACGGAAATGGGAAAAAACAATTAAGACAAAAGCCAGAGATTTTATTTAAAGGAATAAATTTGTGCGTGTCCAAACACATGCCCACACGTGCACAAAAGATTTGAGGAGAAGACAACAAAAACAGTTTCTAAATTTTGGCTATTTCCCATGGAGGAGGGAAACAAATGTCAGAATTAAAAAAAAAACCCAAAACAAAAAAAACCCCAAAAAACCCCCAGAACCTACATTCAATTTGCCCCCTAAAGAATTCAAAAAACACAAACCAATCTGAGGAAATAGAAACTTGAGGAACAATTTGCTTTGTCCATATGAACTATATTTATCTACTGCAAAAGAAAGTTTCATTTTTTCTTTCTCTTTGACAGAAGCCAATGTCAGAGAGGTGCATGTTGTTCCAGCACAATGCAGCTGAGGAGTGGGTAAGGGGCTTTTTTTGTCCTGCAACTGATCTAAAATAAAAAAAAAAAAAATTAAAAGTAACAAATAAGGAGATCTCAGTTTTTGTTAGTATTTCCAACTGTTCAGCAAACAAATAAACAAAACCAAGAGCTTAGTGTTTACTCTTCAGACTTGTACTGCTGGGAGCTTCTGGTTCAGCATTCCCGGTGAAATACCAGCGGCTAAAGGCAGCGTGCACGCAGCTTTGTGTGCAGCAAGCAGACCACAGGCATTGCACCCAAATGTGAGAGCCAAGCCGATTCCACTACCAGCTCATTGACTTTAAATCATTTTAAAGGCCACTACGTTTTGAAATTATTCATTTAAACCGTGATAGATGGCATCAGTTTATATTCAGAGAAGCAATAAAGAGGAAACCTACATTCACCTCTCAACAATGCAGCCTCTCCCAATATCGGGCCCCAACGATAATAGGAATACTATCCTTTATGGCTCTTCTGATACTTAAAGACCATTAGAGCTCGACAGCATGCTATGCACTGGTAAACATTGTCTGACTGATGAGTCCACTTTTTTGAGGAGTGACTGTAGTAATATGAAGTCAGGTAATAAAGAGTTCAGGCACTACAGGTTTGCACTTAACTTCAGTTTATTATATTCTAGGAGTGATTCAATAGTGTTGAAAAGATACTGTATAATTCAAGTGCTTCCCTTTCAGCACACAGTCACTGCTACAAACAGCCTCTTTTTGCAGAGATAGAAAAATGAGAGTTTGGACAAGGCTTTTGGAGGTCAGGCAGTCTGACCTCCTGCTCAAAGTAGTGCCGACTTCAAATGTAGACCCAACACACTCAGATTATTTTCCAGTCAAATTTTTAGAGGCTCCAAGGGGGAAGATTTCATGATTTCTCTGAACTATCCTTTCCAGTACTTAACCACTCTAGCTGTGAAGATTTTTATTCTTTTGTTCAAAGGAAGGTTATCTGACTCAAGGCTAATCAGATGAAACAGAAGTACTCAGGGTGGGTGGGTCAGAGGAACAAAGATACGGGGAGAATAACCCCTGAATCTTAAAGTCCACCAGAGCTGGCTTAAGGTGTCTGGGAAGGAGAAATCTTCCGTCTCCAGATGTCCACCAAATTTAGCTACGTGTAATTTTCCATTATCATAACTGGTTTTGTTGTACTTTTTCACTATGCATCTCTTGTCCTGTCACTTCCTAGAAAAAGGTTTCCCCTTCCTTTCCATCTTCTCTGCAACCTTTGTGTAGTGTTGTGTTTTTCTCCTGCTTAAATAAACCCAGTGACTCTAGCTCCTAAATATTTTAATGACCCTCCACTTGATTGTCTCTAGAATTCATGCAGAATTCAGTAGAAGACTAAGCAGAATTACCAGTGTGGAAGGCAAGCAGCAAGCCTATTAGGACTGCAGCTTTTATTGGCAGGTGACTGTACCTAGGTCCCTTAACAGGAGATTTTTCTTGACTATTAGTACTTGTGACTTCTCCTGTGGCACCGGAATTGATTTATCGGATAGGCATGGCTCTTCCAGAGGCCTGCGCTGCCAGAGCTTGCTCTTTCCCTGCTGCTGACAAAGGCCTGTATTTTTCCACATCTGCAGACATAGAAAGAGTCATTTAGTGGTGAGAACATACCATCTTTCAGCTCCCACCATTGAGGAAATCCACCTGTGTTGACTGCAGCTTCTGTGAGTCCCCACATGTGGGAGGTAGAGCTTGGATTCCTCCTCTTCCTCCCCCACCTTGGAGTCTTTGCACTTGATCTGCCATTCATTCCTCCTTTGCTACTCAGGGTGCTCATGCATCTCTCACCTGGTAACTCCGCGATTTAAGCAGATCGCACACCTATCACTGATGAGGCTGTCATGGCCACCAGCTAAAACTTTAGGGAAGAGCTATGAAAACAAATTGCTGCTGCACAGTCACTTCTCAGCTAAGCTCTCTTCCCACTGATGTATCTTTTCAGCCCTTAAGTAGCTTTTGCTTTTTTATTCCCCCAAGTATATTAAGATGCACCACATGTAGGACATTGCCGTAGTATAAATGCACCATTAAACTAAGAGCAAAGAGATATTCTTAGCTCTGCCTCTTCATTTCCAAACACATAAACAGGGAGTGCATATTTCCCTTCCACACATTCAGGCTTATGGTGATTTGATTTTAGTATGTCTCAGCACAGCTTCTAGCCCTCTGGCACGTCTTTCTAAGAGCTGAACTTCAACGTGTGACTGCTTCAAGCACGTGTTTATGAATGCAGCTAATTGCCACCTCTTTAACACTGATACATGACATCATCATCATCATCTAAAAATACTTCTTGTAAGTGAAGAATAAGTAACAGAATCTGTGGATGATCACCAGCCAGTTTACTTTAACATTTAGCTGATGAGTCTTTGAGTATGTTTCCCATCAGGGTACGTCTCTAAAGGAAGGTCTGCACAATTTCATTATTGGTGAAAGAAAAGGCAGCACCTGCATTTAATTAAAAATTCATAGTAGCTTTGATTGTAGACAGTCTCTGTTTTACTTGGTTGTATCTTTTGCCCCCAGGGTTCTTGACCAAATCTGAATTTATTTGGAATGACCAAAAGCAAATGGTCCAGTCATTTTTGCACATGATGAGGATTAAAATATACACATATATATTTGTTGCAAAAATATTATTCTATCATTAAAATATTTTCTTGAACAGATATATAGCTGGAAAAGCTATTAATAGAAAATTGAGATTTCATTTGGCATCCGAATGGTCTACTTTGGGGAGACATGACTGTCTGTGTTCCGGTATTAATTAACCTGAAGTGGGACTGAAAAATGGAGGTTTGCCCATAAACACCTGTTCCTCACAAATAATTCATTCTACATTTATAAAGTTTTACTTAAACAGTAGTTGTGTTTTATATCCAGGCATAACTTAGCTTGAAAATTGAAAGTTGTGCAGAGAGTAGTCTGGGCTGAATAAATGCTGGTGGTTTGGGATATGGAAACCCTGAGAAGTGGAAAGGTTTGATGGAGACAAACTACACGATATCCCATTCTTAAGGTCACACAAAGCAAAGAAAACATTGGTGAATAAGTTTCTGGTTTTAATTGAGTGCTATAAACAGATTTTTAAACTCCATGTGCATTTAAATAAAGTAGACAACAGTCAGAAATTGTCCTTGTTAACAATATAAATGCAATCGGTAAAGAAGTATTCTATGCTCCCATTCACTTCAAAGAGAGGGCGCAGCACAGAACGGACTCTTCCATCTTTTTATTCTTTTTTGATAGCTTATGCTATCACTAGATGGAATATTGTCATCTTCACAAACACTCACCCTCCCCAAGAAAATAAAGACACTTCTCCAGAAACACGGCTATTTGATATTCAGCATGATCTTTAATGTCATTCTGTATAAAGTTTACATAATCCACCATGAAGAGGTGGAAAGAAATACTGGGGGAAAAAAATGAATTTTATGCCTTATGTTATCAGTTTATATATTTCATCCATTTTATATCTCTTCTTCAGCATCCTATGAGTCCCTCCTTCTTGCTCTTTGCTCAATAAAATTGTAGCCTGTAAGTCTCTCTTGAATAGAATGTGTAATAAAGATGCAATAAATTCACATTAATGAAACCCGGTAAATCTGAGGAGACAAGTCAAGGTCCAGAACTTGGAGATGAGTGTTTACTATACATACCCTTGCACAGTGTGGATGTAACACTCAGCAACACTTAAAAGAAATCATTTCTCATTCAAAATTCATTATATTGTAACTACAGATTTAGTAACAGACTGGCAGTTTCTATTGATTAACTCAGGGATATTGTGGAAACTTGAAGCATACTGAAAGTGCCTTTAAAAGGAAATACTGATTTTATCTGGGGAGGGTGGTACACAAGCCTGCTAAAAAGACGTGAGCAGTGTAATTCTCTTAGAGTAGTAACAGCAAATGATCTGTAAGTTCTCCTAGTGTATGTGTTCTTCTATGTGGAAACCACCCATGTTTCAAAACCAACATATTCCCCTATAGCAAGTTACGATGATAAAGATTGTCATTTGTATTGATGGAGGTTAAAAAGACAGAGATTCATATTTTTGAACAGCTAGAACTGGAGGAGAGCCCCATAAATCCAGGAGTTGATCAGAGCGTGTTGTCAAGCAGATACTACTGAAGACTCACCTTGAACTTGCCTGACACTTGCTACTTGCTGAGTCTTTATATAGATTTAGCAAAAACTTGGTGACTTGCCGCACTTCAAGGCACATGAATGTTGTCAACCACATACATTCGATATCTTGTAAAATAAACTGGCATTTTGGGACAAATTTTAATATTGTTCCACCTAAAAAAGGTTATCCAGAGAAATTGTGAATATCCCATCATTGGAAGTGTTCAAGGTCATATTGGATGAGGCTTTGAGGAGGAATGTGATCTACGGAAAGATGTCCCTGTCCATAGCAGGTTTATTGGATCAGATGAGCTTTAAATGTCCCTTTTGACCCAAACAATGCTGCGATTTTATATTTATTTTCTGCAACTTGCCTTATAAATTATTTTTTCCTATCTCGTTATCTAGTTTGACTTAGTAATGGATTTTCCTGAAATTACTTAAAAGCAAGAAACTTGAGAGTCATTTTACAGAATAAGTACTTGAGCCACCATGACTTGATGATTTATTTCCACATAATACATTGCAATATCCATCTCTGCTTTTGTTACGCAGCTGAAGATTTTGTAATTTATAAGAAAATGGTATCATTTAATTTATCGAGAATATGCGCATGCAATTCCGACAGTAAAGATTTATACCAATGATGAGCACGTTCAAATGAACCACTGTCATTAGCACTGGTATTTCTGTCATTAGTATAATCACCGTATGACTACAGTCTTCCCTACATCATTTTCATATATCCATAACGCCGTGGTTGCAGCCAGGAGAGGGTTAATTTTTGCAGCAGCCAGGAGGGGCCTGGCCAACACCCCGGGTTTTTCTCTATCACCTGAGGACATGCAGAGGAGATGGAGGGGGTGAGGACCCTGCTGTGGCCACGGATGGCCTGTGTGGTCAGGTAGCGTCGTGTTCCGTGCGGGGAGCAATCGCCTGTGAATCGTCCACTTGTGTGCTCCTAGCATTGTTGCTGTTACCTTTAGTTTCCTTATTTCATTGCTGTTTCTAGTAAAATGTTCTTGTCTCAGCCTGTGATCTTTACCTTTTACACCTCCATTTCTCCCCTCCATTCCACTACAGGTAGAGGAGGAGAGCGAGGAAGAAACACATGGTCTGGGGTGTTTCAGGGGGAACACCAGACTGGGGAGCACCATTTCTAAACCCTGACACACACATATATACAGAGAGATTTGTGTATGTAAATATACCAAGATGAAAACAAAAGCTTAAAAACGAGGTCAATCACTAGAGACAAATTACCTTATTTCATAAAGATTCTTCAACTGTTTGCATTTACAGTGTTTAAAACTGTTAACACGAATTTTCTTTTTTTAAACAAGCACATCTTTGAAAGTTAAAGATAAGGACTCAATTTTTTTGTCCTGTCTGGTTTTATTTAACTAGATTCCTCCTTCCACCTACTGTCTTCTTAATGTGATTTGGTAATTTCATGTCTCTGGAATGTCAGCAAGAGTAATAAAATAGCAATTTAAGAACATGTTAAAAGCCCATCTGAATGGCACTGTTCTTCTGAAGCTATTAAAATCAGCACTCACAGCAAGTCCTCATACTAGACAGCTCTGAAACTTCCATGCGTAAAAAGAGTAGTTGTTTGGGCTCAGGGGATATTCTATAAAATGAGGTGCCAAGTCAGAACTTACAGATTAGTGTCGTCTCAATGCAGATTATGCAACTCACCTTTTGGCAGTTTTCTAAAAAATGTCCTCTCCGTTACTATTCATCTCACCTTGATTTTTATAGCACAGCTCTTATATTTTGTGATTAAAAAGTAAATATTACTGAAAAAGGAGAAAGCTTACACAGTTCAGAGTCCTGGCATAACACCCAAAGATACATGTGCTGATTTCAGGTTTTGGATATGCTTAAGTGGTTTCCCAGTCCTGAAAGACCGATATCTCTTCTTTTGTTTTTTTTTCCTTTAGTATCCAGAAGGGAGAGTCAAATGGTGGAGCAGGAAAAAAAAAATGGGAGAAGGACGGCTATAATTAGGATCTTACATCACTGAGAATCAGGTCAGGAAAAAAGTCAAGAAATCAAGGATGTTAATGTGCGTCACTCCTTCCTCCACTTTGGAATCGTCAACTGAGTAAGATTACTAAGAAATATTCATTTTCTGCATAATTTGGTGAAATATTATTTTTTTGAATACAGAAAAAGGTGTCCCTGAAAATAGATACTCTATCAGAACTTTACTGTGATTTGGTTTTTTGTGGTTGCATCTGTAAAATAACTGACATTTGAACTAAAGTGTGCTGAAAGAAACTAGCTCCTGACCAGAGGCTGTAGCTTTAACCCAGGGAGCATTTTACATCACAGACATATTGCACTCTAGGAGAAGAACATAACACTTTTTTGTCTCGCCATCATCAGGCCATCAATCACACACAGCACTCGTCTTGTACACCCATCACAGCCAGCGCAGCATTGTTTGTCCAGAGCTCAGCGTCTCTGTCCTTGTTTCATAAACACGTGGCCCTGGGTCAGCATCTGGATCAGAGTTAGAAGCCAAGGCACAGACATGACATTAAGGTAGCCGCAGGGTGGCTCAGGTGAGGATTTAGAGAGGGTCCCAGTTTAAATAAAACTTGAAAGCAAAGGACAAGAGAGTCCAGTCTTCCATCTCTTTTCTCACATGGCTCTTCCCACCAGCTCTTCTTGTGCAGCCAGTTAGACTTCTAAAGGAGGGAGAGAGGGCACTTCATGCCCTGACAGTGGTTGTTTGGGCTGTGTTGAGCTAGATAAGAATCATACCCTCATCAGGTCCTCTTTCCAGGAGGCCGCCCACTGTCAGGGGAAAGGAGAATACATGCCTCCTCCTCATTTGACAGCTACTATTACCAAAGTACAACATCTGTCCTCTTCAAAGGGGTAGCTCTTCTCCCTCTTCTAAAAAGAGTGATGCCCTATTCCTTTTCAAGGCAACAGGATATTGCTTGTAAAACAATAACTATAATCATCATGTCACCAAATGTCCCAGAACTATCCTTAGGGGTATAGCCATGACACATTTGCAGGACTCTTTGCTTCCCTCCCCGACACTTGCCTACCTTCCCCAACTGTCTCTCAGAGATTGTCCCGAGGTGCAAAATCCACTGCAAATTGTGGTCTTGGGTGCTACCTTTCTATTAGAAGCAGTTTGGCAAAAAAAAGAAAGATAGAGAAAATGGCATGGGCCAATAGAGACACTATAATCAGAGTGCTTATCAACACTGAATCCTCCTGCCTGGATCTGAACGAGGTTGTTCCTCTCCTGTCCTGAGCTGATTTAACACTGCCTGTCTTGGAAGGCAGGAAAGTTGTGAAATGCATTATGTAATAATGTCCCACAAGGAAGCGTCCAGCAATCATGTCTTGTTTAATTTTGTTTCCTTTCTTTTCCTTCTCTGGATGATCAACTACTCATTAAAACTGTTTTCTCCTATGCCAAATCTTTTCTAAAGAGAGCGTTATATCAAACAAGGAATGACCTTAGAATGCAGTTGAAATTTTGAACAGATTTTCAAGGGTTTGAAAAGCTGGGACAATGCAGATGGAAAAGAGGAAAGAGCAGGACCAGTAAAGCCGTCGTTTGCATTGGTTTGTTTATACTTTGTAAGCAAGTCTTCTGCTGGAAACGTTACCGCTAAACTCTAAACAACAATTCCAACAAAGTAATTCTTTTTTCACAGAAGATCCACTGTGTTGCATTCACAGCATGTGCAGCAGTTTTGAAATTTCTGCTACAGCAGTTGGTCCAATTAAGTAGCAGCAATGCTTGTGGCTGGGTATTGATGGGAAAGGTTGAGTATGGGCTGGGAAAGGTCTTCACTCCGGGAGAGGCAAGTACAAATACTCAGACTGCTTTTTCTGTGTTTGATGGTCACAGAGGATCTACAGGTCTGCATTAAGTACAGAATACAGTCAGCTTTTGCTGCTGGCCATTGCTGCTTTCTAACAGTGTGGGACCTACCCTGTGTGCAACTCAGAGATCAGATCACAGGCTTTCGAAATTTGTTCCTTGTTCCAAAGCCTACATCTGGTGATGTCATCTACAGCCAAAGACAGCATATGTGGCACAAGCATGCACAAAACACCTGGCACTCGGCTTTTTACAGCCCCTTGGAGACTGATTTGGTCCAACTTATCTTTGTTTGTCTCAGTGGCCAAGACGCTGAAAGCTCACCCTGACTGATAAATCTGAAATATTGGCACTGACCATAAAACCCAGTAAAACACCAAAGCTGGGTGATTGCTTTCCATCTATATGTTATATCCATGATATTATTTATAATTGTGATATATACAACAAGCAACCCTTGAACCATGCATGTCTTTTCTCAATGGCACAGGCATAGGAAGCTTTTAGTCCAAGTTTAAATTGGCACTGACTGCTACTATAACCTTTTGGAAATGTATAAACCCCAAAATTTTCAACAGTACCTTATTAATCCCCTCTGAGTTCCTGCCAGGGTGGCAAGCACAGTGCTAAAAATGCTTGACATTCTCTCATATGGAGTTTTATGTCCAGAGGTGATGGTAAGTGAAATCTCTCTGTGCTGATTTGTAGCTGACAGAAAGTTATAAAGGAAATATGTAGGAAAAGTGAGTTGGAGCTAGAGCTGGCAGCATTGTGTCTGTATGGCATGGGAGAGGAGGATGCAAGTAAGCAGTTGCTTCAACAATTATATCGCAGGGTGGCAACACCAGACTGAACTAGGACAGACCAGTATGTAGACTGGTGCAATAAAATTTCAGGACACACCTATAATAGTATTTATGTCTTCATTATGTCATGAAATAAGAAAATGTGTAATGGCTTTTCAAACTGTGCTATTTCTGGACAGCATTTCCAAAGCAGATTCCAATTTCTAATCCCTATTTCTGAAGAGAAAAATCTCCAGAACTTAAATTTGCTGAAGACATACGACTGCAAAGTCAGCAGGATTCTCTTTGCAGGTACTTTCTACAATGAATGAGTTGCAATAACGTGTGTATACAGGAATGCCACCTTTCGACAACAGGAGAAAATTCAGTTGATTTAATTTTAAACAAAATTTAATTTCTTTCTAAAGTTTCATTTAAAAAAAAAGTAAATACTTACACTTCTGCACTACTTTCTATTTATTGACACATTTCATCCAGCAGTTTCAATAAATTTTACATATTCAAAGCTTTGGAAATGCATATGCAGGAGACAATTAATTAAACTGATTGACAGAGGTATTAAAATAGACAATAGATATGTTTGTAAGAATGTTTTATTAAATAGATCCCCACTAATAGAGGCAATTTTGCTTTCTTATTTTAATTGTTTTTGTGAAGCTTTGAAATGTATGAGTTTAAATAAATCTTACTCTTTGTAAGTAATGTAATTTTAATGAAGCTAAATATAAAAGAAGTTATATAAAATAAATATAAATTCTTTTAGGACAGCTATGAAAAGAAGGCCTTAAATGATGATGTAAAAAATATAAAAAAAGTCTTTGTTTGAGTTCAGTTTGCAATTACATTTCCTTTTCTTGTTCTGTTTTTTACTTTTCTGCTGTCCCTGTCTGCAGATGGATTTTTATAAGACTTTCAACTGACTGACAAAGTCAATAAGCCACTCTTTATATAAACCAAAACTCTCAATTCTCCAGCCCAGGTGCTTAGAAATAAGTAACAGTGTACATTTTGAACTGTAACTCATAATTTTGTATAAATGCTGGTTGATACTAATAGCATATTTAACTTTCTCCTACAACCTGTCTTGTTTTCCTCAGTAGATCAATAGGCAAACCCACATATCTGTAGCAACATGAGCTTTGTCCTGTTCCAAAAATACTGCTTGCTTTAGCGCCATGTCTTGTGAACTGCATGCAGAGATAATGCCTAGGGAGGGTGGAAAAGGAGCAGAAAAGGAAGATGGACCAAATCTACCTTACAGCTTAGTAGCTTGGCTAAGTCATCTTATAGCACAGAAAGGGTTAATTGATTGATTTTTGATAGCCTACACCCAAAGGTTTCTTCTTTCTTTCATAAGTTTATCATCTCTCACATTTTAGTGGTGAGAGCAGAAGCATTATGCCACAGAGAGATGGTGGGTGTACCATCCCTGGAAATGCTCAAGGTCAGGCTGGACAGGGCTCTGAGCAACCTGATCCAGTTGAAGATGTCCCTGCTCATTGTAATGGGCTTGGGCCAGATGACCCTTAAAAGGTCACTTACGACTCAAACTATTTTATGATACTATTTATTCAGCAGAAACACAATTTCTAGACTTTTGTCATATGTGGGTGTGGTAATTTTTCCCTCAATCACTTCCTTATGTAGAAGAATATTGATACATTTTAGTAAACAAGGATAACTCCTTTAAACCTGTGTCTTACCATTTCAAGAGTTAAAAACCATGAGGCAACTCCACATTCAGTGAAAGGTTTGAACAAGTAGAGTTTGCTAGATGTGAAAGTCTTAACCACCCCTTACATGCCACGACTACGACCCCCAATCCCAGTCAAAGCAACTGCCCACGTGAATATTTACACTGCTTAAAGTCTGCCACTTATTCCTTTGCACCACACCGGTTGCCTGCCTGGGATCACGTTAAACTCAGCTAAGCATAACATGCAATGAGAAAGTGACCCTGAAAGATCCCTTTCAAGTGCCCCTCCCTTCTCTGCTTCATTTTAATGCGGCTGCCATATGGTTCGGGGCCATTATAAGCCCCGTGTTTGTCTAATCCTGCTGTAAATGTTTCATTTCTCTCAGGAAGATAAAAGAACTGTTGCCTTATATTAATTGCAAAATTACATTTTTTTTACCATAAATACTCAGCTCAAAGAATTGTGCTGATTTCAGGTGGGCTAGAGTTAATTTTCTTCACAGTAGCTGGTATGGGGCTGTATTTTGGATTTGTGCTGAACACAGGGTCGATAATACAGAGATGTTCTTGTTGTTGCTAAGCAGAGTTTGCACAGAGACAAAGCTTTTCCTGCTTCTCGTATTGTCAGGCTGGCAAGGATGTTGGTGGTGCCTGGGAGGTTGGGAGGAGACACAGCCAGGACAGGTGACCACAACTGACCAAAGGGATACTCCAGACCATATGATGTCATGCTCAGTGTATCAAGTGTGAGAGAGGAGGAGGAAGGAGGGGACACTTGGAGTGATGGAGTTTGTCCTCCCAAGTCACCATGACCTGTGACGGGGCCCTGCTGTCCCAAAGATGGCTGAACACCTGCCTGCCCACGGGAAGCAGTGAATTCATTCCTTGGTGTGCTTTGCTTGTGTGTGCAGCTTTTGCTTTCCCTTTAAACTTTTCCATGGTCTTTATCTCAACACAAGGGTTTTCCAGCTTTTACCCTTCTGATTCTCTCCCCGATTCCTCTGCTGGTGGGGGAATGAGTGAGTGCCTGAAAGAGGCTTGGCTGCTGGCTGGGGTTAAACCACAACAAGAATGAGGAATGAAGACAGCAGCAATCCAAACGAGACAATTTTTTTTTCTTTTTTTTTTTTTTTTTTTTTGTGGCAGCGTGGGCCAAAACCACAATGAAAAGTACTGTTAAATAAGTAACGTTACTGTTTCATATCAGTATGAAGTCACATTGATCAAATGCTCAGGTTCCAAAGCCAAAAGGGAGGTGGGAAATTAGTTTCTAAGGATATTTCTTCTTTCTATTGAGCTTGGATACATTTGGAGGGGAGTTTTACATGAAGTAATAAATACATGCAAGTCACTTATATCTGCAGAAATGTTATGCTGTATTGTATGGATTTGTGGAAAACAAAACATTAGCTCAAACAAGATACTAGAAAAAGGATTAGGGAATTGCCATCTTTCAACTATTTGCTTTAATTTGAATGCTCATTAACTATGCAATAGAATGGAAGGGCTTAATTACCTCATTTATAAAAACAACATCACTGACAATTTAATTGCAATGATAGCTCGTCTAGAAAAATTTTGGTTAACTTGAAGTGACAAATACACGATAAAATGAAGTTGTTATACTGCCAGAAAGACAACATAAAATGTTGAAATGTAGCAGTACTGCAGTAATCTGATTATTATCTATCTACAAAATAGATGAGATCTAACAGCACGTCAAAGAAGGAAGTTAAAAGATGTTTTTCACCACAAGCACAGATATTGTTAAAATTATGCATTTTGTATGGATCGCACACTTTGAACTTTGCTGCTAAGTGAAAATTCATTAAACTAACATTACTATAGTGGGCTAGAAACAGTGGTATAAAGGATATAGATACTGTAAGTATGTAGGTGATAGAAATAAGTCTTTGAAAAAAGTCTATAGAGCCACGTTCTCTTTCGTAGCATCTCCATTTCTTGAAGTGCCTTTTAACGCAGACTTTTGCAATGGATTTGAAGGGCATATTCAGAAAATAATATTTAAATTATGCCTACACAGATTGTCAGCTGCTGAACCATCAACTGCTATTAAAAAAAAAAAGTAACAAGCTTTTTCTTTCCCACCTGAGACCATTGTCTTTGAAGCTGGTGATTTATTTTCTTAGCCATTGGTACTAATTGCATGGTGCCTGACATGTCATCATCTGTTTTGCAACACTGTTTATTTTAGATTGAAAACAAATCATCCTGTGTATTTTAATATATTGGCTTGCATCTATATTGTTGAACACTGCTCCAGAAACATGTCCTTCTTCTATCTTATTTGCTTTCTTCAAAGTAACTTCAATTATGACTGAATTCTTCAGAGACATTTTGAGGGCAATATTTTTTAAATCTGTTTCGGGGTCATTATGCTTCAGCACTTCTCTATTTAGCAGCAACCTGTTTTATTAGTTGATCCAGACAATTTCTTTTTCTTCAATCTTTGCTGAGCTGCATTCAGCATCTATTACACTGGCCGCTTCAACTGAACATGGGCAGCAGGTCTGTGATGGTGGTCCAGCACAAGCCCTCATGGCAAACTGCTGTAGCCTGAAATAGACCATTTAAACACTGCTGATCTTAGATAAAGATAACAAGCAGGTGAGCTTTTCAGCAGTCCTTTACTTTTTAATAATGTATACGTGTGCTTCAGCTGTGCTCTGGCCTTTCTCTGACTGCAGAGCCAGGAGGAGCCCATTTTCCTGAATGTAGTAAACAAATAAATGACCTTACTTGGATAAAGCCCTTTCTTTAGTATGTGGTCTGTTTCTGAATATAACTTTTCTATCAAATATTTAAAATTTCTGACCATGCTTACCCTTCTATTTACTGGTTTCACAGTATTTTAATGCAAAAGCACATTTACAGTTCTCTTAGTAGGAACTGTTACTCCAAACTTTAATTATTTTCTTGAGTAGATATAGTTCACTCACCACGTACAGTGGTTTTAAGTGCATATAGCTTAAGGTGCTTTAAATTATTAAGCCACTGATCTTTCACAAAAATATTTCCTTTTCCTGTTTATTATGTGGCACCTGCAACTGCCTACAGGAAATTCTGTAAATCTGTAAGGGTAGAAATCTGAAAGGAGGAGATATGCATGATAATTAAAGGATAAACAAAGTCTTTGCCTAGAAGATGTTAAAGCCTAAGTTATACGAAACAACAGATATGCAATAAAGAATATTCATATTTATACATAGATCTTAGCTTCTTTATTTCCTAGTTATTACAAAAAACTTTGTTCAAATTCTTTCAGTTTTTATTGTGCTAATTTTAGTACTGTAGTTGAGATACCCCTCCTTTGTACTAACATATGTGGAAACATGATCAGACATATGAATTTTAACAATTGAGTTTTGGTCATTAAGAAGCAGGAGAGAAAATAAATGGAAGATGCTATTTGAAATTTGAAAAAAGCCTATGTAACTAGTAATTAAGTACTACTTGATCTTTTACATTTTTTGACTAACTACATGTATTTTATCTTGGATCTTATTAATAAAAATCAATCTGTGTGCTAGGAGCAGGAATCAATGATAAATAAGGAACCAATTTTATATTAAAAATAAAAATCCCAGAGATGTCTGCAAATATTTTAATACTTTTATACCGTTATTAAAAATGTATTACTTCAGGGTGAAAAATATCAGAGTTAGATGAGATAATGAAAAAAGTTGATCAAGCTTATACAGAAAGAAAAAATAAGTGAAGGCAGTAGTGTCCAACAGAAAAAAAACCCTCTGCATGGCCATTCAGAGAGCAGCAAAGAAGAAAAGAACAAGAGGACACTTCAAAATAGAGCAGATCTGTATTACAGAAAGAAGCTAAAATGCTAATATTGCCACATATCAATATTTCAGGACAGAAATAACATTCCACAGATTTTTTTTTTCACATTTAGTCGTATGAAGACGATTAACAGTTTTACTGTTCCAATTAACTGAGGCAGGTTCAAATACCTACCAGTGACACAGGTTTAACTCATCGAGGCTGTGCAGCTTGTACTGGTTATTGATATACAGAGGAACGAATCCCTCCAAGCCAGCTGTATTTACTGTTTGGTTTATGCCATCCTTCCAGACCATGCAAAGTGATTTCCTCAATCTGATCTCGGAAGCACCCTGAAGAAGACAACCTATCATACTCAAAACCTGAGAATGAATGTATCCTCCTGTTTACAGAATCTGAAGAGTTTGAGCACTCACAGGGCTGGCCAGAAATAGAAGTGAAGATATAAAAATTTAAAACTGCAATATAATAAAGCATAGTAACACAGTTAATGACAATCAACATGTGCTTTCTAAGGAATGAATGCATTCAACAGTTCTGATTTCACGCTGTGCTGGGTTGCAAGTTTAAATAATGAAAATAGTTACTTGTACTGTAATTTTGGAACTCAATTTAGTACCGGGTTTTTATGCTAAACTTATGTTATGTGGTGGTGCCTCAGTTTCCCTGAGGGGCTGCAGCCGCCCTCGTGGTCATTGGACCACTGCCACATATGTGTGTTCCCCCCTCGTGTTTGTATTCCCAGTTTATTATGTATATCCTCTGTTCAATATATATGTCCCCTGGTAAATATTCATTATGTTCTCAAAAGTTCTGTTCACTTCGACACCCCATTGGTTCCTCCCTACCCAGTCCCTCCTTCCCCAGTTCCGATTTGTCCCCTGGTTGTCCCTCAAGTTTCTCTCTGCCCATTTGCCCTTCCCTGATTGGTTGCCCTGCTCCCCTTATAAACCCAGACCCTTAGATTTTTAAGTGTCTTCACCCCTGGCCCCTCCACAATGAACCATCTTGCTGGAACCCATACGAAGACCCTTCCCTCCTCCTTTGCCTCCGGCGCTATCCCACCAAACATCTGAGAGCTCTCTTTCCCACTCGGGAAGGACTGCACAGCTCAGAACAGCAGCCAGCTCCTGTCAGCAGTGGCCAGTTCAGGTGGCCAGGGACGCTGCAGGACAGCCGCAGACTCCCTTTGAGAGGGTGGTTCGAGGGTAATGACGTGGCGATGTTACACTCGGATTAGAACATGTATTCGACTGAAAAAATACAGGCTCTCTGAGGTGAAAAATAAGGGCAGAAAGTCACACTACACAGTCAATATGGTACAGTCATGCAAGTCAGACAATCTGTATTATTACATAACTGAAACATGATCACATAACTAAAAGGTAAAATCCAGTTAATCCATTTCTTATGGTCATCTGTATCCTAGGAAGAAGTCACCTTGAATAGATTTTGTGCTCTGTTTGGCAAGAAAGCTGTAAATCCCAGGCAATGCAATAACTAAAATGTGCTAATACAAACCTTGTGTAAATCAGGGAGGTTCTGAGTGAGATTGATTTAATTCTGTCTATAGAATTTTGTGAAAGATAGAAATATCTAATTGTGAAATATCTTATTCTGACTCTCAAGTTTTTAAAGGGTGATGAAAACTTTCAGATGGTACAGGAAGAAATTAAAAAATTAATCAAATTCTAGGGGAAATTGCTTGCAATGAAGCACTGCAAAGGAATGGTCTGATCAACTGACAAAGATGTTAGCTGATTAGACAGTAAATTTACATAACTGGGAAAAATGTGTTAAACATAATTACCCATAGCTGGAAAATAACTCCACCAAATTCGCACACATGGAAATAAATTTACATTGCACAATAACAATTAAAAATGCTATAATGTTACCAATTGCAACACTAATCTTTCTTCTTTTATCCTCTAAACACAATATGTTTTTAATACAACAGACTATGCTTTAGACAAAGGCAGTTTCCTTCTCCATTCTTGTTTTATATGCCATGAATCTTTTCTAAGTTTCATTAAAGTTTTCACACAGCGCAGAATTCCTAGCACTACTCCTCAAGAGTAACATTTTATAGGAAGGGTAATATACAACGTGGGCCACCATGTCTCTGCAAGCTGATATCTGTTCTTAGTTGCAGTCTCTAGATCAGACATTAGTTTAAACAAGCCTAAGAAACTAAAGAGCACTTTTAAAGAATAAACAACACAGTGGCATTAAATAATCATGAGCGGCGTGTGCAAATAAAGAAAGGCCTGAGAAATCAGGACTAAATTTACTCTCCATTAAAAACTGAAGTAAGAGATGTAGTGGGAGATTGTTAAAGCTCTCTTGATTAGCTAGGAAATGAAAAGTATAAAACTACACTAACTTTACGTGGCAGTCTTAAAACTAAAAAGCATTAATTTAAAAATACTGCTGTATCTGCCTTGATTGTGTTAGAAGAAAAATCTAAAATAACAAGAAAGGTCAGATACAGTTTACAGTATGTTAGTAAACTCTCACCCTATTCTTAATATCAGTAGATTTTTCAATAATAATTTCTTTCAATTTTTTTTTAAGCAGATCATTTGACAGTCACAATCTGATTGAGATTAAAGTGTTGCACTAGCTTTAGTTTATTCAGCTGACAGAGCTAAAGAGAAATAGGTAAAACAGGATGCATAAAATGTCTTTTTTCCCTGATGACACCTAATATAACTTTTGAAAGGCCTGTAGATGAAACAAGTTCTAATATATAATGGGGGGAGGCTTTCAGCAGAATGGCTTTCCTGTCCTTATCATATCATTGCTCTGCCTCCTCCAGTAAAAGAGCAGGAAGGACAGTACTTCTCTGCAGATCAGAGAAACATCTGTTTTGGTATGATGACATCAAATGTGCTAAACCAAAAAAGCATTGAAAAAAAAAGACATTTTTAAAAGAACATTGAAAAAATGCATTTTAAAAAATACTGTACTTACATATATGGTAAATAATTTATATCCGTGTGCTAGTAAATATTATAAAACATAAGAATCATTTTAATATTTTTTCTCTAAAAATGTCAATGGCACTGATCATGTTACCACAAATATAGTTTAGTCTCAGTCACTTTATTTCAACTTTTCATTTTGATTACATTTATTTGCCTATTCAGATTCTTACTTTTCTTCATTGCAAACAACCATCAAAATCTCTCCCACAAGATTTTGATAAAAGAGCTCCTTACAATCCTTGAAAGAAATTCAACAAGTGGAATACAATAATAGTGAAAATCTATAACATGTTCTTTGGTATCTTCTTAAAAATGAGAATGAATTAGTTGGTTTATCAGCTATTTGAAAGAATCTAAGAGAACTTTATTTGTCCATTGTTGGAATGACTACAATGTGTTAAATTCACTTGAAAGGGGGCAAACAATAGGTCAAATCTCTTGGAGCTTTGGTAAACCAATTAATTCTATAAAAAAGAATAAACCAGCAACCTTCACTTCATTAGACACTACCCAAGAGGGTCAGTTACTGACAGATAATACAGACAATGAATAATAAGAGAAGGATTTATTTAAATGAAGATATTTTTCCAGGTTAAAAAAAGTTAATATAAGATGCAAAACTGCACAGCTCTTTTATTTTTCTTGAATTAAAGTGGATTAAAATGAAATATCAGGACCTAAATGCAAAATAACTTTAATTTTATAAAATACCAGTGACCACTCAATACCTTTTCCAAGGATAGAGCATAAGACTTGGAAAAATAGATAATTTGGAAATCAATGCTGTCTGCCCTTCCAAACTACATTAATTTCCCTAGGTTCAGAGACTAATAAAACATTATTATCTCCATTCTGAATTTGTCAGAAGCTCTTTACTCTATTTCTCAGTTTCTGTGAAGTCCATCCACACAAAGCAGATGACTGATTTTTCCCCCTCCAAGAACAAGGGTGTGGGGAAAGCATGAAACATCCAGCTAATATGTGTTTGAACTGACTAATAAAACCTCTGTTTAACTACTGAAACCTCTCCTTAATTATGTAATCTGGGAAAGAGGATTGCATGCGCAGTACTTCTCAGAAACAAGAAATTTTATTTCACAAGAAGCTAATTTTTTGACTAGATGGTGCTGACATGAAGCAACTCAGCAGCAGCAGTCAGAGCACTCCTCCTGGCTGTGGGGAAGTGGAGCTGCAGTCCTTTAGCCAGCCACCTTACTGAGTGGTCCCAAACCCCACAGCTTGGGACCACACTTTAACCACCAGCACAATTTAAACTGATACTGGTACCTACCAAAATCAGGTGCATGTGGAGGTACAGATGGGGCTTCTTGATTTTCTACCACAACTTCTTTGCTGACTTAGACTAAAGCAGTAACAACACAGCAGGGTGTGCAGACAAACGCAGGGAGCTCCTCCCACACAGGATACCTGTATACCTGTGTATAACAGGTACAAAATCTTGCTTTTCCTTTCATAGTGTGACCACCACTGCATCTTGATGTCTTGGTAGCACCGATTTATTCTATCAGCTGTCAATTGCACCACTAATTTTGAGCTTCCCCCAGGGAAAACCAAAGGAACATTTTTGCTGTGTGGGTGGTGGGTGGAGGAGCAGCCGCTTGTTTCAGAGGGGTCCTTGGCGAGGAACCCCCGGCGGTGCCCCTTGGCACCCCTGCCAGCTCGCTGTCTCTCACCCATGCGATGGGAGCACACGGCCACTCTCACACGGGGAAAACCTGCCCAGGCGTGACCAGAGGAAGAGAGGTAGCCTCCATATGGGTTTCTGATGGGTTTATTCCAAGGGTTCCTGTAATGGAAGGAGAGCGTTCCCCCTCGGGACTAACTTATAAAGGGGTCCCGAGGGGGTGGGGTAATACAACAACAGCCCATGGGGAGAAGGAGAGGGCGGAGCAGGGAGCTGGGTTACATCCTTATAGGGGAGCTACAGGATCTGATGAGAGAAGCCATTCTCACAGAGTTAAGGGGGGATCTTCAAACCTTGGAGTGGGTCCACCAGCGGGGCAAGACTGTACCAGGGCCTCCTGGCCCCCCGGCTGCCACAGCCGCTGGTTCAGTCGCTGCGACAGAACATGGATGGTTTACCTTAAGGAGAATGAAATTCAACTGAGTGAAATGATCGCAGTGCTGCTGAGTAGAAATGATGATGTATGAAAGATATAGCCAGAATATTCTAATTTTCAGTGGGACTTGGAAGAAGAGTGGGCTACAAAATAATTTTCTAGTAATTAATCTTATTTTATTAATTAGGTTTCTCTTATTCTTCAGATGGACTATCTGGCTGCAGGGGACATTCCCCAGAACTGGATCTAGGAATAGTCTCAACTTAGCAGGTATGAACTCATAACTGCTCCAAAGGAAGTAAGAATGGTTATTTAAGGTTTACACAGTGACCAGTGTGCAATTTACTGTGTCCCATTCATGTGATCATATGCATGAACACAAACACAACTGCAAAAGAGCCAAAAAGGTGGAGCTAGAGCAGCAGCAGCACGGCTCAGGAGATTTACTGTTGCAGTCCTTATTAATTTTCATTTTTAAGTGTTTGATGCTCTTATTTGAAGGATCATGCAATGAGACGATTTAGGAGAGAAAAAATAAAATTATCTCACTTTTCAGCATAAAATACAAAGACTTTTCACCCCTACTGCGACACAACAGAAAAAATAAACAAAGCAACTTCACAATATCTACAGAAAATGTAGAAAATGAAGCAATTGTAAGGAGTAAAGTGATTTATGTCACAATAATTTATCCTGATGTCCAGTTCATTCCAGTTTCACAAAATGTGGATCAGCTTTGTAATACAGAAATTATTTTTGTTCTTCAGTTCTAAAAGTTGATTTATTTCATTCATTTGTAATGCTGTGTCAGGTGCAATGGAGGCTGGAGACTTTCCCTTCTCGTGAGTTTGATCGCCTTTCCTTAGCCATGTTTTAAGCACACCCTTCCACTGAACTTGTTTGAGCAGCCTCTGGGCTCTGCTATTCCTTGATAACCCCTAGAAACACATGCACACAGACCTCAGCTGGCTCGTATGCTCAGGAGAAAACAGAACAACCAGAGCAATTCACAAAGTCTTTTATTCTTCAATAATAATGGTTTCTCAGCTGTTTCTCATCTGTGCATCCAAATAAAGCACATTTTTCAAAGAAGTTCTTCAGTGAATGTTTCTTTTCTTAATATGGGATTTTTAGGATGGTGGAGACAAAGAGGAGGAAGAGAAAATGAAAGAAGGTTTGTGAAATATGAGACAACTCAGAATATTCACATACCATGTGTTCTACTGGAGGATGAATTTGAGACTTAAATAATTGCTTGTAAGGAAATTCATGTAGCGAGTAGATGGCATTTTACAGGAGAGGGATAGAGGTGCCTTTACACACATCTGTGAATGCCTCTGCGTACTTTGAAGAGGAGAGCACAAAGAAACAGCTGCATAGTTTCTGCTTTGACAAGAATTTCTACTTAACGGTCTTCTTTTGAGAAAAATATTGCAGAAATAGTTGCATTTGCATGAAAAAATAGAGTTATAATGGAGGAACGCATCCAACAGAAAACTTTTCATAAAACTACATTAACACAGTTTCTCACAGAAGCATTATGGCATATTGTGTACATAAAAGTTTTGATACTGTAAGGCTGTTGAGATGATAAGATTCATATGCTGGGACAAGAATCTCTGCAGGGGTGATGCACAAGATTAATTTTAAATGCAAATTGCTGTATACATAAAGATAAAATCTATTTTTTATTTCACAGCTGGAATTATGTGGCTAATGCTTACAATATAGGAAAATAATATCAGAAAATAAACAGTGTTTCATTCCACATCAAGCAATCATTGAAAGCTTCACAGGAAAGCTTTTGTCAAAATTCTGGCTCAGGATGTGTATAACCTATGAATTAATTTTTACCTTCACATTAGTCCAGTCCATGATCCAAGCCATTCTGTGGAAGGTGGTTTTAAAGGAAATGAAATTCCATGGAAAATGTTCACAAAAAACCAAGTCTCTCAAAAGGAAAATGACATCAGAGTCAAGGAGCATATCCTAATAATGCTAATTTCATAATTAAAATACAGCAAAAATATGGATCAAAACATGAAAAGAGGTTGGTTTTACATGAGTTTCATTAAAAAAAAAGTCAAAGTCCTTTTGTGTTATCTTGGTGTTCAGATAGTCTCTTCTTCTGCATGGTCATCACTTGTCTTTCACTTAGACAAGCTTTTTGGAGGAGGAAGAGGGTGGCAGATTTCCTGCTGAAGAATCTAATTCCCAACACTGTTGTTTAATGTGCCAGCTGGGCTTTACGTTACACAGTGACATAAAACAAACTGTCAAAGCAGTGTTTTCTCTAAAGAAAGATTTCCACCTACTAGAAACCCTACAATCTTGGAGAAAATTGATTGGACAACACTCACAGTGAAAAGAGAAAGTAAATCACTTTCAACTTCATTCATCAAGGACAAAACCAGACAGTTTTGTTGCATCACCTCAATGAAGCCAGAGAAGATAAATCCTTTGCACTTGTGTCACTCACAATTTCCTGTGAAAAAACACAGTGGAGGAACTAAGTACCTTCATTTGAAGCAGGAGAGGCCATCGCTTCAGCCCTTTCATGTGAAGAGGAGCTGTGAGCTCTGTTCTACAGCAGTCGCTCCGTTAATTTCAAGCCCTATACAATGTTTCCTCATGTGCAGAGTTATTTCCCTTTGAGGATGCCTGGGCTTTAATCTGTTTGCACAAGAAAACTCCCCACATGAGTAGTGTCCCTCGCATCTAATAATTCCCCTGCCCTTGCCTGAAGTGTTAATCTTGCTGGTGTGTTCTTTCATCGTTAGGTGATGGCATTTGTGTTACGTGATGCATCGTACAAGTGTGCAATATCAGAGTGGCTTTATTACAGCCACAAATAGCCACTGCAGCCCACTGATCATTTCTCTGTTCTTTCTAGTTCAAATTACACTGCATAAAACTATGTTTATGAACATTTCAGTAGAAGATGGTTAAATGTTGTGTTGTGAGTAAATGGTGGAAGACCCCTCAAAAGGCTGAATATGCACAATGTACATTTTAGAATCCCAAAGGAAAGTGTCGTGATGTGATAACATAATACTTAAACCACTTGCTGGGAAGTAAAAAACCTAAACTTTGAATCTAGGAGATTTTGTTATTGTATCACAGACAGTTTTATGCACCCTTCATGGGTTCAAACTTGAATTAGAATTTTGAACTCTTGGATTAATTTCTTTTTAGCTGATGATACAAGCCATCTACTCTGCCCAGTAGATGGTCCTTTTTCATACAAAGGGAATAATCATAAAGATATACAGTAAACAATATGCCATGCAAACTGCATTTGCAAGAATATTTCCTTTATTGCTCCTGTGCTGATCGTTTCCAAGAAGAATGGATCAATTAAATTGTCCTCACCAGTTGACCTGCAACTGTTCAAATGCCATAGGAGAAGAGGTGTCTTTGAAAAGTAATGCATTATTTCACAATTTCTGTCTCACACTATCCCTGTGTAACATTTTAATTAATCTATCAAAAAAATTGAACATATATAAAATTAAAAAGCTCTTCGGGCTTTGTGAAAATATTGATGTTTCAATGTCTTACAGAGCAATGCTTCTAGGCTCAAAAAGTTTGTGTTAAGCATTTCTCAAAATGCCTGGAAGTTTTAAATTTTGAAAGACAAATCTATGATGATATCCAGGGAATGCATTACTTACAGGTTTAGAAGACCAATCTTTCACAAGACAGATGGTCACACTCCAGGCCTTTCTTCTGTATCCTGACTTTTCCACTGTTTTATCATTCTATGAGAATGAATAAATGATTGTCCTATTCATTAGCTGATGCAGATCTAGAAATAAATTTATAAAGTCATGTCACCTTTATAAGAGACTAAACAGAAAAGCGAGGTACAATATGAGCACCTTTGTATGGAGACTAAATGATCGGCATTTATTTAATCAGTTTTCTTCTGTAATTACTCTATCCATCATTTCTTTCCCACTAAAAATAAAGCACAAATATTTTTCTCATACAAAGAAAAATTCCTTTGTGAACTGCTGTGACATTAGATTGACAAAGCCCAAGCACGTCCAGTTCAGTAACACTGTTAGAGGAAGAAAACTTTATTTTATTAATTAAAAATAAAAAAAACACTCACAAAAACAATGCATAAAAACCTGCTTATGAAACACTGACTGTATCTGGTATATCAACACTTGCAACAGTTTGCTGAGTAACCTGCAGAAAACGGAAGGAGTCTGGCAGCATAATGGCAGAGCTACTTGAGCTGTATTTTTTCTGGGAAAGGTCTGCATCGATCATTATTCTCTTCACATCTGTTGCTGTTCTCAGCAGCGAGACCTGATGACCCAGCAAGCTGCCTCCTTCAGATGCCTGGAAAATTAGCCACTGCTTCAGAACTTGCCCTTTAAATTTAGAGTGAGCAGACTTTATGCTACCACTAAGCCCACTGATTTAAAATGATGGGTTTATGGTACTGGAGAATACAAAAGAGCCAAAAGAGCTCTGCAATATTTGAGATCTAACTCTTGTGTTAGTCGGGATGTGAGATATTTAGAAGTCAGCTTCAGTTTCTAACAGAAATTCCTGAGAGACTTGCTAAACTGCCAATGATTTGGGCCATTTTTTCCCTCTTTTTGGTACCTTTGCATTGGAATTCTGTCAGCAAAATGTATCCTCCAACCCAGCTCATCCACAGCAGTTATTACTCAGCCAGGTTGACAAAGTGAGTAACAGTCCCTCCTCGTAGCATCATTTGTCACCCTTTAAACTCCCTCTCCCCTTTTGACTCAGCTATCGTTCCAACACAGAGGACTACAACCTCCTGCTAGAAAAAAAAAAGATGTAAAGCATAATGAACTTCTCCATCTAGCTCAAAAAAAGAGTAAAATGAGTCTTTTCCCTAATGGCAGCAGGGAGGATTCTTTTCTCTGTTTTGTTAGGCTACACTAACCCGCTCTGCCTCAGCTCCCAGTGACTGGTTGACTCTGGATTGGCTTTGGTGTAACAGAGAATAGAATTTGACCTGGAGGCATTGACATGCCAGACATCAGGAATGATTGAAAATCTGCAACTGAGACTCAGGTATTAGAAAATACGTATTGAATTTCTGAATGCCTGATCCTTCTACTTAATCCCAGCAATAACCATGGTGACCGCTGCAGAAAAATGTCCACAGACATCAAATGCAACAAAGCCCATGTGCCAGAAAGCAGTGACTGATGTAACTCTTCTCAAGATGTTTTTTGCAGTTCCCCGTTATTAAAGGAATTATTTATATGCATATGCTTATAGAGTATTCTGTCTACAGATAGTACACAGCTGATTTTGAAGTCATCCATGTAAACCAAATGTGTTGGGTTCGTGTGGTGAGTTTTTGGCAGCAGAGGTGCTGCAGGGGAGGATTCTGTGAGAAGCTGACAAGAGTTTCCCCTGTGACTGACAGAGTCAATGCCAGGTGGGCTGGCCAGGACTAAGCCAATCCCTGATGATGGTGGTGCTTCCTGGATAACATATTTCAGATGGGGAAAAACCCCTGAGCAGCTGTAGCCAAGGAGGGGAGAATATCTGAGAGAAACAGCTCTGCAGACACCAAAGGCAGTGAAGAAGCAGAGGAGCACCAGAGCAAAGATTCCCCTGCAGCCCATGGTGAAGACCACGGTGAGGCAGGTGTGCCCCTGCAGCCCATGGAGGTCCATAGTGGGGCAGAGATCCACCTGCAGCCGACACTGCACACCCTCCACTGGAGCAGGGGGTTGCCCAAAGGAGGCTGTGATTCCATGAGAAGCCCAAACTTGAGGAGCTCCTGGCAGGATCTCTCACCCCAGGGAGAGAGGATTCCACACTGGAATAGGATTTCTGGCTGGACTTGCGACCCTGCAGGGGACCCACACTGGAGCAGCCTGTTCTGAAGAACTGCACCCCATGGAAGGGACCCATACTGGAGTTTGTGGAGAACCAAAGCCTGTGAGAAGGACTCATGGAGTGGGGAAAGAGTGTCAGGAGTGGCAGAGACAATGTGTGATGAGGTGATCACAGCCCCCACTCCCCAACTCACTGAGCAGCTGTAAGAAGGAGGTAGAGAACTGGGAATAAAATTAGGCTTGGGAAGAGAGAAGGGTGGGGGGAAGGTGTCTCAAAATTTGGTTTTGTTTCTTGTTATCCTACTCTGATTTAATTAGTAATAGATTCAGTTAATTTCCCCAGGTGTGTTTTGCCCGTGGTGGTAATCTGTGAGTGACCTCTCCCCGTTCTTCTCTCAACCTATGAGCCTTTCATTGTATTTTTTCTGCCCTGTGCAAATGAGGAGGAGAGTGACAAAGAGGCTTTGGTGAGCACCTGGCGCCCAGCCAGGGCCAACCCACTGCACCAAATATGATGTGATACATCTCAGTGTCAAACGGCCTGCGTGATACTTGCCATGTCCGCATACAGCATGCACTACCAGCTAAAGGGTTTTGGTACTGTTTAATCTCCAACACAATTATTTACCAATGTCTTCTGTCCCGTTAATCCAAGCAATTCACATTCATTTCAGATTTTTCTATACAAAGAAGCAGTGTCTGCCTGTCTAAAGGTTTTAATCTTCTGTGCAATAAAAAGATATTATGTTTCACTCTGATTGAAAAGTTGTGCTATCTAGGGGATTATAGAAGTACTGCAAGTGGCACCAGTCATCAAATAAACTCCAAGGGGGAAGAGGAAGGTTTGTCCTTTTCCTCCCTGTATGAAATATGAAATCAAAAAAGAATCTTTTGGTTCCTTCCCTCCCCCAACTTTGTCTTTCACAAGCACTAATCCTCTCTTGGGTTTTCTCCAAAGGTTTTATGGACCACTGTATGAAACATGCTGTCATACTGATCATTGCAAGATGACACTTTAAAAATATAAATCCAGTGAGAGTGTGATAACCTTCATTGTCAAATGGAAGGCAAAAAGGCAGCAAATGCACTCAAGTGAGTTTTTAAAGCTAAGTACGAAGGTGACAGAAAGACTGAAGAGCTAGTCAGCCTGGCTATGTCTGGAGGCTGGAAGGAGTAGAAGAAATCTTACATGATTATTTTCAGAATTTAAAATATTACAGCTGATGATATTGTGTCTGAAGGAAATCTTCAATGAAGAACATCCTTTATTTAATAAGCAATGAACAAAGAAGAACAACTCAAAGCAGTAAAAAACAATGCTTGCCATGACCACTCAAACAGCTGCCTGGCTTAGAGGTGAAAACATCAGACTTTTCAGAATTATTTTTAATATGGAAAGTAACACAAAATTATGTCAGGGACAGAAAGAAGCCCAGAAGGCAAAGCAAACAAATAGATCATACTCTCTCTCAGAGTGCGCTGGCCTGGAGCAAAAGTCACATAGTGCAATAGAAAGAGAATCAGCCTGTGATGTATGAACATCATAACAGTGTTTACGTGAACTGGAAAAATGTGAAAATAAAAGTAATGAAAAATATACACCAGTCTTTGCAAAACTAATCAGTTTACCTAATTTTCATTGGAGTTTTCTTTGTTTCCCTTCTTTTCTTTCCTAGTTTAGACCCTCTAGCCCAGTAATACATAATATTTAATGGGATATGAGTTAATGCTTATTGTTTTCAAAGCAATTGTGATCTTTAAACTGATTTGATTTCTATTGCCTGCTTTATTAGTTTGAGTTAATTCTCCTTTTGGGTGTTTCTCTTAAACGACATAATCCTTAGCTAAATGAAGTAATGTCTTTTGGAGTTGAAAACCTAGCACCCATAAAATGAGGGAGCTGAGTTTTATTCAGTAGTTGTAGGTGATTTTTGCCCCAGTTTAGTCACAATGGTGGAGGTATAAAGGAGTAGATGTTTCTCAGGATGACAGATCAGTTTTAAACTCCAGGGGGAAAAAATGTACAGGCACAAAAGTGGTGTAAAGCAGCATTCATTCACCTATCGATAAACAGCCTTTCATCCGAGCACCTTGCCGAGGCTGGACACAGCTGCCCTGACAGCAGGCAGCTCCTTCCCTGTGAGGTGATTAACAGCGCTCTTCAGGAAGGGGAAGAGCCACCCCGCATCGCAGTCCCAGACGAGCGTCAGGTCTCCCAAACATTTCTTTACAGTGTCATTCTTTTCTCCAGTTTTCAATTTTTTTTTTCTCTTTTGTGGCCATATTGGGCTGCTTGGTCTGTAGTGCATTTGTAAAGACAAACGTCAGGGTGTGTGTGTTCCAAGAACAGGTACATATTCTGCACTTGTTTGTTTTCTGGACAGATAATTAACTCTGACAAAGCCTGTCAAAGTAAAAGATGATTGAACTCAAACTTCCTCCAGTCCCTCGGCCTGAATCAAAACAACGAACCTTGGCAGTTCAGACTACAGAAATACATGAAAAAAACCCGTGAAATAGACAGAAATCTTCTGTCCTTCCCTGAAACATATCTCCCCATGCAGTCCATGGATTTATCATGCATCAGTCACTTTGTATCATCAGAGCGACATCAGACTCCTGATATATCCAAAAGAATGACCTCTGAGAATGGGACTGGTTTTTGTCAATGCCGACTATTTAGCTAAATGAAAAACTTCAAACATAATGGCTGTTGTACTACTACTACTACTACTACTACTACTACTAATAATAACAACAATTTAAAAAATGCTGACTTTGTAGTAGTCTTTTTTGACTTTACAGTTTAAGCAAGGATGAAATTGTAGAAAACTTCAGACTAAGAAAAAAAAATCACACTTGATTCAAGTGTTGCTGTCTGTGATCAAAAGTATATTTGGAAAACAAATTCCAGGGGATTGGACATCTGAACTGAACTTGGTTTATAATACCTGTGCTTAAGGGAGGGGTAAGGGGATGTCTGTTATTCTGGTTTGTTTATCGACATTGTAAATGCATGCAGAAAGCACCAGCTTTGCTCCCTTTTTCTGCTCTCCCAGAAGTTCTTCTAATTTTTTTCAAAGGGTGGAAAAGTGAGGAAAAGGGACATTTAAAGACTTCCTTAAAAGAAAAACTAGAGTTTAAATAACCATTCCTCAAATTGTTTCCTTGTATTTGAAGTAGAACTAAGTTCCAGTTACAATGGAAGTTATATCTTTTAAAATAACCATTCAGGATTTTAGAGTGCAACAGCTTTAACTAAAATCTACATGGATCAAGCTTTTCTTCCATCTCCGTAAACCAAATTAGTTGTGCCCCACTTTAAGACAAGCGTTTGAAATTAAGCTGAATTCTCTTTTCCGGTTTCTCTGTTCTTTATGAGGCTCAGCAAGAAACAACAGAGGGGATGATATCTCATAATCTGTAAAGCTGCAGGAGTAGATAGCTTTCCTGAGCATCACTGATTTAGCATTGCATTTACAAATTAGTGTTTCTGCTCCCTGGCAATGCATCGCCATCCAATTCAGTTCTGCTCATCAAGAATGTCAGGCATCAAGCAAGGCATGCACAAAACCACGGCTTTTTCAGTTTAAAAACTACTTCAACATCAGCCATCCATCCAAAAATACAATAGAAATGAAAGATTAGCACTCTTCCCCTCACAAAGCAGGAGATTCCAGGTGCCTCACACAAATATTGGGACTTAGTACACTTGGATGTACCAGTGAAAACATGAAATGCTGTCTCCTTTTCCCTAGTCCTTTTAGGCAGAACAAAAGGAAGACTGCCTGCTCAGTCATCTCATTTGTTTCTATTCTTCCAAAAAGACTTTTTTGTTGTATAAAACTTCAGTAGTCTTTCCTTTCCATAAAGATGTCCTGCAAGAACTGTGTTCCTGACGCAAACCACCCGCCAGAAGAATGCCTGCAAGCAGCACGGTGGATCTTGCCCATGCACTCAATACACAATAGACAGTTTAAATGATAAGAGGATTTAAAAAGAAACCTTATTAATTCCACATTTATATCTCTAGCAGATGTTTTATTTCCACAGATTTACTAATTATTAGGGTGCTACATCACTAAAGTGTTATAAAAAAACTTATTTTTTTTAAAAATTCCAAACCTGAAGCAGACCTCTGATACAGATATAGTTGTCTTGTAACTTTGCAACAGTGCAGGAATCATGGTATTGGACTTGAAACCAAGCCTGTTTTCTTCGTCTTTATTTTGTGATTGGTCATGCTGCCTGATCAGTTTTGAAACTTTCTGATATTTTGATCAAAATATCTTCAGATTTGTCAAGAAGGTCAGGGAAAAAATGACGTATTCTTAATCATATTAAAATTAACCTGGATTTTTACAGACGTCAAAGCTGTCATTTAAAGTCTTTGCTTCAAGTGATTAAATAGCAAAGTTACTAAAATCACACCTTTCTCAGTATAAACTGAGCATGCTTTTGAGAATTCACTACTCTGTGGCATTTCACTGAGTTTCTAGAAAAGACATAGACAAACATACTTCATATTTAGCACCTGTCATCTATTTCCTAATTCATTTTGGACTGGGGAAAATAAAGTAAACAGGACGACCATGTATTCAATATTGTTCTAATATTAATAATGTCTTTTGTGACATTTTTGTACATCAGAGATTTGTACCTTAACGAAACCCTGTATAATTTATTATTAGAATCCAGCTGTCTGACGTGATGGACACAAGTTGCCTTCTGTTAACTGCACTGCCTCTGAGGCAGTTTCTCTGAAAGTTAGAGCAGTTGGTGACCTGACCTGTGCTGTGTATGCACACACAATCCACTATTTCTGTGCGTTATAAGGAGTAGCAGCTGGTGTACTCTGGGTAACAGTTTACAGCAAACTCTAATAATCAGTTCCTTAAAGGGAATTCTGGAAATCTGTGAAACTTTTGTGCACTGAAGATCAATGGTCCAAACCATCCTACTTTATTGATGAGGGCATTATACTGGGTATAACAGACTCGGTGCTTGTATATCTGAAGAATTAATGACTGTCAAACAAACTCATGAAAACAAAATCAATGTTGATGGAACAATCTTTAGCCTGCTGCTTCTTTAATTTCAATAGTTGTGCAAACTGTAAACCTCTACTGTATTGGTTTGGTAAAGCACACTGCCAGTTTAGTTTGATATCATGCTTTTACATATATGTTCATATTTCTTCTACATATATTCATATTTCTTTTACATATTCATCCAATACATTCATAAGCATTAATTCCCCCCCACACTTTTCTAACTGATATTGGCAATTGGCTTTCCACCAAGAAGTCAAGGGATATAATCATACTCAGGTCTTATGGTGGATCATGTGAAAGGATACAATCAACTTTTGTTTTGCAGATTACGTGAGAGGTGTTTTATAGTTCTGTATTTACAAAATGCTTTCATAAATACTTGGAGATGGTTTCTGAAGTTAAGTAGTTGCCATTAAAATCATTGACTTTGAGAGACACTTTTCAAGAAATGGGAATTTAAAGCTTCGTATTTATCAGTTTAGGTTTTATAGGAGAAATACATTTTAAAAAATCACTTGGCGATATATAGAGCAGTCTATTTCTATTGTCATTCTGGTTCACTCATACAGAATGTGTCAGTGTTTACAGACCAGACAGTCCATTTTCAGCACTTTTAACCTTCCACAGATCTGACCATGAATCGATCCTGGTTGAGAGATCATTTGTGAAAGAATTAACCTAGTTGAGCATGTGAGGTCAGAAACAGAATGGAATAAAGAACAGTCAAAGCTTGAGAGACAAAATAGATGTTCCTAAAGATTCTCTCTTCTCTTTTTATAGAATCTTGAACTTTGACCAAAAAACCCAATAGCAAGCAAAAAGGAAGAAAACTCTTGGGTCATCAGTACCTGTTGGGAAACTTGAATTAGAAATTAAGAAAATGTCATTCCAAAGACATTTAATTTGCCTTCTCAGGCATAAGGGGAGTGACAAATGACTGGAAGGATTTAATGAACACATTCCACAGAAAACCAAGGGAATTTAAAATTTTTTCATGAGATTATGAAAAGGAGATTTTGGGGTAAGAGACAAACTGGTGTGTAGATGAAAACTGAGAAGCAATTTTAAAGAACTGATTATCACTAACGTAAGCAAAATAGATATTAAGTACCTTCCAGTTGTTTCAGAATTTAGTGCTGAAAATCTCTGCTCAGGAGATAAAATGAAAACCAGAATTTTAGAAAAAAAAAAAGTATTCTCTAATTATGGAATTTGACATTATGTAAACACTGTATTGGTTATTCTGGAAATGATATTATTCTAAAGTTCTGCATGCAGTAACGAACTCTTGTCACCCCCTTCCAGTCATCGTGGGATCAGAACGAAGCCTTTGGCTCCGTGCTGCCTTCCAGAGAGCCATACAAGATGCTCCTCTCCCCTATTCCCATTTAACTTGCCTTCTTGGGAGGAATTAGCTTATATTTATTTTAAATAGACAGATATTTTCAACATCCACACTTTATAGCGTGTTTAATTGAGCTCTTTAAAAACCTGATGATCCTCCCACTGCAAAATTTCTCATAAAAAAGCATTTCTCTTCCAAACCCTTTGTAAAACAACATTTTACTGCTAATTCCTACCTGTTCTTGTTCACTGTGTGACATGAAGGATTCTATTGCGTGCCTTAGGGACCATACTTCATGGCACAGCAGAGTTACAGAAAACAGATGAGTATCTCACGGGAACATATGTATGCAATAACAGCGGTGGTTTTTCCCTCCAACACTAAAATATTGTCTTCTCCAGTAACACCAAGACCAGACATGTATTAAAAAAGGAAAAATGCAACTAGAGTCAGTAAGCTTAAAGATTTTTGGTAAGGGGGCTAGACTAGAAGGCAGAAAAGGCAGCATGAGTTAGGGGGTGGTAAAGCCATTAGTCTGGGAGCAAGGAATTGAAACTGATAATGTGTCAAATTGAACCACAATATTGCTCTATCAACAGACTCAGAAGTTTTTGTGGATTAATCTTTGAGCTGCATGTGTGGTTGGAGAAATCATGACTGTAATTAATACAAGATAGTTGGCTTGTGTTTTTTCATACAAACTACGTATTTCAGGACACAGCATCTAGAGAACTGGTGAAAGAAGTGTTTAAAGCAGGCTTCAGCATTCTCAGCTCTGCTACTGAAAGGCTGTATGAAATTTAGAAGTCACTAAATATATCACCCATCTCAGTTTATCTGTCTAATAGTTAGTGTATTAAAATATTCCCATCTTTTCTTTTCCTCCTGAAGAGGAATGAGGCGAAGAAGAAACACTGCACATCTGAAGTGTGATGCAGCTTTTGAGTACAGTGAACGTCCCTGTCCAATAGCTGTTCACATAAAAAAGAATTGCAGCTTCCAAAAATGTTGCTGGGTGAACCTCTGAGAAAAAGGATGGGCGATTTCTTTCTTTTCTTCTGCAGGGTGATGATGCTTTATGGCAGCAATACCAAGATTTCCTTAAGTTTCACAAGACCCTAAAAAATGATCAGCTTCTCTCATTTATATCACCAGTGAAAATATTGACAATTATAGACTGTTTGTTCAAGATGTCCTGTTACACCAACCGGATATTATTGTTTGTTTGCCAAGAACAAACAGTACAGAGGCCTGAATGCTGGATGCGTGAGCACTCTTTGGAGTTTAGCGTAGATATGCACAAAAGATCAAAGCTGCTGCTGTGCTAAAAGGGAATGCCTGTGCCAGTGGCTCATTTGTTTCATGATAAAGTCATTCTGGAAAAATCCTGTACTCTGACAAATTTCAATTAGGTTAATTACATTCTGCTTCCCTAAATTTCCCCTGCAGCTTCAGATGGAGACAGCTTTCTTAATTTCCTTTCCTAGCGTGTTGTAGAGAGTTGCTGTGTTTTGGTAAATAGCTGCTACATTCCACCCAACATGTGGCTGATCTAATCCCTTTTTCTGCAGTATTTTCACAGTGTGAATTTTGCCTTATTACACTGGAAAACATTCTGTTTCAGCAAGAGTAAGGCACAGATTCCCTCGGTGCTTTATGTTTCGGGTATCATGTAAAATGGCTTAAGTGAAAGTAGGAATCCTGCCCTGAACCCTTTTTCCTGGATTAGCTGAGTTTAGGAGAACAACTTTCTATATGTGTGTGTGGTGACAGTGAAGGAACAACACAAGCTCAGTCAAAAAAGTTTAACATGCATTTTCTTCAATTTTATCTTTTATTGACATGGATTTTCTCTGTCTTTTGCTCCTAAAATGGAATTAATCTTGATTGTGGTTACAGAAAGTGCAGTCAAATTTCTCTCCTTAGTTCTTCAGCTCTCAGTCATATAATTTGACGTGGGCCTGACATTTCTCTAACTTTTTTCTCCTGTATCAGTGTCTGGCAAGAACTTGATCTTAACCCAGAGTATATATTTATTAATTCACTAAAAAGAGCTGCTAAACTCTCCTTCAACTCTTCTGTCTCAGCTTTGTCCTGTGTGTGTTGTGGCAGCTCTACGGAAGTTCTCTTCCTTCTATACCAAAGTGTTTTGTAGGTAGTATGATATTACTGGGACCAAGGCTTAGGATATGTGGAAATAAAGTAGGATTTCACATTGTTATTCACACCAAAACTTGCTATGTTTTCTAACAAGGTTAATTCAGGCGAGCAAACAGCAGTTCCTGATCTTGATCCTGAGTGCTGAAGTGAAAAAGTTCCTTTGAGCATTATTTTTCATGGATTCAAAAGTCTTTAAGGTATTAAACCCCCAAAATATCAGACCTTCTTCCTCAATCTACTCTATCCTGAATTTAGAGCATGATAAGTTCTACTGGATTCTTTTAATCTGCAAATAACTATTTAAATAATCATCATACTAAAAATACAAGTAAACTTTGACATTTCTTTTTAAAACTAGAAAATATAATAGAGAACATAGTCTGAGATATTTCATAATACATGGTAGATAAGTAAGAATGTTGGGTTTTTTGATGGCTGAAATTTCCAAGTTATTTTGAGTAACTACTCAAAATAGCAGGCATCCCAACTTGTACATGGCCACAGAGAGTAACATGATTTGACGATTTCTGCAATGTAATGATCATTGCATCTTGCCAAACTTCCAAAAAGATCATTGAAAATGTTTTGGGAGGCCCAAATGCAGTAGTTCAGATGCCAGGTCAGGTGTTTTTCTTTGGATTTAAAATGCTGGGGCACAGTTACCCACCTCTATGGACAAAGCTTAATGCCTCAATTATTTTTCCTTCTTTTTTTTCAGTTAAAGCATATTTAGATAATCAAACATTTGTGCTTTCTTTGCATTACAGACCACAACCACATCTAACAATTTCTTTAGCCTTTTAATTATTAGTACAATTAAACTTGTCGAATAGTCACATTTGGATTGTTGCCTTTCAAGAGCAGAGAGTGAGAAAAGGGTCAGGCACTACAAATGTGAAACTTATAGGAAATGGAAACGTTTCTGAGCACGTAGGTCCATATATTCCAGGTACAAAACAGGTAAACTTTGCAAGCATCTACTTTATCTGAATCTTATCGGGAACTAGGATTTACATTTTACCCATTAAAGAAAAACAATTGCAATGAATGGGGACAGTTTATTTATTGTAACCAGTCTGTCGCATTTTGTTTGGAACTTGAAATTTATCTCTTAGGTCAATGACTGAGCGTGGGTCACAGATGTTACAGAGCAGAAGAGACAATTAGCTGTCCTAGCATGAGTTCTGAATGGAAATTAAACCTACAGTACACTGGCTGCTGTTTATCCTGGTAATGCACAGACTGCTCCACTTTTTCTTGGCTTCTTAACGTCATTCTACAAGATAATCTACTTAACCAGCAGTATTTGCCTTTTTATGTAGAAAACTTGTGAAGATTATAAGAAAACTGTGCATGGAAAGAGAAAATTAGGTTTTTAAAAAGAGAGAAAGCGGTAAAAAATAAGTATTAAAAATTCTCATTCCATTTCTCCTTTTCTTCTGCAAGGGAGTTGACAGCAGAATTTGCTTTTCAGGCAAGGTCATCACATGTAATATCTTTTGCATGCTATTGTGATGAAGCATAAAGATTTTTTGCACAGCAGAAGAAAACAGAAATATGGGATTCTCGTAATTTCAAATGGAAATGATGAAACATTTCTTGAAAAATTCTGCAGATCATGTGTGTTCATTCTTTTTGTTTTTAACACATCAAAGAGTGTCCTAAGAACAGTCTGCACTTCATATATCTCCATTAACTCTGTGCTATAATTATTGACTAAATAAAAAAGGAAAAAAAAGGAAAGAATTTTCAAGTACTTTCGCCTCAAATCTTGATGGGTACAACAGGAAAAAGGCCGTGTCTGGCAATCAGATGTGCTCAAGGCTAAATACTCGCTATGAAATAGCAGCAGCAGGTAAGCAAGTCTGCAGATACATGAGTAAGTCTCACTTGTGCGCAGATGAAAGTCAAAAAGCTGAGAGATGAAAATCGACTCAGAAGATTAGGAAAAAAAGGTACATTTAGAGAAATGGGGGGGAGGGAAGTGTTTAGCTCTCTTACCCTTTTTTTTTAGTACATTATACTTATCGTGCTATAATTTTACATTGGTTTTTACTGCTCTACTATAACATGTTCATCCACTGCCCTGGGAACTCTCAGTATAATTAAATATACACTAAATAACACTTCTGTCAATTATCCCTGTGTTCAAACTCACTCCTCATCAGTGTAAATACAGCAACCAAGTTCATTAACCTCCTGAAAAATTCCCCTGGAGGATCCTAAACTATGGAATATGTGGGGATGCATGACGTGTGTCTCTCTACGTTTGTAGAATCCTAGAATATCCTGAGTTGGAAGGGACCCACAAGGATCGGCAGAGTCCAGCGTCTCAAGAGAAAGAGTAAGATGGGTTCTGAGGGAAATGTAGAGTGGGTAGGATGTGTTACTGAGGGTAACTGGATTGGATCACTGCACACTGCCAAATAAAGCCCTGGCACAACTGACAATATTTCAGTCATTGAGGGAAATTGAGAGACAACTTGGATAAGTATCGCAGTCTAAAATCTTCCTACATAATTTTTTCAGTGAAATTAGTAGGCACCAGCTTAAGATGAAATAAGGAGCACTGAAACAACCACTCCACTATTTCCAGATAGTCCTTTTCTAGCTTGAAACCAAACAAAAACCAGTTGGGTTTTTTTCTCCATGACGGGCTGAGGGTAAGGTCATGTTCATGCTTAAAGAACATACTTCTTTACTTCTTTAAAATTTCTTTTCAGACTTCCTCATAATTGCCATCAGCTTCGTAAAGGAAATCATATTGTTATATTGATGAACAGTGGCTGCATTTTCCAATTATTTCTATAATGAGTTTAGTGGCAATGACCCAGAAAATGGACAAAGACCTCACTTCAGATTAATGCTGATTTGATGTAAATTGTTATTTTTTCCCTTCTCATCAGCAAATGATGATGATAGATCCCCACTGTTAATTAATCAAACCCTCTCAAAATAGAGTTCACCAGGTGGAAATAATTAGCAGTTAATTGTCTCCTGTTTATTACTCCTCAGAGATGTAAACAACAGTCTGGTTTTATTTGACAGTATTTACTGAAAAGACCTTTAATAAATAAATTAGTGGCACAAGTGTTGTAGTTGTGGTATGAATACTTGTTGTTGTGCATTTGTTTTATGAGACTATTCAATGTACAAAGGGTAATTTTCCCTCCAGAAAAGCAACATTTCAGCAGGGGCAAACTTTTGCCATTTGTTTCATATGCAAAGTTTCCTTTTGCTTGTTGTTTCTTGACTGGATAACTGAGTGTCAGAAAAGCATGAACAGAGTGTTCTAATGTGGAATCACACGTGAGAAGGAGGCTTGTTCTCGTTTGCACTTTGATGGCTACAGAGGTTTTGGGTTTTAGAAAAATACGTGCTCTACTCGGGCAGAGTAGGAATTTATTAGCAGATGGATTGCTACCATGATGGTAATGGTGATAATGGTGATTACCCTCTTTTGGAGTTAGTGGTCAAATATCCCTTAGGTGCCCAAATCCTGTTACGAATTTACATCCACAAATGAGGCACCTTACCCAATTCAGAGGAAACTTTAGAATCCGGATTGTTGTTATATTTAAAGTAAAGTAGATTAACCATCAGATTAATAAATGAGGTCATTTATTATCTCTCTTTTTCAAAACAAAGGAGAGAGAGAAATCAACAAAAAAATTACAGATTAAGATAATCAGCAATCATCAATCTGCAGCTTATTTTTAAAAGTGTGTCGCTCTTTAAAGCCACTAAATGAGATCCATTCCCCTTAAAGCTTGGTTTGATTCTCGGATGAAATGTGGTTGTGGCTTCTGGTCAGGCCACAGCCAATTTTAAAATTCAAAATCTGTCTTACCCGACTTTTTTGTCCAGGGACTCCTTTCTCGATCTCAGGACTGATGGCCATAGAGAACAGAAAGCAATATAGTTTCATTTCCACTGTGCTACTATTTCATAGACAGTATTTCAGTTTTTCCAGCTTGTATAACAACTGATTTCTAAAACATGAGTGTGAAAACTCACCAAGAATTGAACTTTGGTAATTTTATTGCAAATAGTATGAATCTGTCTGCTTGACTTTTGCTATTGCTCATATGATAAATATACTGAAATAACAGTGACCAGACTTAGTTTTAGTATTTTTAAAACCCTACAAATTCTATGAATTTAATAATAGTAATAATAATAATAAAAACGTTTATCTTTTGCATAGTGTGTATGCAACTTAGAGGATAAATTTCCAGCGTTGCAAACTCTGTCATATCCTTGCCATGTAGAGCAAGCAATTGATATGATCAGAAAAATACAATCAAACTTTAAAATATTTCTGAATTTGTGTTTTTAAGCTGTCCCATTTCATTCCAGACAACTACACTGCTTTCTGCAAGGACTGTCCTTGCAGTCACACAGCTGCCTGGTGCTGGCATTGTTTTCTCTCAGATGTCATTAGATAAGGTTCATTGACACGTTTCTTTTTTCAGTGTGACAATTTAATGTTTGATGTCATTTTTACCTATAAAGACAAAACCCACACACTTGTGTTTGCTTTATCGAATGTTACAGTAAAAACAAACCATAAACTTCAGCTACCACTTAAAGAACTCACCTGTCAGGTGGTGATAAGCTGGTGCCAGGCCTCGGTCAGGACTCTGTAAGAGGAAGATTTACTCTGCTTTGCCCCTCTGGATCAAGGCAGTCAACTTTTGGCTCAAGATTAATCTGGAAAATTAGAAACACTGTGGCCTACCCTAGACATGTTCTTTTACATCATAGTTCTCGTTCACTGTTCAGATTGGAGTTTTTCTGCTGTTTTGTCTTTGAGGACAAAATTCTACTGAACTTTATCTGCCATTTCTGCCATTCATTATTTTGAAAAGATCTTTGAGAAAAAATCTCCTTTCTTTAAGAAAGAATATATTTCTCTGTTGAAAAGTTCATAATTCTTCCATCTAGGTGGGTAGCATTCTTGAAACAGATCAGTCTGAACTCCCTAAAATAAATTTCTAAATTTTTCCTTGAATGCGATATTTTGCGGGTTATTTTTAGCTTTAGGATTTCCAAAAAGGCCATTTAGCACCACTTTCTTTTGAATTTCTCTTCATGACTTTAAAATGCCCTGGCTGTGATCACGAACTAGCAGAACCTGTATCTACAGGGCTGTTTTCTTCATGCTGTGTTTGCAATAGGGGGGAGTGCCAGCTGATGGCTGTGTTTTCATGTGTGTGTGCTTCTGCACACGCCCACGAACTCCCTCACACGAGCACATGCACACACACATGGAAACTGCTGGGTTAGTTTTAAGGTTATAATTTCATCTGTGGGTTCATGCTCAGAGTCTAAGACATCGCTCCCCTTCTACTGAAATTAGACTGTCGATCTCTCACAGCAGTTCATTTTGTCAGCCCAAATTCAGCATAGGTAATACTGAAATATATATGAAAAGCTGTTTTAAAAAGCACAACTGGTTTCTAAGTGATACAGGTATATATAATTCCCTGTCATGGCATTCCATGTGATAATTTATTAATAAGATTACTCCAGGTTTATTATTTTCTCCTTGATTTTTCTTTCTCTTGTTTTATGCTTTCATCAATCTCAGCCGGAGAGAAGGAACGAAAAATCCATGTGGATGTGCAAGCTTTACTTTTTGGATTAACCCAAAACTTGTAATATTCAAATAGCTTTTTTTCAGCCTTAGAATTACAGACCTTGAAATTGGAACTGGTTTTATGCTTTCCTAAAATAATATTTTTATGAGTGAAATTGGAAGAGCAGCACTCAATGGGAGAAGACGGAAAATGGACCTGGCTGCTGCTACAGGGGAGTTTGAAGTTTTGCTTGGAGAATAAAGGAGAGCTTTACTGCAAACATCCACAAAAGGGAGTTTTTGTTCTGCAGAACACATTCTTCTGACCCTCCTCCTTGCCTGAGTTTTATCATCCCCTTCTATTAAACAGGGGAAAAAAAAGGCTTAATTTTTTAGGGATAGAGCTGACCAGTTTTAAACATTGGTGTTGACATTAGCTGAATCAATGGAAACCTTTTCCTTTTATATGCACGCTAATAACATACAACATTTTATATGGAGATTTCTGAAACTTGCCAAGGTGATAGGTAACATATTCCATACTTAACAGGTAAGGGACTGAAACAAAGGACCAAGGGTAGTCTGCAGGCTAATAACAGTCTGTACCCTTATACTTCTTCCTCATCTCTCAGGCAGTGTGCAGTAAAGGCAGGCAGGTTACCCCAGAATATTGGCCAGGGAAGATTCTGTATGAGCTGTTGATTGCATCTTATTCTGTTTCATACAAAAAAATATATATTCTGTTGTATATAAATAACACAAAAAGCATAAAAATGGCAGAACTAGTGAAATTTCATGTCCGTGTAAAGGGCTCAAAATCCTCCACTGACTTCTGTCAGCTTTGCATTCCAGATGACCAAGATTTCACTGTTATGTCATTTTTGGAAATTTGAAAAGAAATGCTGAGTTCTGTGGTGTTAAGAGAATCCTTCGTGTTCCTGCTGACAGGAAACAGGGAAGTGGCCACAGCACCAAGCCTGAGAGTTCAAGAAGTGTTTGGAAAATGCTCTCACATCATGGTGTGAGTCTTGGCGTGTCTGTACAGTGCGAGGAGCTGGACTTCAATGGTCCTTGTGGATCCCTTCCAAGTCAAGATATTCTGCAATTCTCTAATTCTATTATGCAAAATCTGTGACTGTAATATCCAACAAAAACAACCAACCTCAGTAACTGAGCATCAGCTACTTTATATTTACTTGTGTAGTAAATGCTTTGGACACTCTGTAGTACGTACGTACAAATCATTGGATGAGTGAACAAATGAATGAATGAACACTCTCGCCACATTTGACAGACCAAAGGGATTCATTACACGTAAGCTGTGAGTTATTTTGTTTGTGCAAATGTAACAATGTGAGAAGCTTTGGCCAAGGTGTAAATAAATGCAGCAGGTGATTTAGCTGTTTCAAGTGCACTGGAAGCACACCAAAATAGGACATAAAGAAGGAGGAAGTGCTCTCTCTGTGAAGCGCAGGATTGGTTGCTGTGTGCCCGTGTGCTCCTCCATGGCTTTAGCTCGTCTCCTTCAAAAGCCATGAAACTCCAGGAGATAACAAGAGGTCAGGAGGTGAATTGACGTGAAGGTTCATAGATGTAGCTCATCGACACCAAGTGAAGTATATTCTTTGCAAATTTTGTAAATAGATAAGGGGTGGTGGATTTTAAACTGTTTCTACCCTTCTCTAAATGTCAGGAGAAAATAGTTAATGAGAAAATGTACTGTGACTTCAAAATCTGAAGGATTTTGGGGTAGGAGGGCAAGAAATCAAAGACACTTCCTCATCAATGTGGTGTCAAAGCTGGGATAAGGAAACCTTATGTGAAAAGTAAAACAGAAATTGTTTTCATCAGATGAAGTAAAAGCAGTAAAAACAGCGAGAAGACGTCTGGTCCTACAGCCTGTTGCTTTCTCATAGCACCAAGTGAGCCCTCCAAAGTGTTGGCTGGACCTGTATCCACATCCAACATCTCGGCCTGCCCCTCCTTGCATCCTGGTTATTTCTTTATTTTGACCTGACAGTTTTGTGTGCCTGGTGAAGAGTGAGTGTGGCCGGTACCCGCAGAAACAGTGCCAGTAGCTCCAATGAAAACAGCAGATGTCTGAAAGTCCTGGGGAAATGACCTTTCTCTGTGGGTATTTTGGACATGCCGACCTCACCACATGTGTGATGTAGAGTTCAGAGCCACCTTCTCAGAAACTGCAGCCTATCCAGAATACCCCTGCCGTCTGTGCAGATCCACGCCATATTCTTTTCCAAAGAATAGGAAATCTTTTGCTAGGAAAAAGATAATGAAACTTCATGAAAGAAAAACAACTAAATAAGAGACAGATGTTCCATAAAATTTAAGGTGAAAATTTGGGGTGAGGGAGTAGAGAGCTGACTGGGATAAAATGTTTTATCGCTGTTAATTAATCAATTCTAGCCTGGGTTGTTAATGATTAAACAAAATTTCTATCAACCTTACTGTGCAGTGGACTGTGCTGAATGAGGCAGCGGCTTGGCTCACAGATGTGAAGCTGTATCTCCATCACCTTGAAAAAAGGAGCCTGTCAAACAGGCAGAGTTTGGGTGCCTCAGGAGAGAGAAGTCATTCTAAGGTGATCTTGAGCAGATCCCACGTGAGCTCTTCTGGTAGGGGAGCTGGTGGAGAGGCCTGCATTACTTCTATTCTGTAAATACTCTTTCTTCCCCAAAGTTTTATCAATCTCAGTTTTTTGCTGAATCATAAATACTCAATAAAACAGAAAAGAGAAAAAAAAAAGGAAATGAAGGGGAATAATGCTTAGTAAGAGGAAGAAATTCAGTAGAGTTAAAAATTCAAAGCCCAGTTAAAGGTAGTTAAAACTCTAATTAAAGTGCAGTTGATTTATATTCATTATCCAATCCTATAATCATAGAGATAGAAGCTTTATTTTGATGAGATGGGGGATGAAACCACGAAGATCTCAGATTCGTGAATTTATTTAATGCATAAAACAACTGTTAAATAAGATTATGGAAAGCAAAAAGATACGTGGAGGCCTCAAACTTTCTTACACAGAAAGAAGTTGGACGTGGTTCCTTCTTTTAGTTGCCTTCAGATGTGGGGCTTTGAATAAAATATTTAACCTGAAAAATATAAGAGTACCCCTTTTGTGGTTCATTTGCCTTGAGAATCTACTTAGCTCCTTCATCATACACACTGGGCTGGGTGGTGCCAGAGGAAAGAAGCCAAAGTCAACAGGATATGGATTTAACAGCTCCAGTGTACAAAACACGGTTATCCATTACCAGCACAATTTTTAAAATTTACTTAAATAGCCCGGTGTGTATCACAGACCCATTCGCAATAATTTTAACCTACACTATGACAGGTTATGTGGATTTTCACATGCTAATTTACCAGTTCAATAAAGAAATAACAGAATAGCCCAGTGTGTACCCTTGTCTAGTTCCCGAGCAACTTAACTTACATTGACAAGTTATGTAGGTTTGACCAAACTTATTTACCACTTAAAATCAAAATGTATCTGCCATAGTAGCTCCTGTATCAAATTACGTGAAGAATGTGCTTCTTGTAACACTCAATAAATGATCTCATATGTGTCCCATAAACCTTCACTCGTCTGCCAAAACTGAAGAAAAAGAGAAGCAATGTAGAAACTGATCCTCAACATTAATATTAAACAAAAGGCATAGACAGAAAATGGCAAAAACAGCTCTGCCCAGCTCCAAGGAGCGATGTGCACCAGCATGAGCTCATAACAACAACAGTTTTGAGTCTCTGCAGGCTTCTCAATCAGGAACATCAGAGACTCATTCAAAGATGGGTGTGCAAATGTAACCTCATTCATGCAAAATACTTGAATCAAGGGAAAAAGAAAGTCTAAAAGCAGGTTGTTTAAAGGTAGCCTCTGGTTTGTATTTTGTATTTTTACAAGTTAAAAGTGTATATCAAGCTAACCCACCAATTAAATATTAAAAACCCCAACAAAACAAAACAAAAAAACCCTCAAACAACAAAAAATCATAGTAATTTTTAAATACTCTTGTCCTAAAATACTTTTGTTAATCAAGCGACCCACAATTGTTTTATAGGATAAAATGCAGCCAGTAATAATTTTTTTTACAACTACTAGTAAAGCCAGAACCCATAATGACAGTGAAATGATACATAAATCCATTGATCTGAATGAGAGGAACTGGATCTCCTTCGAGATGAAGGATCCGCTTAAATGAAAAGGAAATAATGATCTCCATTCTCCTCCCAAAAGAGGAAAAAGAAAAAATGAAAATAAAAGTCAACTGTTAATATTTGGCATAATGCAGAGTCCCATCTGGTTTTGAACATACATGTTTCTCAGCAGCTTTTGGACAGTGAAATGCAGCAGCAACGCTCTGACTCACAAAATAATCCTGAAGGCCTGACATAGTCAAACATTCATCTATTCTGGTTTTAGTAGCCTTGGAAATACCAGAGACCTGTTTGGCTGATTAAATACTGAAATGGTGTTTCCCTTTAAGCATGGATATTTACTTACCCTGTTTTTCCATGAGATATGGTTACTTTGTAGAAAGATAATTTTCTTTGGAAAATTTTTATCATTTCCACCCAGATTCCACTTCCTTCAGTCCAGTAACTGTAATAAATTTTTAAGGTCCAGGGTGTATTCTAGTCCCATCAAGGCTATGATGTGTGTGTGGCTGGAATACACACAAGAAAAAAAATTTCCCTCTAAAAGTAATCTGTTATTCTGGGAGACTTTCAAATTAGAACATACTATGCAAATAAAAAAAGAAATTGAGCATAATAAATAAAAACTAATTTTACAGTTGGTATCAGTTTTCATCTATAAATAAATTAGAAAGAAAATTAACTGAAAAACCAGCCAGATCATGAAAAGGGTGAACATCACAGCTATAAAAAATAAATTCAAGATTTCAGTGTCTTTTCCAAAAGTTTTCCTTAGCAGAAGCAAAAATGGCAGCTTCTGACTCTCAAAGAACTTTGACTCTCCTTTTCCTGCTGTTGCCTACAATCATACTTAAAGCAATTTAAATGTTTCTTCATTGCTGTAAATTTTGGAAGAGGAGGCTGCAGGAAGACAAGCTGGTTGAAGATACTAACAACCTTCAGCTTGCCACCCATTCCTTTGTGAGAAACTCTTTCTCCCGCACTACTGCTCTTGGGGAGATGTGTATGAACAATGCTGCTTCAAGCCAAATCTGAAATTTTTACTCAGTTTAGTAACAAGGCTTGAGTTACGCATCTGTTTCTACTTACCCCAAAGTTTCCAAGTTGCTGAGTGCTCCGGGAAGAGGTCTCTGAACTGACCTAGAGCTGTGACAGTGGCTGTTACATTTACCTGTCCCTTCTCAGGGCTCTAGTGCTGCTTCTAGCATGGGTTTTTCGTTTCAGTGTTGGATACTATCGATGTAAGTCAAACCTGCACTCGGCTCATTCTGAGGGTGTCAGTAAATATGCATGAAATTCAGTAGCTATGGTGAAGTATTTAAAGAATATTTGTAATCTGTAACCTTTTTCCTGTTAAATATAATTCAGAGCGTCTCACTGAATGTACCCTAATCCTTTCTTAAGCTACTGTAAGAAAAATAAGGCTGTACTAAAATCAATAATATAATGTTACTGACTCATTCAATCCTGTGCCATTTCGTGGCATTCCAAAGTGACATTGAAATACCACTAATGGAACCATTTGAATCTATTTTTCAATTATAGTAATAGTAACAGCTACTGGTTGGAACATTTTGTGAGAGAATTTGGAAAGCACTACTGCCGTTATTAAGCACAGCCACATTCTTTCCAAGCACCAGTGATGGTATTAATTTAGTTTGATTCACCTCACAATAGTATTTTCCAGATAAGCCGTTTTCAAACCTAATGGTTCAGGATCAGCATTTCTGGAAGTAACGTAGAAGTGCAGTACTGTCTGATGGAGCTGGTCTTGGAACACCTGCACAGAGAACTAGCTCCAGGAATAGTTCTTTGCAAAACAGTGTGCCCACATGCTGAACTGATCATTATCCGGAAATGTGCATGGGAAGAATGCATTCCAGCTATCATCTTGAGTCCATTTTGGGATAATGTTTTCTCCTTCTGGACTAATTTCTCCTTCTGGAAGTGTCTGTGGTTGGATAAACACACATAGCTCCCAGGTGAAAGGTCAGTGAAAACACAAGAAATGAGCAGAGTTCAAGGCTTTCTGCAGGGGGGGCGGGACTGAGTTCTAGTCCTGTCTTTGCTGTTGCTGTGTGGCCGTACCAAATCACTTTTCTTGTGCATTGGCTGGCATATTTTTACCTGCAAGAGGGATTAATGGCCTTGCCATTTTTTGTAAAGAAATTCAATATTTTTTCATAAAAGTAAGTATTGGCAAGTTGAATATAATTATTAATAAGTACAAGGAAATACCCTGTAGTCACTGGCGCCCTATTAGAAGATTGATTAACTTGTCTAAGGACGCTTTTCTATCAAGAACTGACATTCACTGTGCATTAAAACTGTCTGAGGTTTTTTAGGAATTCTGCTCTTTTCAACATGAGAAATAAGAACCTTAAGAGCAGGTCTTGCAATGAAGAGCTATCACATTTCACAGAAAACCCTACACCTATAAATAGATGACTCTAACCTGCCAATTTTACTGGCAATTTGTAGCTTTACTATTGCAGTGTTTCCTGGGATGCCATTGTATGTAGCCTGTTTGTATTGCCCTGGCAAGGGACAATTCTGTGATCAATTACATATTCAGGATGCACATGCAGTAGGAATGTAGGGTAAGATGTTACTGAAGTTAATGAGTGTTGTATAAGAGTGCATCATAGAATTTCACAATTTGAATCCTAACACAGTCATGTTGGTGGGCAAACCTCTGCGCTCTTTTGGTAGCTTTCATCTTGATCAGTCAAGTTCCACAGTCCTTTGACCCATTGCTGAATTTATTACCTCACTTAGTGCATCCTTATGGTTACTGCTCCAAAAGTAAAAAAACCCAAAACAAAACACCCACCACAAAACCACAAACAAATGAACAAACCACCAAGAAGAAATAAGAAAATTTTCCACAAAGGTCCTAAAAGTTATTTTGTATAAGAATGCCAGGTTCAAAAAGAAGCTGGCTTTTTTGTTTTTAAATGAGAGTTTGCCTGGGCAAAATCAGATCAATGGTCTGCAATGCCATCAAACTGTAATGCTAGTAAACATTTCCACAGACACTTGGGAATCGTTCACAGCTTCTGTACCCTTCACTAGCTTGATTACAGTGGATCATATTCACCACAATATGTATGCATTGTCGAAAAATAATGAATCGGGTGTATCTATAACATAGCATTTCAGTATTTGCATTGTCTTATGCATGGTAATAATTTGTAGGATAGTAATGTCTTCAAGTGTGGAATTTCTCCCAAGAAAGTGATATTATACTTGTCTGTTCTTCTGCAGATTAAAGACAAACATATTACTTATGCTGATACTGGAAGAAGAAAACAGAGAAATCTTTTTCTTCTAGTATTTAAATCAGACAATATTTGAGTAGAGTTTGATTTCTCACTACAGGATTTCTCACTACCAAGTTGAAACATTTGCTCTTCACCCACTCCTATCAGAGTTCAAATTGTTCATTAATAAAAGGCCATGTGGTAAAATACTTGTGAGGGCGGTGTAGCGACTCTGTGAAAAGGGTCAGTGTAAACAATATGACTATTTCAAGAAGATGCCATTCCTTTGAATGTGTTACGGTAGCAAAATTCAGTCCTTGTTTAAAAATACCGTCTAGATCTGTTTTTAGCATGCTCTACTGCCAAGCCAATCAAACAGATAAAAGCATTGGCAAAACAGGTTTAACAAGCCATTTAATAAAATGAATTATTTCCTCTGTCCCTGAAGAAATTAGCATTTATTCCTTTACAAAATCTGCCTTCATAGTGATTATGTCATGTGTCATGTTCATGGCAGAATGAATTCTATAAAAATTACTTCACATTCCTTCACGCTTATTTGAGAATGGCCAGTGATTATGAACCACTACATACATAGCCAATGAATGAGCAGCATTCATTTTAAGTGTTGATAACTACGATAGTCATCGCCAAATCAATTATGTGTGCTCAGCCTTTGGTGTACCCAGGAAATCCAAGGCACTGAGCTCACTTAACGTGCTAAATGAAGTTTTTTCCTGGATATGCAGGTCAGCTATGCAAGACCCTATTTACCTCTTCATGCTCAGTTACCATTTTTCCTACTAGCTGCTGAGCATTTTTAAAACAGAAAGTTGTCATGGTTATGGAGGCATAGCCACATCCTCTCAGACATTCATATGGGTTTATGGCAACAACTACATATGTTCAGTCTGCCCTGACAAATGACTTCCCTTTGCTCCCTCCATGACAATGTCTAACTAGAGCCCAGCGGGTGAGGAACTTTAGAGATTTCTCCAAGAGCCTGCATGAATGTCATATCAAGTCTGACTTCCTCTACCATACAGAGGCCTTCAGAACAACTCTAGGAAGCCATGAAACCTAAATAGACCCCGTGAGCCCACTGCCATGCTTGAGGTCACACAGTAAAGATATAAAATTCCATCCTCTCCTCTGAAGAATACACTTTAGAAGTGTGAAGATAACAGCAGAAAAAGACAACTCATAACATCTAAGCTATCTGGCAACCCTAGCTGGCTCAGAGTTTCCCAGAGATCACTTACAAAGTGAAGAACCTTTCTGGCTCTTCTGTCTAATGCCAGGACACTTAAAAAGCATTATCTGAGTAAATAGACACTGACTCCATCCTACCTGTCCTGGCAGGATGTCTGTGAAGCTGACAGTATGGTTCCACAGGAACAGAATTCTGTCTCTAGCTTTGCAAGTTATTAATTATGCAGCATCATATTTACTTGCATTTGTGGGTATTCCCTGTGTGGCCTGAAGATAAAGTAAGCTTTTTGTCAATCCTGAAGTAATTTAATTTAAGTCTTCCCATTGACCCTTACTTTATAAATGAGAAACTCAAGACAATTTCTTGTATCATTTTACTTGCTCTACATTTTAGATATCATTATTTGTGTCAGGACCTAACAAGAATTCTAATTCTCCACAATCAAGTATAAAGAAAATAGAATATTTTATAAACTCATGTTTTTGGAGTTACTTTTAAAATTACAATCAGTTAAAAAATATGTAATTAAAAAATAGTTCCTATTTGAATAATAAAAGCTAAAGGGAAAAAAGGAAAGAGCTTTGGCTGAGAGATACAGGAACTAAGATGCCATTAACAACTGACATTTTAATGATTTTTACAGCTAGATATAAACACATATAGACATGTTTTGCAAAGCAGATGACTGGAGTCTGCTTAGCTAAAGACTGACATACATAAAAATGTAAAGAAATTGGTAGTGTATGTACTACTGAAATAGTACTCTAGTCTTGTTTTCAAGGGTTCAATGCAAGTAGCAAAGCACAGCAGGAATGACACCACAGTTCCTATATTAACTTGTAAAGAAAATGAATGGATTTTTCTGGTGCTCGGAAGGAA